>CM061535.1:50647014-51247014 GCA_030545055.2 Neoaliturus tenellus | reverse complement strand
ATGTTCGCCACTAAATTGTGAAATAGGTTGGTCAGGGCCATGTGGTCTCTATAGCGAAAGCTAGATTTTACTGACAGATATTATTTTTTTCGTCAGCGGAGAGCAAGATTCAATATCTATATTAGTCGGAAGTAATACATAGTTTATAATGGACGTCGTCAGTAATAATGGTATATTATCTAGAAATAAACATTTATAAGTAAAAGCAATATTGTGTAAAATTTTGCTAGACGTAAATCTTTGGGACAGAATAGCAAAAGAAATACTATATAGGAGCGTATATCATCTTTTGTACAGAGCCAGAAAGTGTAAAATGAGAGAAAACCACAAAATATAAATAACAGAAAAAGTATTTGGTCAAATATGAGTTCACACGTTGTATTCCAAGAAATCATTGATGTTGGGATATTGAAATTGCAATTCATTTGAAACCATTCTAAATCTTTTCGAAGGTATCTCAAAAGCGGGATGAGGTGGTTTATTAAACCATTTAGTTTGCATATAAAGGTGAGTTCCAACTGACTTACCCAATGTGTAATTTGTCAATTCTATCTTATTTTGGTTCCTTGTACTATATGAATAAATCTATAATCAATTTTATAATAGTCTGACAAATTTTGCTAAACTTGTAGTAGATTGCATGAAATGTACATACTAGGTAAAGTAATTATTTTAACTGTTAAATAATCAATGCAAATCTCATTATTCTTTCATTAGAGCTTAAATTTTGGATAGAAATTTTTCGCCCTCTTCGTCTTAGAAAACCGTCATTTAATTTCTGCGGTACCTATTTCCGCCTACTGTTGAAAATATCCACAAAAGGAAAAGCAAGATTAAAGGTTGATGTCATCAACTTCAGTACAAGGAGGAACACGAGTTCGACCCATATAATATTCACTTTCAATGGATTCGGATTAATTTTCCTAGTGCTCTTATCAAATGCCTCTGAATACAATTAAAATATTCTAAATATGTGGTACCTTTCATATCCCATACCATAAACTACATACAACTGAAATAGCTATTTGTGTATGAAGATCTGAAAGTACGTCATTGCCCCTCGAGCTGACTGCGGCCAAACAATTCGAGAGCGGCAGTGATTATTTGTGCTTGTAATACACACAAGATTTTTCCTACGGCCAGAATTGTAACACATTAAATGTCTTGACGTATAAAAATGCCATTTAGGTTATGTTTTTTTCTGTTGGAACACTTTCTTGACTATCAAACATAACCTCAAACTAAAAAGCAGCAATTACTAAACGACAAAACTAATTGACATTTGATTTATCGTGCGGGAAAGAAAAATTGCCACTCTAGAGCGGGAATGAAACGAAAAACCGGAAATTAACTGTTTTGCGTACGGTTTTCAGATGTGGCAATATGATTATTTGCATGCAAAGGTAAAGAAAAGAATAATAAAGATAACAATAAATTTAGGCTTTACGATTTTGAATAATCGATATACAGCTATTAGCATAGTTTTTTCTATGCTATTAGTATATTTATTGTAAAAAATCTCAGCACCTTAGGTTTTACTATTATGCCCACCAGAAATCTCCGAAACTAGTTAAATCGTATTTTCAAAATAATACGTCATATACGTTGTTTGTGTATTTCCTTATTGAAGACAATTTGAGGCAACGTATATACAATGGATATCAGTCAAACAGCTGTGCTTCAAGGGCAGCAAAGTTCTTTGGCAATTCACATATTTAATTACATAAGTTAGACAACTATTTCTTTACCGATTTTATAAACAATAAATAATTAGAGGCATAATTCTTAAACATGTTTTTACTAGAGTAATAAAGTTAAATATAAAATTATAACATTTCTTATACAACATAATGAATTCATAAGTATAATGATGATTTATATAGAATTGAACCCATTTTCGACAGTAATCTACCATCTGAATTAAAGCATTTTAAGTCATAAAGTTTGCACTTTTATTTTGATAACATTGGATTCAAAATAGTTCTTGAGATATTCTTATGCATTTACAGTGTGATTTTAATAACCGGTACGGTTAAAATATTATAACAGGTTCTCCCGTTTAAATGATTTATGAGAATAAGTAACTTTTACTTACAGTATTTTACTTAATATTTCTTCCCTATTTTGTATCTTTCTTTAAATATAACTTTCTTATAATATTAAGTTCTTAAACGATGTAAGAGCACAAGCCAATTATTTGTTTTGTGGAAATGTAAGTTACTATTGTTTGGAAATGTTTTACGAGTTTTTAAATATACCGTAGGTATTAAATCATAACATTATCTTAGATGCATATTTTGATATTGTGCATATGTACGAATACAAACACAGATAGTAAAAATATTACAGCCTAAACTAAAATCTAGTTTTCTGTTGTAAATATGGAGTGGGGAAAAGAAAAAACTACAAGTTTCATAATAGAACGATCAGCAATCACACAATCACACAAAAAAAAAAAAAAACAATTACAACTGATTTAGAATATTTTGCAAGTCCATTATAGGCAATCCCATATTGCTAATTGAGTTAAAGCAAAATCTAAAAATATACTTTTTTACGTGTATAATACTTTTTTCTAGATTTTTCTTTGTCCTTCAAATTCTTAATATAGAAACATTATTATTTTCAATCTGCTTTGTAAATTCTGCAAAAATCTTTTAAAATATATCACTGATAAAACATTATAGAGGAACATATCTCAGTCACACAGAATGATTGATATTCATGTTTGATTTGGACGGATTAAATCTAGAAGATGAAATCTACTAGAGAACAAAAAAGACAGAAAGGGATAGAGACACAATCAGAGGGGCAGGGCACGTTCTGGGAGGGTCACCGATGACTTTCCAATGGACTGGTTAAAGCAACTAAGTAAGCATGGGATTGCAGTGGGCATACTAAGCTGCTGCTTACACTCCCTTCTACGACAACACTCCAACTGATTCATCTTGATCAGGTGCTTATGTGTGTTCTCACTGAGTCGTAGGTTATGCGAAAACACATTACATAATGATATTTCATTGCTTATAATAAAATTACAAGTAAAAATACCATATTTACAAATTACTGTTTTAATATTGTAGAGGGGGAAATACGCCCATCGCAGCAAACCTGCGTACTAAGCGGATTTCCAGTAAATTGTTATGATTCCTTCATTTTTAACCATAAATGTTATATGGGGTTCTGTATGTAGGTTTGCTGAATTAGGGTGTTATAAGCAATACGGGTTAATTACTATCTAGTACATACCGAATTGTATCAATATCCGATTATTTTTTATATTCCCTATAAAAACCCGATGAGGAATGTATGTAGGTTTGCTACCTTATGGGGGTCCTTAACTCGTGAAGAAACATACTAATTAATTTTATTAAGTTATAACAATAGATAAGCTAGATAGATGTTTGTTGATTTCCCTTAAGAATAACAAGGGGACATTTTTTTGTATTTTCTCCGTAAATAGTAAAGGAAGGTTAAAAATTTAAACTACTAAATTTTGTTAAAGCTTTTTAAGCAGTTTTTAGTTAAAATTTTTTAAATTAAAAAATTGTAGTAAAAAATGTTAAAAAGTTATTTTTAAACCCCATAAAATCCCGTTCCCAAGGTCCGATCAATCTGGTTTTCGAACTTAACCTGAAGAATTCTGCCCTACTCCTCCATACCAAATTTAATCGAATGGCGACCTCAAAACAAAAAAAGTATCATGGCCCATTCTCATATACAGGGTGTCCAGTTGCGAATGTCCAAAACTTGTCTATGTTATTCAGGAAGCCAAAAGAAACAAAAAAAATCATATAAACATATGTCCTAAAGTTCTTTGTTAACCCTTCAGCCACAATTTTTTTTTACACTTAATAATTTTTATTTCCGTAACGGATGAAGTTCATATTTGGCATGAAACTTAATCACAGCAATGCTCATTTTTACGAAAAAGTTATTTTTTACAGTTGAATTTTCAAAATGGAGGCCATTTTAAAATTTTAACTCAAATATCTCAAAAATAGCAAATTTTATCAAAACAAAGTCAATTTTTTTTACAAGAGTCAAGAAAGTTGATAAATTAAATTATCTAACCAGTAATTTCAAGTTTGCAAGGATCTTACAACACATAATGGAGTTATTTATAATTTTCTTCATAAAAACGTTGATTTTGCATTAAATTAATGCAAATTAAGGTAACTTTTAGAAAAATCTCAATGGCTCGGTTATTAATTGTCAGATCCTTACAAAACTGTTACCACTGGATAGATAATGTAATTGATCAACCTTTAGGCTCTTGTAAAATTTTGATAAAATTTGCCGGTTTTGAGACGTTTGAGTTCAAAAATTTTAAAAGGCCGCCATTTTGAAAATAAAAACAGTAAAAAAATAAATTTTTCCTGAAAATGAGCATTGCTGTGAGTTAGGCTCATGTCAAATATAAACTTCATACAATGATCTGTAAGGAAATAAAAATTATTAAGTGTAAAAACAAATGGCGGCTATCGGGTTAACGAAGCATTTTAGGAAATATTGTTTCTTTTGGCTTGTTGAACATTATGGAAAAGTTTCGGACGGTCGAAGGTGGACAGCCTGCATATTTTATTTAACATAAAATCCATGACATGTTTACATTTATACAATGATAGGCCATTACATAACATTGTTTTTATATTTTATAGTACAGTAATAAAAATACAAATTTTACAAGAGATGGCAAATATGACTAAAATGTAAAAAAAATTACGACCTGAAACGTTAAAAAAATATACCAAAAAAGAATAAACATTATTAAATACAAAATACCATTCAACTTTAAGGAAATATGTGACAGATAGTGTCATAAGAGTTTTATGTGTAATGTTCATGCTAGATTTTAAGTAAATACAAAAATCATTTGTTGAAATAAAAAAGTATGCTCACAAAAATGATCAAGACAAAAAGTAGCCATAATAGTGACAAAAGAGAGTCACATAAACAAAAATTGAATATTATTATTTGCTGTATTTCAACATGTATAATGTGTCAGTTCATAAATTGTCATGTATTTTTTACGACAAAATATAGAAAAAAGTTGATCTACTTCCATAAATGAAAATTCAGTTATACTGTAGAATTTTATAACACCAACTACCGATTTACTTGATCGCACAGTCTAATGTTTCTTTGACGGCGTTATGACGTCATCGTATGACGACGTTGTTTTGTGCGTGCGCGAGTGCGTGTGTGAGAGCGCGGCTGTCTGAAAGGGTTGAAAGATGGTCGATAGTCAACAAAGAGGTAGGTGTTAAGCTCCCGCGTTCGCCCACACTTAACTGAATGAGGAAATACGCTGTCGAGTTCTATTCTTCTTTTTCGCACTAACTATGCTTATGCATATAAATTAACACCCTGTGTTTCATTTTCACCCTTCGTCCCCTAGACGGGGCTGGGTGACAATTGTGCATTGTCTTTTTGTCTGGTTCTTATTGATTTTTACCACGTCCCATTTTCATGTTGCCTGGAAGACAATGTATATACGCCTACGAAATTAAATAAAAATTGATTGGAAGGTATTAAAAAGTAGTTTATAAAACTAACTAAAGAGTGAAATGTCGAAACATGTACTTTTAAGAAGATTTAATTTATTAATAAATCGCTACTATAACTTTTTTTACTAAAAAAATCATTACTTGATAAAATGCAACTTCCAAAACACCGTTGTCGTTGGTGTGAGAGAACCCTGACTCCCGGCGAAGACCGACACGGACCATGTGTAGAACCCTTCCTCAAGTTGACACAAAACCGACAATTTTGGTAGTGGGAACATGCCCTCCGAGGACCAAGACCGACAGAGGAAGTGACACTCTGCTTCCTGAGGACCTCGAATGACTATCGAAGTTGTGGAATCCTGGTTCCGGTAGACCCTTAAAGTGGTGACAATGGATCCCTGTATCTAAAATGACCGACCATCGGGAGTGTGAAATCCTGCCTCAAGAAGACCCAAACCAAGCGCTGCCCAGTGGAATCCTGACTTTCAATGATTAACACCGGCCTTCGGGGCCGTGGAACAATGTCTTAAGAAGACCCAGAACGACAATCGGATTTTGAGCCCTGTCTCAAGACGACTGACCACCGCAGCAGTAGCTATGGAACAATGGCTCTCGAGGACTTACAATAACTGCTCCCTAAGTACAATCATCTACCATCGGGGCAGTAGACCGTTGTCTCCCGAAGACTAGACTAACCGAACCTCCCTCTCGAGGACCAAGACCCATGATTGGGGCTGTGAAACCTTGCCTCAAGAAGACCCAGAACGACACTGGGCTTTGGAACCCTACATTCCAATACCCAGACCAACATT
This sequence comes from Neoaliturus tenellus, assembly GCA_030545055.2. Lineage (NCBI taxonomy): Eukaryota > Metazoa > Arthropoda > Insecta > Hemiptera > Cicadellidae > Neoaliturus > Neoaliturus tenellus. The sequence goes on along the minus strand of CM061535.1, from coordinate 51,240,692 downwards.
AGGGTATGTACAACCCAGCCTCCAGAGAGATCCAGACTGACCGTCATGGCAGTGGTTCCCTGCCTCCCGATTACAAATCCAACCATTGGGTCTGTGAAGAACTATCTCCAGAGGAAATATACTGACCATCGGCCTAGTGCAAATCTGACTCGAAAGTAGGCCTAACCAAATGCCGAAAGTAACCATCGAGGCTTTAGATACATGATTCCCGAGAACCCGGGTTAACAATCAGGGTTGTAGATCTCAGCCTGTCGTGAGATCAAACTGAAAATCGAGATACAGAAACTTGTCTCCCAAGGACCCACGCCAATCATCGGGGCTGTGAAACCCTGCCTTCCAAAGAGCCACACCGACCATCGAAGCAGTGAAACCCTGCTTCCCAAAGACCCACACCGACCACGATTGCAGTGAAACTCTGCCTCCCAAAGACCCACACCGACCAACGGGGCAGTGAAACCCTGCCTCCCAAGAACCCACACCGACCACGGGGGCAGTGAAATCCTGCCTCCCAAGGACCCACACCGACCACGGGGGCAGTGAAACCCTGCCTCCCAAGGACCCACACCGACCACGGGGGCAGTGTAACCCTGCCTCCCAAGGACCCACACCGACCACGGGAGCAGTGTAACCCTGCCTCCCAAGGACCCACACCGACCACGGGGGCAGTGAAACCCTGCCTCCCAAGAACCCACACCGACCACGGGGGCAGTGAAACCCTGCCTCCCAAGGACCAACACCGACCACACGGGCAGTGAAACCCTGCCTCCCAAGAACCCACACCGACCGCGGGGGCAGTGAAACCCTGCCTCCCAAGGACCCACACCGACCACGGGGGCAGTGTAACCCTGCCTCCCAAGGACCCACACCGACCATCGAAGCAGTGAAACCCTGCCTCAAAAAGACCCACACCGACCACGGGGGCAGTGAAACCATGCCTCCCAAGAACCCACACCGACCATCGAAGCAGTGAAACCCTGCCACAAAAAGACCCACACCGACCACGGGGGCAGTGTAACCCTGCCTCCCAAGAACCCACACCGACCATCGAAGCAGTGAAACCCTGCCTCCCAAAAACCCACACCGACCATCGAAGCAGTGAAACTCTGCCTCAAGAAGACCCACACCGACCACGGGGGCAGTGAAACACTGCCTCCCAAGGACCCACACCGACCAACGGGGCAGTGAAACCCTGCCTCCCAAGAACCCACACCGACCAAGGGGGCAGTGAAACCCTGCCTCCCAAGGACCCACATTGACCAACGGAGCAGTGAAACCCTGCCTCCCAAGGACCCACACCGACCAAGGGGGCAGTGAAACCCTGCCTCCCAAGGGCCCACACCGACCACGGGGGCAGTGAAACCCTGCCTCCCAAGGACCGACACCGACCAACGGGGCAGTGAAACCCTGCCTCCCAAGAACCCACACCGACCAAGGGGTCAATGAAACCCTGCCTCCCAAGGACCCACACCGATCACGGGGGCAGTGAAACCCTGCCTCTCAGAGCCGTCAATCTTCTCATTTAGTTAGGCCCACGGTAAATAGTTTTAAACCCCCAAAAATGTATGAACCTTTCCTTGGCCCTACTGCTATGCACGCAAACGATGACGAATACATTTGTAATTTATATGCACAACTACTGCAATTAATAGAAATTTAATTATTTTTTACCAATTTGCCACTTTTTAATATAAATGCTAACAGTTTAATGAATGCCTCCCAAGGACCCACACCGACCACGGGGGCAGTGAAACCCTGCCTCCCAAAGACCCACACCGACCAACGGAGCAGTGAAACCCTGCCTCCCAAGAGCCCACACCGACCAAGGGGGCAATGAAACCCTGCCTCCCAAGGACCCACATTGACCAACGGGGCAGTGAAACCCTGCCTCCCAAGGACCCACACCGATCACGGGGGCAGTGTAACCCTGCCTCCCAAGGACCCACACCGATCACGGGGGCAGTGAAACCCTGCCTCCCAAGGACCCACATTGACAAACGGGGCAGTGAAACCCTGCCTCCCAAGAACCCACACCGACCAAGGGGGCAATGAAACCCTGCCTCCCAAGGACCCACATTGACCAACGGGGCAGTGAAACCCTGCCTCCCAAGGACCCACACCGACCACGGGGGCAGTGAAACCCTGCCTCCCAAGGACCCACACCGACCAAGGGGGCAGTGAAACCCTGCCTCCCAAGAACCCACACCGACCAAGGGGGCAATGAAACCCTGCCTCCCAAGGACCCACACCGACCACGGGGGCCGTGAAACCCTGCCTCCCAAGGACCCACACCGATCACGGGGGCAGTGAAACCCTGCCTCTCAGAGCCGTCAATCTTCTCATTTAGTTAGGCCCACGGTAAATAGTTTTAAACCCCCAAAAATGTATGAACCTTTCCTTGGCCCTACTGCTATGCACGCAAACGATGACGAATACATTTGTATTTTTTATGCACAACTACTGCAAATTATAGAAATTTAATTATTTTTTACCAATTTGCCACTTTTTAATATAAATGCTAACAGTTTAATGAATGCCTCCCAAGGACCCACACCGACCACGGAGGCAGTGAAACCCTGCCTCCCAAGGACCCACACCGACCACGGGGGTAGTGTAACCCTGCCTCCCAAGGACCCACACCGACCACGGGGGCAGTGAAACCCTGCCTCCCAAGAACCCACACCGACCACGGGGGCAGTGAAACCCTGCCTCCCAAAGACCCACACCGACCACGGGGGCAGTGAAATCCTGCCTCCGAAGGACCCACACCGACCACGGGAGCAGTGTAACCCTGCCTCCCAAGGACCCACACCGACCACGAGGGCAGTGTAACCCTGCCTCCCAAGGACCCACACCGACCACGGGGGCAGTGTAACCCTGCCTCCCAAGGACCCACACCGACCACGGGGGCAGTGTAACCCTGCCTCCCAAGAACCCACACCGACCACGGGGGCAGTGAAACCCTGCCTCCCAAGGACCCACATTGACCACGGGGGCAGTGAAACCTTGCCTCCCAAGAACCCACACCGACCACGGGGGCAGTAAAACCCTGCCTCCCAAGGACCCACATTGACCAACGGGGCAGTGAAACCCTGCCTCCCAAGAACCCACACCGACCATCGAAGCAGTGAAACCCTGCCTCCCAAGAACCCACACCGACCACGGGGGCAGTGAATCCCTGCCTCCCAAGGACCCACACCGACCACGGGGGCAGTGAAACCCTGCCTCCCAAGGACCCACATTGACCATGGGGGCAGTATAACCCTGCCTCCCAAGAACCCACACCGACCACGGGGGCAGTGAAACCCTGCCTCCCAAGGACCCACATTGACCAACGGGGCAGTGAAACCCTGCCTCCCAAGGACCCACATTGACCACGGGGGCAGTGAAACCTTGCCTCCCAAGAACCCACACCGACCACGGGGGCAGTAAAACCCTGCCTCCCAAGGACCCACATTGACCAACGGGGCAGTGAAACCCTGCCTCCCAAGAACCCACACCGACCATCGAAGCAGTGAAACCCTGCCTCCCAAGAACCCACACCGACCACGGGGGCAGTGAATCCCTGCCTCCCAAGGACCCACACCGACCACGGGGACAGTGAAACCCTGCCTCCCAAGGACCCACATTGACCATGGGGGCAGTATAACCCTGCCTCCCAAGAACCCACACCGACCACGGGGGCAGTGAAACCCTGCCTCCCAAGGACCCACATTGACCAACGGGGCAGTGAAACCCTGCCTCCCAAGAATCCACACCAACCATCGAATCAGTGAAACCCTGCCTCCCAAGAACCCACACCGACCACGGGGGCAGTGAAACCCTGCCTCCCAAGGACCCACACCGACCACGGGGGCAGTGAAACCCTGCCTCCCAAGGACCCACACCGACCACGGGGGCCGTGAAACCCTGCCTCCCAAGAACCCACACCGACCAAGGGGGCAATGAAACCCTGCCTCCCAAGGACCCACATTGACCACGGGGGCAGTGAAACCCTGCCTCCCAAAGACCCACACCGACCACGGGGGCAGTGAAACCCTGCCTCTCAGAGCCGTCAATTTTCTCATTTAGTTAGGCCCACGTAAATAGTTTTAAACCCCCAAAAATGAACCTTTCCTTGGCCCTACTGCTATGCACGCAAACGATGACGAATACATTTGTATTTTATATGCACAACTACTGCAATTAATAGAAATTTAATTATTTTTTACCAATTTGCCACTTTTTAATATAAATGCTAACAGTTTAATGAATATTCGTTGAAATCGGCAATAATGGACCATATTTTATGAGTAAGATTTTTCACTGTAATGGATTCTGACAGGAGTTAAGTGGACGCAAAAATACAATTTTAACAACCTGGCCGACATTGCCAGTGAGCCCTGTCACTTTTGACCCGTCACATCAGGATCCACTCCCGCTCTCTCATCTTCATCACTTTGGCCCATTTATTTCATTAAACACGCAGTCATATTTGAATGCTGTCACGTTATATGTACTATCAATATCTATCACAAATTAACTGATAAATATGTGCAGCAGTGTCAATAACTATTTAAAACTATTGGGTATACTTTCTTATTAAACCGATGCCAATATTTAACAATCTGAAAGCCCTAATTCATGGTTTTATTAGCTTTTACAAGTCTTATCAAAGGCTGTGTATTTACTATTTTACATAACCTAAAGGTTGAAAACTATGTGCTAGAACTTAAATATACAAACACTGAGTATGTTAGGTTGGGTTACTTTGTAATATGGTGAATTTGGTTAGCTCTAGAGGTGAGTAAATATAAACTTAAACAAACTACAGAAACTAAATATAATATATATTAATGTAAAGAGTCTAAGGTCTTATGACGAATTTACACTTTCATATTTTCGGTTAATTGGTGGTAAGGGACAAAAACTTTTTTACTGTACTAACTATTGTGAAATAATCCTGCGGATCTGCATTTCAAGTAATTTAATGTTGGCCTCGGATAGTTAAAAGAACCAATTATTCTTTAATTAATAAGGTAAAAGTAAGGTTTACGTAACGTAACGCAAACTAAGGTATAAGTAAAGTTTTGTTGTTTTAGAGGTGTTTAGAACTCTATTGTGTTAGAATGTAGTATATATAAATGGCTGATGTATATAAATTTACAGATGGAAAAATATTCATATTCATTAATTCTTTATTCACAAATTGTCCATAATACAAGAATAGTGTCAAGTATTAAAAAAAAAAATTAAAATAAAAAAATAAACATTCCTTAAGTATTAACTCTAAATCAAAATGAATAATTTTTAATGAGTTCTTTTTTAATATAATAATGATTATATAAAAAAGAATATCAGTTTTAAATAAATATTTTGTAATGGAAGTTTACCATTTGCAAGTAGTAAAGAAAGGGAAGAAGTTGAACTTTTTTGGTCTATCTCAGTAGCAGTTATATATAAACAATTTTATTGTATTCTAATATTTCACTATAGTATGTAATGACTATTACTTAAAAAGACTGGACTTATTTTTTGTACCAAATAAATAAAAAAAATAATAAGCAAATTTTGAAGAAAAATGCAGAAAAAGATTTAAAAGTTTAAAATTGAAACATGTTTGATACTGTTTACATAATTCCAAGCAGCTTATATTTGAGTCATGTTGTTACATGAGCGGCTGCAGCAGAGATTTCAGCCAGTGAGATTCAAACGGGCAATTGGTACAATGTGGCCGGCCTCTGTGTCTGTGTCTGCGGTCTCCTCTGCCCCTTGATTTAATTATTTTTCCAATTGTCTCCTCTCCTCTAATTACAGCAAGACCCCGTGGAGCGACCGTCCATGCTGGTGCCGTTGATTAATTTGCTCGTTTCCCTTCCTTCTTTGCTCTAAGTGATTCATGCTTGACATATTTCCCGAATGTGATTCTTATTGTGCAATCAAATCGTTTTTACGACGAAGCGAATGGTTTAGCTCTGGTCTTGTAGTTTGGAGGAGCTATTATTATTCCCTGCAATTATTAAGTTACTGCAGTTTATTTTCTGAAATGAGAACTTTCTGTTTTAGCCCCTCCTCTATAACGATCTTCTGAGTTTTTCACTTATTTTATATAATAGTTGGAGTATCTTCCCTGTCCCGAGAGCGGATTATTAAACAGGTTGCTCTTTTGGCTATTAAATCGTTAAAATCAAAGAGTACAACAGGGCCATATTTCCCTTTCCATCTAACTTAGGCCTCAAATTGTAGGGCTTTCCTAGAAAGTGGGAAATATCCAAAGTAAGACAGATTTTTAGAAGTCCCTCAAGAATTGTTATAAGATAATAATGGACCTGTATTAGTGATTTCCGTTTTAAATGAAATGTTTGAGATTAATTTTTATAAACTGTAATTTTTATTTAAAAAAAAGAAAAGAATAGCACGACTTCCATAATTTAAACTATTGGATAGTAATCTGAGGGTGTAAAACTTGCAATGTTGAAATGTTGGGTGAGTCGGTGGCGTAGTGGTTAGCGCGCCGGACTTCGGGACCATGGCAGCGATGTCGTGGGTTCGAATCCGCGTTCTGCCAGTGAACTTTTATCAGTACCTTTCACCTTGTACTGTAGCGGCTCACCCCCTTACTTTGTCTAATACGATCCACGCACAGATCAATAGTCTATGTGGACGGGGCAAAGTAAGGCAAAAAGAGGTCCGCCAACCTCTTTATATAAAAAAAAATAATAAAAAAAAGGATTTATAAATTTACTCCCAGTTCGCCGGTCAGTTATACGTGAACAGCTAATTTGCAGTTCTACTGGTTTTTCATGCAATTATGGTAGTAATTGATGAAACCATAAATAATCATATCGTGGTAAAGTATAGGAAACGTTTGACTTTTGAAAAATGTATAATAATAGAAAACGAATAGTACATTGAATAATGTAATCATACTTCACAATGATAAAAGTAGTTTTATTGATGAAAAATTCGTCACCAAAATAAATTATGTACGTTGTCAACTGTCATCACTTTTTGAAAATGATCCCCGTTATAATACTGATTAGTAATCTACAAAATTGTGTTAACTAAAGAAATAGTGTGAAAACGTCCAATGATCGGGAGAGGAGTGGGGTAGAAATCGAGGCAATGCTTGACCGCGTCCCGGTGCAGGTGGTCAGTGTAGGCTACGAGTGTAATTTACGAGATAGATTCATACTCTAAATTGTTAGTAATATTTAAAAACGTATAATGTGAACGTATACGTCCCGTATTGGTGTGACGGGAAATAATTTTTTCTTGTTTTCCGTCTAAGTTATTCTGTAACTGTTTTCAAACGGTTTGTTTTGCTGACATTCAAAAACATAGATTCGGGGAGTTAATGATGGTGTTCTATGTTTGGTTCCTGAGGGTGCTGGAGTATGTGTGTGTTGGATTGGGTATTATAATAGGGGAATAAAGAATGGAATTTGTTATAAAATATACTCTAAAATAGACAAGTAAAAAATATATTTGGAATTTATTGCGTAGCCCTTACATAATTCGGAATTTCGTTCAATAAAAAATTGAAACCGTCACCCATAAGATTGTTGAAATATATTCATAAATTCAGTAAAACAAAAATAAAAACTGTTCTTTGAATATCGATTACATGTTGTCCAGTTGGGGAACTGAATCAGCACCATTATTAAATTAATTAATGTAATAATACTTTGGGGAAACCGATGTAACGAGGGCAGGGGTGGAATAATCACTGGAAACTTGAGATTCGCTCTAACAACACGGCGAGTTCGCATCACCGCCCTCACATCCGATGGATATAATTGTGTCCAGATTCTGACTGTAACCACATTGATTTCTCTGTCGTCAATTTAAATCCGAATTTGAGGAAACTGAAAGGAAATCATTCACTTTAGATCGTCACTTCAAGGTTGGTGAGCGTTGACTCATTGGGATTTTAAATAAAAAGTCTAAACCCTATCTTCAACCTACTTTTTTTAAATCACTTCCTTTCAGAGTTTGGTGAAAGTATGATTGTAACTCAAAGTCGATTGTAAAAGATGCAGTTGATGGAGTGCCTTTCTAAATAGACACCGAAGGCTTTTAATATCTTCTTTAGAAAGCTTATGAAGTTGAAAAGTAAGTCAAAGTCCACAATACACTCCACAGAACCAGCAATGGGGTTTCTTCAGAGTGGATTCGATCAGGAACATTGTCTGATGGGGATGAGATAATTATTTTCAAGATGGTCTTGATTCGGCTATAAAACAATATTTTTCACGACTTTTGAAGGCATGCGTGGAATTTGGTCCTAACGCCTAAAAATGTATCAAAAGGCCGATTGCCGCATACGTCATCTACAGACAACTTTCAAATACACTTGCATTTGCTTGAACTCCCATTCTAGATATTGAACAAGTAACTCTTAAACTTTTTTATACAGTATAAAGTACATTTTCGAATAGTATCAACTACGTCCATCAAATAATAATGCGTACTCGAATGAGTTTAGCATTTCCAAGAATACTAAGAAAGTTGTGTTATTAATAATTTAATTCTCCACCGCAGTTCACTCGAGAAATTTGAGTCTAGGGCAGCAGTGTAAGAGATTTAGAGCAAACATATACTTATATTTACTAAAGGTAAGGACAAAATATATCTCCACAAGGACCAGTTGAGGGTTACAAAATCGTTATTTTGATTTTTGTTTTGAACCTTTAAGCGAACTATTTATTTTATATTAAAGCATAAAAAAGATTTATAAAATGAAACAAGAACGGGGTTTGCTGATTTTAATTTGAAGCAATGAGTATTTTATAAATAAATTTGTTCCCAAGGATTAAATATTTTGGGTTTCACCAACATTCGTTTTTTGAATTTTGTGGCTTTTATGTGACAACTCTTATAATGAAAATACAGGATTTTTCTTTAACGTGGATTTAATTTATAATTAAATTTTCATCAATGAAAAGATCGCTATTTTAAAATGTGACAATACTGTTGTCGTAATGTAACATTGCTAAAATATTGTAAATAAAAACATAAGGAAGGCCAAAAGATATTTTTGTTCTCTGACAGTCTTGTTCAACTAATTTACCAGACTGTTAATTTGTTCTTAACATGCATCCAAATACGGAGTAAATATACAATAAATGTAGTTGTAAACAGTAAACCGGAATCAAAATATTCTCACATTTTCCCAGTCAAATGTTGACACAGAAAGAAGCGTAGTCTTTGTGATGATTCATTTTAGGGTTCTCTAATAAAATCAGGGTCCTCAAGATGAGCTTCTCAGGTGTAGCTTGCTATCGTTGATTTTACAGACTACCCGGATAAAGTAACACTCGGACCACAAATCCGGTGTTCCGGGGGTGCTTTCGAGGGAAGAGGGGCTACGAGTGATTGATTGAACTACAGACCAATTTCACTGATAAGCGAACAAACCAGGCACCCGCCAGCACCGCCGCCGCGCCGTCGTCTTCCCGCGAAATGACTTCCGATACAGTCTCACTTGTATAGAGAAGCTGGATCAGATTATCGTCGGGATCGAAATGACAGTGGAGAATCCAGAAGTACGGAACCGATTCTCTTATAAATTCTTTTCCACTCTACACATTTAGAGATCATCACATGTTTGAATACAAGATAGATACATTTTCTTGTAGGGAAAAGAAAAACAATATATAGAATGTTTCATAAAGGGCTTCACAACTTTGAATTATCATGTAAGTTTGTTGAGTATATAAGTCGATTTACGGTGATATAAGTCAATTTTTGACACAAATAGTATGCTAGTTCCTAATCCTACCTACACGAGCGCTAGTGTAAGGTAGGCCCCTGCGTTAAATCTGCAGCTTTCATTGGATTCGAGCGCGCTAGCCGTGCACTTTTGTTAGAATAATTTAAAATTCAGCCGCAAGTCTTTGTAATGATCATTTTTGAGTTCTCTCATAAAATCAGGGTCCTCAAGTTTAGTTTTACGGGTGTGGCTTGCTACTGTTGCTTTTACAGACTACACGGATAAAATAACACTCAGACCACTACCTGCCCGACATTTTTGCATTGCCGAAATGAGTGCGTCAAAACTTGAAGTGTTCCTCAACAAACTGCACCACAATTAATAATGTAATTGATAATGTTCTCATTAAATTTACTGGAATTTTTTAAGTTGCAAAGTTTTGTTGAAACTCTTGGTATTATTAATCAGCTGCATCCTCTCTATAGACTCTCAGCCGTCAGAGGTCTCTCCTCCGCTGCGAGGAGCGATCAGGGGATAGTGGGCTATGGTTTGTCGAGTAAACAACACTTCCTTGTATACAACACTTGTTCATGCAAAGTTGAATATGATTTCATTTTCGTTACACCCATTTATGATCTGAGTTTAGATATGAAATCCCTCTGATGGATCAGCTGATTTTATTTACTCTAATATCGTGCAGATTTTATAAAAATGTGGCCCTACAAATTTACTCATAATTTCGCAGCAATAATTTATTAGCTGTACAAAACTGAATCGATTCTCAAACTAGCTTTTCTACAGGATTACCGGTATAGGTTAATTATTTGATAATTTGAAAATATGTGAAGCATTTACATTCAATGTGTTGGTTTTGCATAAGTAATAACTAGTTGGATAAACGACTTAAAGAGGAGGGAATACTCATGCACGAGTGGTGGTACCTCATTGTACTGTAAAAATCCAATTTCAATGGTGAACGACTACTCTCGAAGGATGAGTCAGATCTACTTTGAACTTCCAGAGTAGATTTTTCTCATTGTTTGTAGATGTCTTATCATTCGTTGGTGAAGTTATTCTGGCAATTAATAAACTAATAATTCTTAACTGAATTTCCCATAAGAAATGCATTTTAGTGGTGCAAGAATTGCTTGTTTAATCTGCACCAGACCTCAGTTAACATATAAAATTTTGAAAAATATTTCCTGTGTTGCAATACTACACAAAATGCAATTCGTTACTTCTCAACTACAATAAATACCCCCGTCGCAGCAGACCTGCGTACTCAGCGAATTTCCAATGGAATTTCAGATTATTTACTTTCACAGTAAAAATACCATAGGATCGAGTATGTAGGTTTTCTGCCATTGGGTGTTGTTAGAAAATCTAAGTTAATCAATAATTGGTGAATGTAAACACAAAATTGTATCAAAGTCTGGCAATTTTTTATTTTCCCCATAACCCCATGGGGGTGAGTATGTAGGTTTGCCGCCATATGGGTTTTGTAAGCAAGTATAAGTTAAACCTTATATAGATAATGTACATACCAAATTTGATTAAGTTATGTCAATAAATAAGCAATATATAGGGTTTTCTTGATTTCCCATAAGAATAACATGAAAAACACATTTTTGGATTGGCCCCGTAACCAGTTATGCTATGATAAAAATTCAAAATGCAAAAATGCCAAAAACCCATTTTTGACCCCTTTGAAACCCCATAAAACCCCGTTCCCATAACCCGACAATGCTGGTTCGCGAACTCATGAAAATACCTCCATACCAAATTTCATCAAAATCGGAGGTCTCCTTCAAAAGTTATCAGTACCACACACACACACACACACACACACACACACACACACACACACACACACACACACACACACACACACACACACACACACACACACACACACACACACACACACACACACACACACACACACACACACACACACACACACACACACACACACACACACACACACACACACACACACACACACACACACACACACACACACACACACACACACACACACACACACACACACACACACACACACACACACACACACACACACACACACACACACACACACACACACACACACACACACACACACACACACACACACACACACACACACACACACACACACACACACACACACACACACACACACACACACACACACACACACACACACACACACACACACACACACACACACACACACACACACACACACACACACACACACACACACACATTAATGATTTACTTTCGTTACAATTAAATTCCAAAATATTTGCTTTTGCTGACGACACTTCGTTTATTTCTTCTGCGAATAATTATGTTATTCTAAAAAATAAAATTAATAAAGATTTGGAACAGGTGTCAAATTGGATTATAAACAATAGATTATTAATTAATACTAAGAAGTCAAATGCTATAATTTTTTCATATAAGCCATCTTCAACAGAAATTGTAAAAAGGGATTTATTGTTAAAGTGTCATTCTCTACTGTGTATTTATAGGTGCTGTTGTGATAAAATAGAAATAGTTAACACTGTAAAATATCTTGGTGTCCATATTGATGCTGACTTATGTTGGAGGTCACATGTTGATTATGTTGTTAAAAAACTCAGACAAATTAGTTCCAATTTATATTTCATGAGAAGTTACTTAACTCCTATTGATTTGAGAACTCTCTACTTATCTTGGTTCGAAGCCACTCTTAAATATGGAATAATCCACTGGGGTGGTACATTTGACGAAATTCTTAAACCAGTTATTGTGGCACAAAAACTAGCGTTACGTACTGTGTGTTGTACAAGTAAATATGCACATTCAGAACCTTTGTTTAAATTTTTAAATGTTTTAAATTTCCGTCAAATTTATATCTATTCAATATTGATGTACATTAAAAAGAATTTTAATTTATATACCCCAATAGAGATCAGACGCGCGACTAGAACCGCAAACCCACTTATGGTGTCATTTCCACCTTATATGAAGGAAACCAGTAGAAAACAATGCTTCTATTGTTCTACTTTTCTGTTCAATAAATTTTGTAATATCATTCCTCAAACAGCTAAAATTTCAATTTATAAAAAGTGTATTAGAAAGATGATATTTGATTTAGAGATAGTTTAATGTTTAGTAAATATTGTAAGCTATGTGTATTGTATAGCCTGGTATTGGAAAATTATGTGTACAGAATAGAAGGTTATTATTCTGTTTATTATGTTTAAGGTTATTATAAGTCATTTGGTTTATTTGTTATGTAATCTTTGTAAAAAAAATTGTTTTCTGTAAAAATGCTGACTCAGGACAAACCATGTAATAGCAATAGTAATTGAAAATTGTATATTGTTGGCCGCGCGTGCTATGAGCACATGGCCAAAAAAGACAATTTGTAAATTTGTAAATTTTTGGAAAATAAAGGATTTTTGAACTTGAACTTGAACTTGAACACACACACACACACACACTTTTACTTTCACATGTTTCAATTCATGGAACATCCACTTTAAGGAGAAAACAAATTAGAAAAAATTCACAATATATTCAGTTTGGAATAATTTTATAAAAAAAATGTACCGCTGGGTTTTAAAATAGTTTGTTTTGAGGCCATAGTAAAATCAATTAATTATTTGTTACGGCGCACAAGTTTGGGGTTTTATTGAAAGTGATACTATTGAATCGGTCCGGAGACTTTTTATTAAGAAATTATTTTAATCGCCGTTCAGTACTCCAAATTATGCATTATATTTCGAAACTTCCTTTGACAATCATATTTTCACACTTTAAATACAATCATAAGTTTTTTACTTGTTTTAAATATGCCTACGAGTGGATTACAAAAAATTTTAGCCAAACATATTTTTTAGTAAGAAAAGTATTATTTTTTCCTCGAAACGGATATTTTGGTGCCAAAAATTTGAACTGTTAAGAATGTAATTTAACCGTAAACTTTAAAGAGCCTGAAAATTTGCGAACATATTTAAAAGCAACCGTGAAGTGTTGCGTGGAAAGTGATTAGATGGAGTGTAGAGGCCGCGCGCGTATATCTGTCTATCACAAACATCTATTGTCGTTGAACTTGGAGATAAGAGTTCCCTTTGTCAAAACGATCCGGATGTTATATCTTGGGCAATCAAAACTAGAACGGTTACAACTGTTCTTTTTGTAATTTTCAGGAACATGAGACAGTTTTTTTTCATTTTGTTGCAGTTTGTCCTATATTAACGCAAATTACAAAAAATTCGGTTCGGGAAAAACGTTTTGAGCGAAATCAAATTTAATCAATATTTAAACGTCAGGAATTTGTAAAATATTTTAGGACGAAGATTTGTAAAATATATTAAAGGAGCTTGGCAGTGTAGGTGGGAAATGATCCAAGCATTTAGTTTTTGAATCTGATAAATAAAAGATTAAAACAAGCATACTGTTATTTTTATATTAGTTTTTATACGTGCATCACTTTTATCACTTTATCAATGCAGATTATAAACCTCGCATCGGAAGCCCCGTCCACACTTGGCGACTTGTCTCCAGAAACATTGTCGGCCGACTGTCTCCCCGGTGTTGCCTTTTGTATCCGGCGATGTCTCCCGCTTGTCTGCCGACTGTCCGCCGACTGTCGGCCGACAGTTGGCGGACGGTCGGCAGACAAATATGTGTGTTTCTGGAGACAAAAATCGCTGTTTTCTGTTTCCCGGTCAAACGGGAAACACGGAGACAAGATACAAATGTTTCCTCTCAAGTCTGCATATGTGTACGTGTTTGTAGACAAGTGACAGGATACAACCCGCCACTATCCTGCCTAGTTCACATTCAGTTCCCAGCCAGGATTCACACCGTGCGCATCGCTGTTGTTGATAAGTGATTAATTCTCACTGAAATAGTTTTAGTGGTATTTACAGTGCGGTATATTAGTTAAAATGACTACGTGGAATCAAGAGGCCTGAAAACCTGCACCATATTCTAATCGAAGGTCACTTAGTACTTTGTGCCCATAATAGGAACTTTCTTCCAGGAACTTGCGAGTCCACCATCGCCTCTTCCTCGGTAAATTAGCCACATTATTAACTATAATGAAGCACGCAAAAGCTAACATCACGTCCTTTTCGGTCACCATGTCGTCAAAGACTGGCTTTATAGTGTGGACGCAAAACAAGTCGGAAACATGAGACAAAAACTGTGTATGCAGACAATCGGCCGACTGTCTGCAGACAGTCGGCAGACAGTCCGCCGACAGTCGGCCGACAGTCTGCTGACAGTCGGCCGATTGTCTGCATACACAGTCGCCAAGTGTGGACGGAGGATGTCCAAATAATTGTCTTTATCGAATTTTGACAACGAGTAATAATATGTTTATATTTAAATCCCCCGTTAAAATTCTTAAGACTCGATTTTATTGATGATTGACCTAGTCCCACAAGGCTTGTATAAAATTATCGATGTCTGCATTTGGGCTGCGATAAACAAATAATAGTTCACATGCCACACCGGCCCACCGGAAGGTGAGCGATAAGCAGCTGGCCACGCCCCCCAGTCGCAGCTGTCGGCAGGTTACAGGAATCGCACTGTCAATATGGACCACAATGCCGTCATTTTTATTAATTGGATTATCTGTTTTAAATACATTATACCCATCAAGTTGCTCTATTTGTAGGTTTCCGTGTATCCAGGCTTCGCTCAAAACAATACAATGAATTTTTATAAGTAAATTATTTAAGACAACAAACCTTTGGTCAATGCTCTTTGAGTAACTACGAATATTCTGGTGCACAACATTAAAACATAACTTATTCCCCGCATTACTAAAG
The DNA here is from genome assembly GCA_030545055.2 of Neoaliturus tenellus. Lineage (NCBI taxonomy): Eukaryota > Metazoa > Arthropoda > Insecta > Hemiptera > Cicadellidae > Neoaliturus > Neoaliturus tenellus. The sequence continues at coordinate 51,225,164 of CM061535.1, read as the reverse complement.
TTTAAAATATCTTGATAATCCTTAACTACCTTACAATCTATTAAAAAGTCATTATCATCTCTACCAATTAAATTTACCATTTGGTTGAGTTCCGGTGTTCGGTTAAATGACAACTTTTAAAGAAATATAAAGCAAAATACATGTTTTATATCAACATAATTACTAAGAGGGAACAGAAGTTAATGAATAGGTAAAATAGTAAATGAGACACTAATCTAAATATAAAAAAACAGTTATTAACCTAAATCATTATGTCAAAAATGTTAAAAAGAAGAGTTCATAGAGTAGTTAGTAGTGTAGTATAAAATTCATATTTTATAGATATACTTTTACAAAATCGTTTAGTGATACTATCTGCAGTTCGATATAGGTAATACTGCAAAAGAATCTGTGCATCCCATTATTCTACTAATCTTGGAAGGAATTCAGACGTAGAAATATGTATATTTAGCATACGCATTTGTCAAAATAGATTACAAATAATCCGCTTTCGTATTATCCACGTTTAGCATTTCATGCTACAATAGGTTTATAAACTATTTTGAAATGCTATAAAGTGTTACTAAGGAAAAATATTTGAATATTACTTTATTATTATTTATCTTCAAACTCAAATATATCCCACTAGAACTTTTACTGAATTGACATGAAAAGATATTACATGTTAATTTAAACGGAATATACACTTGCACCAAATAAGTCCATAAAAATGTAAAAACCCCCGATCCCATATGAATTATCCGTCAGAGTTATTCCTAGTAAAAATAAAGTGTAAACTTCACTTATAGGCCTAAACCTACATCAAAATAAAATAACCTATTACAGTATATGTTCATTTTCACACATGAATAACTGATCATCTCTTTAAAATCAATTGCACACACTTAATTAAAACTCTCAATTTAAATCGATTGAGAAAACTTTAGATGCACCTATTAGTATAGTATTCAAAGAAAATTTGATGTCTTCGATTACCTACTTAACATAATTAATTTATTGAAACTATTTACATTGTTATTTCTAAAACGAACCCGTACGTCACAAAAAGTTATACACATGTAGACATATCACATTTATTACTATTGATAATTATACTAACAATTTTAAGGCACTCAATTTACAATTAACTTTTATTTTCCATAATATAGCTATTCTTCTTAGGTAGGAGCTAATTTTAACCAACAATTTTTTTAATTTTAAAAACATGTATTTTTCATGTTGTATTATAATAAAAACAATTGAAATATACAAATATTACTACGTGGAAACTGTCTAATAAAGAAAAAGAGAGGGAAAAAATTGTCCGCCACACTAAAACGCATAGGTACTGATGGGTTGCATGATAATCAATACTTATTATACTAATACTTAATATTTCTTATTCGTTTCATTCAATATTCAAATCATTATGCGACCTTACAACTTTGTTAAATTTTAATCGTACTACTTAACTCATTGAAAAATAAATAAACAAGGGTAATTAAAAGATGTAATAAATGAGTTACATTCTTTACGATTTATTTGGATCATTTTAATAAAGTAAAGTATTACCTAAGTAAAGTATTGGCTATGTAAAACATTAGATTGTAGTCTTTTCCTCTATGCTTTTCCTCCACCGACCTTGAAGCATTACGATGTAACTTTGGGACAGTAGAATGTCCTTGCTAAGAGAGTGGAATAAATTATAAAGTGCCTTCCCCATAAATGAATAAATAAAGCTCTTGAATGACACACAACGCTGAACTAAAATATAGCTTGGATAGTTTGTTTTTTCTGTCTTTCTGCCGATTTTTTCACTGATCAAAATTTTCTGCACATTATTAAAAAATTTGCCTCCAAAAAACCATCTTCCAACATTTTTCACGGTAGGCTGCAGTCCTTTAAGCCGATACATATGCAATACCAGGCCTGTCTACAAGTATTTCCTGCGATAGGGTATTTTTCCATTATTCCATTAAATTACCATAAAATTAACTGAATCAATTAGGCCTACACTTTTTACACTTATTAATCGGACCCAGTTGCCATTTGCCGTTGGGCTATTAATTAATGATGGTTACTAACAACTGGTCGATGTTAGATAGATAATAACAAGACTGGGGTTTTCAGCGCCCCCCGTCAAACGTTAAAAATTGCCAATATGGTAGATAGACACAAAATACTAGCCGTAGTATTTCACAGTGGTGATTGAACTCAATATTTACGGCTAACTCGTAATAACTAGATTTGTAAATTATGTGGGACATTCAATGGAACAAATAAGAAAAACAACTTTATTATGATTATTTTAATAGACTTATAAAACAAAGTACAATGGATGTTGCCATTTAGTCTAGTTAAATTAGGGTTCAACCCGGAAGTAATTGCAAACGAATATATTTTGATTGATTCTTCTGTAAAATTACCTGAGAAAAACGACGGTGAAAAGTCTACCACTCTCTACAATTAATTGTTCAACAATGCGCTCGCCTGCTGTGGCCAATTTTACAAAATGGAGGCTGTAGTATTATAGGATTTTAAAGACAGCTAAATTTTTTCGCAATTTTCATCGCATTTCATTTAGGACCACTTCATTCAGAAATCTCTAACGACAATTCAAACATCAAATTATTAATCTATGAAATGAATACAACATGATGTATAATTATCATCATAGCTGTCGCTTTCGTTCAGTACGGCATCAATTAATTCAAAATTCATTATTGACATGTAGCGAAATTCCGTCCTTGCTACGATTTTACCGCATTTTTATTAATTCATCCTTGACACATACACATCTATCTCTCTCGGATAGTAGTTAATAAATGTGTACAATTAATACAACATTGTGTATTAGGATCGTCTTAGCAGTTGCTTTCGTTAGGCTTCGTAGTTTTCGTAGTTGGCTTTAAATGTGTCGCAAAAGCCGTCCTTGCAGCGAATTCATGGCATTTTGATTAAGCCCTCCGTGACTCAGACACCTCTAACCATATTTCGGATGGTATCGTGCTAACGTATACACTAATTGCAACATCCCATATAAGCATCGTCATAGCAATTGCTTTTGTTAAGGTACGACATGGCTTGCAAAGTGACAAAAATGCCGTCCTAGCTGCGATTTCAAGGCATTTTGATTAAGCCCTCCGTACCTCAGACACCTCTATCAATATTTCGGACGGTATCGTGTTAATGTATACACTGTACTCATAATTCCATATTAGCATCATCATAACAGAGTTGTTTTCTAAAAGGTGCGGCATGGCTTTAAATGTAGCGCAAAAGCCCGTTCTTGCAGGCATTTCATAGCATTTTGATTAAGCCCTCCGTGACTCAGACACCTCTTACCATATTTCGGACGGTATCTTGCTAACGTATAAACTGTAACCACCATAACATATAAGGATCGTCATTGCAGTTGTTTTCGTTAAGGTACGGCATGGATTTAAATAAGGCGCAAAAGCCATCCTTGCAGCGATTTCATAACATTTTGATTAAGCCCTCCGCTACTCAGACACCTCTAACCATATTTCGGATGGTATCGTGCTAACGTATACACTAAATGCAACATCCCATATAAGCATCGTCATAGCAATTGCTTTTGTTAAGGTACGACATGGCTTGCAAAGTGACAAAAATGCCGTCCTAGCTGTGATTTCAAGGCATTTTGATTAAGCCCTCCGTACCTCAGACACCTCTATCAATATTTCGGACGGTATCGTGTTAATGTATACACTGTACTCATAATTCCATATTAGCATCATCATAACAGAGTTGCTTTCTAAAAGGTGCGGCATGGTTTTAAATGTAGCGCAAAAGCCCGTTCTTGCAGGCATTTCATAGCATTTTGATTAAGCCCTCCGTGACTCAGACACCTCTTACCATATTTCGGACGGTATCTTGCTAACGTATAAACTGTAACCACCATAACATATAAGGATCGTCATTGCAGTTGTTTTCGTTAAGGTACGGCATGGATTTAAATAAGGCGCAAAAGCCATCCTTGCAGCGATTTCATAACATTTTGATTAAGCCCTCCGCTACTCAGACACCTCTAACCATATTTCGGATGGTATCGTGCTAACGTATACACTAAATGCAACATCCCATATAAGCATCGTCATAGCAATTGCTTTTGTTAAGGTACGACATGGCTTGCAAAGTGACAAAAATGCCGTCCTAGCTGTGATTTCAAGGCATTTTGATTAAGCCCTCCGTACCTCAGACACCTCTATCAATATTTTGGACGGTATCGTGTTAATGTATACACTGTACTCATAATTCCATATTAGCATCATCATAACAGTTGCTTTCTATAAGGTGCGGCATGGCTTTAAATGTAGCGCAAAAGCCCGTTCTTGCAGGCATTTTATAACAATTTGATTAAGCCCTCCGTGACTCAGACACCTCTTACCATATTTCGGACGGTATCTTGCTAACGTATAAACTGTAACCACCATAACATATAAGGATCGTCATTGCAGGTGTTTTCGTTAAGGTACGGCATGGATTTAAATAAGGCGCAAAAGCCATCCTTGCAGCGATTTCATAGCATTTTGATTAAGCCCTCCGTGACTCAGACACCTCTAACCATATTTCGGACGGTATCGTGCTAACGTATACACTGTACCCAACATCCCATAAAAACATCGGAGCAACAGTTATTTTAGTTAAGGTACGGCATGACTTTAGATGTGGGGCAAAAGCCGTCCTTGCAGCGATTTCATAGCATTTGGATTAAGCCCTCCGTACCTTAGACACCTCTAACCATATTTCGAACGGCATCGTGCTAATGTATACACTGTACCGAACATCCCATATTAGCATCGTCATAGCAGTCGCTTTCGTTAAGGTGCGGCATGGCTTTAAATGTAGCGCAAAAGCCGTCCTTGCGTCCTTGCAGCGATTTCATGGCATTTTGATTAAACTCTCCGTGACTCACACTTCTCTAACTATTATTCATACTGTGTTGTACTAACGTGTACACTGAATCCAACATGGCATAATTTAATTAATAAATGAATGTGTCATATTTGAATGTAAACAATATAATATTAAGAGTAATTACATACATACATTCATTTTATTATGTATTTTTTGTTAAAGTAAACCTTAGTATTAAAATCATTTATTAAATTTCATTTTATAATGATTTACGCAATTTTTAACAACGTTGATGAAATAATGTTGTTTTAAAAATGAATACTAAACAATTTTAACAATTGTATTATTTTGCAAAATTAAAATAAACTTGATTAGTTACGGTGTACACTGTTAATATTTTTCTAATTATTGTTGAAGTTTACCGGTATCTAGTTGGTTATCTGTAATTTAAATAGTCTACATTAAAAAGTAGGCTAATATAAATCTGGGTCAATCTCAAATCTGCCGCAAATCTGTACCAACTGAGCATGAAACGAGGAAAAATGGGTCGGCCATTATGCCGATGAAATGTTCCACTAAGTTCACGACGGTCCCAACTAAAAAACTTTCGTACACAGAATAACCAAACAAAGAACTAGAACTAATAACACCTCCCCCGTCACAGCAGACCTGCGTACTTAGCGAAATTAAAACAGATTTTTGGTATTTTTCTATCTTCCCATAAAAACCTCGGGGTTGAGATCGAAGTTTTGCCACCAAATGCGTTACATAGTAAATAGATATCAAAAATGTGTATTTAATATAAACTTGTACAGAATAAACAGTGATGCTATGATAATAACAGGAAACAAAGCTTTTCATTAAAATGGCTCATACAACCGGTCATTTAAAAACTTAATCATGAATAAATGCCAAAGCCATTAACAACTAGCCTATTTTTCTATCTAAAAAATAAATGACATGTTACATCAAATGACTATACTTGAAAATCTTGCATAAATCTAAATATAAGTTAATCCTACGTCGTAAATGTACACACCAGATTTTATCGAGCTATATGGTATTTATTTATTTATTCATCTCCACGGCATACACCATAAAAAATACTGTATAATTTACTACAAGACTAGAGAATCTGTACAGTAAATTAACATACAATTGACTTATTACATGCTATGCTTGGCAACAGAATCAAGAAAGCGTAATAGACATAAAAAACAGTACAACAAATCCAATGTAAAAATGTACAATAGGAAATTATTTCTAAATTTGAGTTAATTGGATGTTTTGACGAATAATGATTACTATTGCACGTGTTGCTCGACCTCGAGCAATTTATTTTGATACTATATAAAATTTACATTTAGTTCTAAGTCAATGACATCCAACCAATCCCATCAGTGATCACAAAAAACTACAGCTCCATGTTAAAAGATGTTTAAAATGCTCAAATCAATCTCAATGTTATTCTAGAGGGAAAATTTTTAATTTAATTTGTGGATAGTGCCCTTATTTTAAGTCAGATTCTCATCAATTTTTAGCGAAAACAACTACAGACCAAGCCCAATCCAACGACACCAAAAACTTGAAAATCGGTTAAAAATTGTAGGAGGTGTTGTCAACACAAAAAAAACCCTTAGCATATTGAATACGTATAGATTCTTTTAATTTTTTTCATACACCCAATGGGAGTGAGTACGTACGTTTGCCACCATTTGGGCTTTGTAAGCCAAAAAAAATATTTATCGTTCCATGGCCTGTCCGGGACTTGTTAGGTTTAGTATACACACCTTTACAAAACCTAATTACTGAAAATACTTTGTGAAACTTTAAATTAACAAAGTATTACGAACAAAATAAACATCTATACAAAATGAAAGATATTTGATATTAATTTTCTTTACATTACCTTTTATATATCGTAATACGGCATTTTACGTCAGAGTGCACTGACTTTGTCTTTGTAGCTGGTGTTGACAGATCTTAACTGAAAACTACAACACTGACAACTTCCATCTTCGTTTCGAGTTTTAAACTCGTTCAATTGTGGCATCATACACACAGCAGCATACCCACAATCATGAGTAAATAATTATGGCAACGAGAGAAGTGGCAACACTGTCCTCCGACATTTTAGTTCCCGTTTCCCTCCGTAGAGCGCTCTGCTGTAGCGCTGCCACAATAATATCACGAGATTTCGGGAAATACACACGGTGAAAGAAAATCATAATCAGATAATTATGGCAACTTCCGCCAAATTTTTTGTACTTACTCCTTGGCAGTTCAGTAGTCGAAATACGCAAAAAAAATTGTGGCGACCGTGTGTATGCTGCCACAGTTCGAACCGACGCCACAGTCTGGGATTCTCATTCCCAAATGCTGCCACAAATATTGCTAGGCTAGCACTCACACACACACACACACACACACACACACACACACACACACACACACACACACACACACACACACACACACACACACACACACACACACACACACACACACACACACACACACACACACACACACACACACACACACACACACACACACACACACACACACACACACACACACACACACACACACACACACACACACACACACACACACACACACACACACACATACAAGCCTGGCTATAATTATGGCAACGCCATGGGAATCCCAAATTATGGCGCCCAGTGAGATTTTCACGTTATAACACGAGGTTCCATACCTAGATGTCAGCTGTACACTTTTTTCCTGAGAGTATAGTTGTTAAAATAGTTTACACACAGAAAATAAAAATTATACACAGGCGCCACAATTATAGGTACGTACGTGTTGCCACAATCGCCTGCGCACGCTATGTGTATGACGCAGCGTTGCCAGTTCTACTCCGCCCCACCGCCACGGCAACCACCACGCCGCTCGGTGAGCTCTTGCGTCTGTCTGGTTCCATGATCTGAGTTTTGGGACACAAGCCACATCGCATGGCTATGATTGTGGCATCGCTTGCCCAACGTTTGTTTTTAATCGTACTATAAATGCATTGTTATTCCTTTTGAATTGAAAATAGTGTTTAAATAGATTTCTTTCTTGATTTTTAATAGTTACGATTTTTTGTATTATTAATTTTTATTTTTATAGACGATTATAATAATTTTAAAAGTGTTATCGCCTCAAGCAGTTTAAAATTGTTTAATTCACTATTATTTCTAGTCATAAATAACTTATTTCAATAATACAATGTAGTTGTTGTATATTGTACAATAGCTACAATTTACAATGCTGTTCCAGCATCGAGACGATAGTTGGCGAATACACATTCAATAGCGATTAAACAAAATGAATTGTTTATGAGTAAAATCATTTATTTACAAGCTACATTTCTTGTGCATTTGTTCTTTTGAAAGAAAGTTCTCTAATTTGTTATTTCTTATACAAAATTAATCTAAATTATACCGTTCTCTTGAATACGTTTCCTTAACTTGACTCAATTTTTATCGGTATTGTAAATTTTTAGTAAGCATTATTGTTTTTTGTAAATAAATTGCATTTTAGTATGAGAATTTTTCATATGGCCTTTATAAATCAATTACTTAGACCTAAAACCACAAAGATATTTTTTAAATAGGCCTACACTTGAAATTGAAAATGCATGTTAGAAAGACAAGTACTGAATTGGAAGAGACTTCAGCTTGTAAAATGCAATGAGGTGGTAAAATGGATATGACGAAAACTTTGCGCTTACTATTTCCTGTTTTATTTTTATGTTTAAGTTTTATTTGATGCCTTCGTTTCAGCGAGTAAGTGTCAATAATTTTCCGAAATAACAAGAAGAATATTTAACAGAAAATATAATGATTTTATTTAGATAGCATGTCAAAGTAATGCTTAAAAATAATGTTTCTGGAAATTTGGGTTTTTGAAAAATTAAGGCACTCTATTTAAACCGTAAGTTATATTGAATTGAATTTGAACTCAAACATCATCAGTAAACAGAGTCGGATCCCGTATAAATTTGTTAAGAATGCCTCCGATAACTTTTTGGATGTCTTGTTATTAGTGTATAATAAAATTTATTTGAGCAAAACCGTTCCTTCTAGCTTTAAAGAATCAACCATTTTTCCACTACAAAGAAAAGCAATGTTAATTTAGTTGAAATCTATAGAGGCTCATCTTTTATAAATTGCACTTGTAAAATATTCACTAGTCTCTTTAATAATAGATTGCAAAATTGGGTTTTTGAAAACGAAATTTTATCGGAATTTCAAGCAGGATTCTGGAAGGGTTACTCAACTGTCGATAATATATATTTTTAATTTGTCATGCATGCTTAATCTTAGACTGACGCAAAAGAAAGAAAAATGATATTGTTTTTTTATGGATTTCAGCTCAGCGTTTGATGCGATTGATCGAAAGGCATTCATTTACAAATTATAAAATCTCGGAATTTTGTCACGCTTAGTAAATAGTTTGAAAAGTTAACAACAGTTAATCTAGCCCCAGCGTGTGGTGTAGAAATGCACACCCAAAATGCAATCTCTCACCTACTCTTTTCAGTTTGTTTGTCTTCAGAAAATGTGGTAGGCTTAAGGTAAGCGACAAGTGGTAGTATAAAGTGGAACATATTGAAGTTGTAAATAGCTATTTAGTATCTAGGATTTACTTTCACATGTTTCAATTCATGGAACATCCACTTTAAGGAGAAAACAAATTAGAAAAAATTCACAATATATTCAGTTTGGAATAATTTTATAAAAAAAATGTACCGCTGGGTTTTAAAATAGTTTGTTTTGAGGCCATAGTAAAATCAATTAATTATTTGTTACGGCGCACAAGTTTGGGGTTTTATTGAAAGTGATACTATTGAATCGGTCCGGAGACTTTTTATTAAGAAATTATTTTAATCGCCGTTCAGTACTCCAAATTATGCATTATATTTCGAAACTTCCTTTGACAATCATATTTTCACAATTTAAATACAATCATAAGTTATTTACTTGTTTTCAATATGCCTACGAGTGGATTACAAAAAATTTTAGCCAAACATATTTTTAGCAAGAAAAGTATTATTTTTTCCTCGAAACGGATATTTTGGTGCAAAAACTTTAACTGTTAAGAATGTAATTTAACCGTAAACTTTGGAGAGCCTGAAAATGTGCGAACATATTTAAAAGCAACCGTGGAAGTGTTACGTGGAAAGTGATTAGATGGAGTGTAGAGGCCGCGCGCGTGGGCGCACCGAAACTGCGATCCAAAACCCAGGTAGACGCCGAAACTGCGATCCTGGCACGGAGGCCGCCCCCGGGACGATACTGACGATACTGTACGTAAGACGATACTGCTGCTCTTGCTCTCAAACTGAGAATGACTGATATATTTGTGAGGGAAAATAAAGAAGGAAAGTACACCCTGAAAGTCTTCGTTTATCGGCCGTTATCTTCACCCCTGGGCCGGTAGCCCATTGTTGCGTAGTCGGCAATTTTAACTATACGGCTTTTAATGCAAAACATGGTACGGTATTTGATTTCCCTGTTTCGGACGCCGTTTTTCAACAAATTTTCTTTAAACTTGTTAAGTGTTTAGTTGAATAGTTATATTATGTCATTCATACCTCGAAATTTTGAAAATTTAACAAATATTACTCTTTTTGACGTCGCAAAGTAACTCGATTTTTCTTAGTAATATTTGTTAAATTTTCCAACTTTCGAGGTATGAGGGACCTAATATAACTATTCAACTAAACACTTACCAAGTTTAAAGAAAATCGGTTGAAAACAGCGTCCGAAACAGGGGAATCAAATACCATGTTTTGCATTAAAAGCCGTATAGTTAACATTGCCGACTGCGCAACAATGGGCTACTCACCCAGGGGTGAAGATGACTCTTAAGGGGGTGGTGTACGCGAGTTTAGTACAACCTGGAAGTCCCAGTTCATTGGCATTAGTTGAAAAGTGACTTCAGCGACACGTCGGACGGCGAAACATTCTAGAGCCATTAGCCTATACACCGGACGCTGGAATCCCCGCTGGACCCTCCGCTACCTGCTGATCGGCCGCTGTGCCAGGATCGCAGTTTCGGTTGTGGGATTAGCGAACCCTTTTGAGGATTAAAACTAGGATCGCAGTTTCGGTGCGCCGGCGCGCGTATATCTGTCTATCACAAACATCTATTGTCGTTGAACTTGGAGATAAGAGTTCCCTTTGTCAAAACGATTCGGATGTTATATCTTGGGTAATCAAAACTAGAACGGTTACATCTGTTCTTTTTGTAATTTTCAGGAACATGAGACAGTTTTTTTCATTTTGTTGCAGTTTGTCCTATAGTAACGCAAATTATAAAAATTCGGTTCGGGAAAAACGTTTTGAGCGAAATCAAATTTAATCAATATTTAAACGTCAGGAATTTGTAAAATATTTTAGGACGTAGATTTGTAAAATATATTAAATGAGCTTGGCAGTGTAGGTGGGAAATGATCCAAGCATTTAGTTTTTGAATCTGATAAATAAAAGATTAAAACAAACATACTGTTATTTTTATATTAGTTTTTATACGTGCATCACTTTTATCACTTTATCAATGCAGATTATAAACCTCGCATCGTAAAGGATGTCTAAATAATTGTCTTTATCGAATTTTGAGCAACGAGTAATAATATGTTGATATTTAAATCCCCCGTTAAAATTCTTAAGACTCGATTTTATTGATGATTGACCTAGTCCCACAAGGCTTGTATAAAATTATCGATGTCTGAATTTGGGCTGCGATAAACACATAATAGTTCACATGCCACACCGGCCCACCGGAAGGTGAGCGATAGGCAGCTCGCCACGCCCCCCAGCCGCAGCTGTCGGCAGGTTACAGGAATCGCACTGTCAATATGGACCACAATGCCGTCATTTCTATTAATTGGATTATCTGTTTTAAATACATTATACCCATCAAGTTGCTCTATTTGTAGGTTTCCGTGTAACCAGGCTTCGCTCAAAACAATACAATGAATAAGTAAATTATTTAAGACAACAAACCTTTGGTCAATGTTCTTTGAGTAACTACGAATATTTTTGTGCACAACATTAAAACATAACTTATTCCCCGCATTACTAAAGTTTTAAATATCTTGATAATCCTTAACTACCTTACAATCTATTAAAAAGTCATTATCATCTCTACCAATTAAATATACCATTTGGTTGAGTTCCGGTGTTCGGTTAAATGACAACTTTTAAAGAAATATAAAGCAAAATACATGTTTTATATCAACATAATTACTAAGAGGGAACGGAAGTTAATGAATAGGCAAAATAGTAAATGAGACACTAATCTAAATATCAATAAACAGTTATTAACCTAAATCAGTATGTCAAGAATGTTAAAAAGAAGAGTTCATACAGTAGTTAGTAGTGTAGTATAAAATTCATATTTTAGTAAATTAGTAAATTCATATTTTAATTTTTAATTCATATTTTAATTCATATTTTAATTTTAGTAAATTCATATTTTCATTCAGTTCGATGTAGGTAATACCACAAAAGAATCTGTGCATCCCATTATTCTACTAATCTTGGAAGGAATTCAGACGTAGAAATATGTATATGTAGCGTACGCATTTGTCAAAATAGATTACAAATAATCCGCTTTCGTATTATCCACGTTTAGCATTTCATGCTACAATAGGTTTATAAACTATTTTGAAATGCTATACAGTGTCACTAAGGAAAAATATTTGAATATTACTTTATTATTATTTAACTTCAAACTCAAACATATCCCACTAGAACTTTTACTGAATTGACATGAAAAGATATTACATGTTAATTTAAACGGAATATACACTTGCTCCAAATAAGTCCATAAAAATGTAAAAAACCCCGATCCCATATGAATTATCCGTCAGAGTTATTCCTAGTAAAAATAAAGTGTAAACTTCACTTATAGGCCTAAACCTACATCAAAATCAAATAACCTATTACTGTATATGTTCATTTTCACACATGAATAACTGATCATCTCTTTAAAATCAATTGCACACACTTAATTAAAACTCTCAATTTAAATCGATTGAGAAAACTTTAGATGGACCTATTAGTATAGTATTCAAAGAAAATTTGATGTCTTCGATTACCTACCTAACATAATTAATTTATTGAAACTATTTACATTGTTATTTCTAAAACAAACCCGTACGTCACAAAAAGTTATACACATATAGACATATTACATTTATTACTATTGATAATTATACTAACAATTTTAAGGCACTTAATTTACAATTAACTTTTATTTTCCATAATATAACTATTCTTCTTAGGTAGGAGCTAATTTTAACCAACCATTTTTTTAATTTTAAAAACATGTATTTTTTTCCATGTTGTATTATAATAAAAACAATTGAAATATACAAATATTACTACGAGGAAACTGTGTAAAAAAGAAAAAGAGAGGGAAAAAATTGTCCGCTACACTAAAACGCATAGGTACTGATGGGTTGCATGATAATCAATACTTATCATACTAATACTTAATATTTCTTATTCTTTTCATTCAATATTCAAATCATTATGCGACCTTACATCTTTGTTAAATTTTAATCGTACTACTTAACTCATTGAAAAATAAATAAATAAACTAGGGTTATTAAAAGATGTAATGGGTAACATTCTTTACGATTTATTTGAGTCATTTTAATAAAGTAAAGTATTACCTAAATAAAGTATTGGCTATGTAAAACATTAGATTGTAGTCTTTTCCTCTATACTTTTCCTCCACCGACCTTGAAGCATTACGATGTAACTTTGGGACAGTAGAATGTCCTTGCTAAGAGTGGAATAAATTACAAAGTGCCTTCCCCATAAATGAATAAATATAGCTCTTGAATGACACACAACGCTGAACTAAAATATAGCTTGGATAGTTTGTTTTTTCTGTCTTTCTGCCGATTTTTTCACTGATCAAAATTTTCTGCACAGTTGTGACGGCTCGTGCCGCCAGCACTCCATATAGTAACGATTTCCGAGGCACTGGCCACAGCCGCGGTGTCCGACAGCCTGTTTCCAGAACCTTCTCGAATCGGTCCGCGGAGCGAAAGATATTCCCTACGCACGGTCGCTCTCCCCCTTTTCGCCATCATCTAGTGTCGGGACTACATCGCTGGAACGCCATGATCGGATAAGTAATTTTTCCATAGTTGGGGGTTTCGGTAGGCTAGGGATGAGCGGGGGAATGATAATTAATTAATTAATCTCAAGTACAATTATTATGTAGCCAGTCAATTAAGGCTGTAACTTGTTCTGTAGAGGTAGTCTGGAACCTTAACGCTCATGTCGTTTCACGACATGGGCCATCAGCCATAGGATGGGTTTTGGATTTGTAGATACAGTTCATTATTAGATATTCACCTTCCAATTAATTTAGTATACGTAGATTATAATCATCTCATCAAAATGGCTTGTTCTGGTCTGTGCTTGGCTGCGATCCGTCCCTGGGTAGTGCCCACAGTAGGCCTATATCCTTCAGATACGTTTCCTAGGTTCAGTCAGTAAGTCATGTTCCAGCAATCTCATTTCACGGCATAAACCTCAATCCTCAACCATTTCCATAGTCACCCTTCAGTTAATCACCAACAACCTAGAGATGACTAGTCAGCCCATTCATGTTGTTGCTCGAGCTCAATAGTCCATCAATTCAGTTTGCCAATAGCTACTCACTGAGCTTTAGTTCAATACCACCGACCCCCACAATCAGCCTTTCCGAATACCCATTATCCATAGGTAACCATCATACTACCGTTTCATATGGTAGCAGAGCTTCTGAGCTAAGCACAGGCTAGGACTACAGCTTCATGAGGTAGGCCTAGGCTAGCCTAACCTCACTTTTCCTTTTTTAGGCTAGGGCAGTAGTTTTCGCTTCAATTCTTTTCAAATTTTTTCTAAGAAAGGCTAAGGTTCTGGGCTACCCTGTTGCAGTAGTTTTTTTTGGAAATTTTGTTAAATTAGCTTAAATTTTGGCCTTTATTTTTATTTTCCGAGCGCTCTTATAGCCTCGGTTAGCTTTAAACCTTTTCAAGTTTGTCTTGCTGAGTTATCATCCCCTGCTCTTTCCCTTAAGTTCAGTTAGGCAATAGGGACCCAGGGTTTGCCAGCCAGTGTAGGATTTTGCCTTTGTTTTGTGCCTTTGTTACAGAATAGGCCTAGCCCCTGCGGCTCGGGATTTCCAGCCTTTGCCGCCTGCCAGCTGTCTCTGCTTGAAGAAAGTGCCTTTTTCAGAGTCTTAATTGTGCAGTGTTGAAGTGAATTTTTTTTTTAAAAAAAGTGCAGTAAAGGAAAATTAAATATTTTTTGCCAATTAATGTTTTCAAGTTTTAATTCAGATTTTCTTTTGCATTTTGTTGGGATCAGTGACAGGTAAGGGGCAGATCGCTGTGCCCGGGCACAGAATGCTGCTGGCTGAATCCCAAGTAAACTAAATTAAATTAATTTTCAATTTTCTTTATTTTAAAATTACAAAGTCTTTGGTATGAGCGTTAGAGTCAGTGTAGTTTGTAAGAAGTGTTTCTTGTGTATTTAAGCTATATTATACTTAAGGATGTTTGCTTAGTAGTTTATATTAATTACCTTTTCCTATGTACTTGGTTATTTAATTACTGAACATTTAATGTAGGGTATTGTGTGGCCTATCCCTGGATGTCTTATCTAGGTTAGGTCTGTGTTATCGGCTGGTCGATTCATCGATCCGGTCGATAGTCGAGCAGTACTCGGGTATCGGTGATTCGGCTTTCCGCACCGATATACCGGCTTGCTTTGACTAACCGCACTTTGCTTTTGAATTTTGCTGGCTTTTGGCAAATCCCTGGCTGTTTTCTCAGTAACATTTCAACCTTGTAGGCTAGTCAACAGCAACAAATTTCAGGTATTAAAATTAAATGGGTTAGGAATAAATTTCTCTTTTTTAGAGGTTTTTCATTTAAGTAGGCCTAGGTTAAACACCATTAGGCTAAGTTTTAATGCTAAATAAATTCCCATGGGCCGTAGGAAACCCCCCCAAGGTCCCATTCTTGTAGATGCCAATTTCTGTGCAAATTTTAGGCGACTCATGTGCCAAGAGGTTCTCGGAGTATCTTGGTCGTCAGACCAGAGCTGATATTTCCGTGCAATCCTCATGCTCATGGGGCTTTTCCGGCGCAAAGGTAGGCGAAATCAAGGACTTTTTGAAATCAAACCCTGTCCTTCAGGCCCGCATTCCGTTAGTGCTTATGGTGGGAACCAACGATTTTTTGGGCGGAACTGCACCCTGCGATTTCAAGGCTCAATTTTTGTCCTTGATCAAATTAATTCGCAGAAGACATCCTGACATAGTGATTGTTTTCACAACTTTGCCGCTATTTCCTCGCATTTGCAGTGATGCTCGGGCAGTGGATCGATTGGATAAGATGAATAGGTTTTTGCTCACTCTGAGATCTGACATGGTTCGGGTTGTACGCTTAACTGCGGATTTTGCCAACCATGAATTTTTCCATGCGTATTACGGTAGATCTCGCAGGATTGATGGCATTCATTACAATTCTCTAGGCCATCGCAAGCTCTTGTCCATTCTCTCCGACGAGTTAAAGCCTTGAAACCGGGTTTGCGGCTGCCTAACGTCTTTTGGGGTACCCACCATAAGGGAAATAGGAAATTTTTTTTTCCTTCGGCAAAATGACAAAATTGATTTCGCGGTGGAGAGAGCAGGGTCAAACAAAAAAAAAAAAAAAAAAAAAAGGCAACAAAATTAGATTTTTTTTTTACATAATTGGCTGTTAGGGTTTTTAGGTGTTTTTCCCCCCTCGCCCCGGGTCTGCACGGACCCCCGTCAGCTCAATGACATTGTTTTTCTCGTGCGGTGAATTATTGTGCATTGTTGGGCAAATTGATTATTATTTGCAACTTGTTTGAAATTTTTTTTCTCTCTTCTTTTCTGCCATTGGTCAATATCAACCCAAGGGGAAAATTTTTGAGTGAGTTGGGTTTTTTTTGGTCTATTGTCGTTGCGCACCCTCTGCGACATGACATCGAGGGTGTACGCGCCTGACGAAATCCCATCGGGAACGTCATGGGTTTACACGCTCTCAGCGACTGACGCTGTCGCGCAGTGCCAAGCCCTGGGCCTCACCCCGTTGGGCACTCTTGCTCAAAACAGAGCCCTGTTGAGTGAGTACTTGGCTACTTTGCAAGTCAATGGTGGCACTGAGCCCTTGCCACCCGGTCACGCTTCCGATTCGGAAATTCCCATTCAGGCGAAACAGGACAACCCCGAAACGAAACAAGAGTCCGTCGGGTCCGAGTCGAACGACCGACCCTCATCGATTTTGGTTACCGAGACCGCCACCCACGCGCCTCCCGCGCATTCCGTCAC
Organism: Neoaliturus tenellus; assembly: GCA_030545055.2. Classification (NCBI taxonomy): domain Eukaryota; kingdom Metazoa; phylum Arthropoda; class Insecta; order Hemiptera; family Cicadellidae; genus Neoaliturus; species Neoaliturus tenellus. The sequence continues at coordinate 51,207,923 of CM061535.1, read as the reverse complement.
TCAACCTCAACCACCACCCACCACTGGGCCGATGGCCCAGCCTTTCGCTCCTCAGTGGCTGGAGGCTATTCGAGTCGCTGCCTCAACCTTAGGTCAACAGTTGGCGAGTGCTGTGAGTTCAAAGAGCACATCCTCTGACTCCAGAAAGGTCGTGGCAAACCTGTTGAAGGCCCTGCCGGTTGTTTCTGGTGCTGATGGCGAACAGCTGCTGAAATTTTTGGTCAAGATATTGAAAATTCAGCGCCTGGCCTTAATCGATGAGCACACGCTCCTCGTTGAAGCGCTGCCTCGCACCACCGGGCAACTCGGTGATTTCTGGTCCCGTGCCATCGCCAACAGGCAAAGGTTGGCCGACCTGACTACTGACTTGATGGATTTTTTTGTGCCGACCCAGCTGCGACATACCATGGTGACGCGTCTTATTTATAGGCGTCAGGGAGCCTCCGAGCCCCTACCAGAGTTTGTAGGTTCGGTCCAGGACTACGCAATGTTGTTAATCCCAAACGCTACCGACTCGGAGCTTTTGGAGGTCCTGGTCAACGGACTTCACTCTGTGCCTAGGGCGCGGCTCGCCATGATGCCCCCCTGTCGCACTATTCAGGACCTGCTATCTCTCGCGCCTAGGCTGCAGGTGGTTGAGCACCTTGAGTCCACCTCTCAGGCGCAAGAGTCGGCTGTGGCCCCTGCCGCACCATCCTCACAAAATTCCAGGGGCTACGAACGTTCGTATCCGCAGAATCGTCACACCAGTCAGGCCTACCGCAGCGGTTATGGCAGGCCAAACAACAATTCTTTTCATCAAGGACGCCACGACCACGGGCAGCAATCGCGCTTTTCCAACCAACCCTACCGAGGGCAACAGTCGCACACTCGCGAGGGGCAGTACCGTTCGTATGTCCCGCAGAATTCCGGGCAGCAGCGTGATCGCGCGCAACGTCAGTCAGGTCCCATCAATTCCGACCGCAACGAACGAGGCAACCCAACAAACGGGAACGGAGGGCGATGTTAGGCGGTCGCGCTCCTCCGCAATGTCAAGCCGCCGCGGAACCCCTAAGGTTGACCCAATCAAAAACCAAACAACACCCTGTCTCCAGTAAGGCCCCATCCGTGCCCAAGATGGACCTTTGTCACATAATCACGAATTTTGGTGGTATTGAGCTTCAGGCCCTAGTCGACACAGGCGCGTCTTTCTGTTTGATTTCCCTGAATGTGTTCAACAGGCTTCGCAAGGACACCACTTGCGTAAAGTCTGTGGGCCCAACCAATGAAAAAGCCATTTCCGCTTCCGGCGACATCTTTGCTTTTCAGTCTCAGGCAACCATCCATTTCAAGATAGGGCATCTTTCATGGAACTTTTCCTTCCAAGTTTCAGAAAATTTACCGGTAGAAGTTATTATAGGCTCTGATTTTCTCACTAAGGCCCGTGCCATCATCAATATGGCAGATCACACCCTCACTTTTCCGTACGGCACCCCAAAGGTTTTTGCCTTGATACCTTCAGACACCGACAGTGAGTCAGCCCCTGTCAGTATGGGCCAAAATCTTAGTCCAGAGCAGCGATCCAAGGTCGAGGTTTTGGTCAGGGAATTTCCAGACACTATCACTAAGGCCTTGGGCCGAACCAATGTGGTGCAATACCATATCCGAGTAAATTCCACCAAAATTGTCAGAAATAAACCATATCAGTATGCACCCCCAAAACTTCTTCAAATGAGACAGAACATCGAGGAACTTCTTCGGAAGGGAGTTATTAGGCCATCAAATTCGCAGTACGCCTCTGCAGCTTTTCTGGTCCCCAAGAAGGGTGGCAAGACTCGCATGGTTGTAGATTATAGAAGTCTCAATTCCATCCTTGAGCTAGATGCCACCCCCATGCCAACCATCGAATCAGCCTTTCAGCACCTGGGACAAGCCCGCTGGTTCACTCTTCTTGACCTTAACTCGGCCTACAACCAGATTCCCCTTGCCGAAGAATCAAAGCACTATACCTCATTTGTTGTTCCTTGGGCTCAGTATGAGTTTAATTATCTCCCTTTTGGACTAGCTTCCGGAAGTATGGTCTTAACATCTCTCATAGACAAGATTTTTGGAGATATAAAATTCCAGTACATCTATAATTTCTTTGATGACTTGTGCGTCTACAGCAACGGTTCCTTTGATGACCATTTGGCCAAAGTCAGGACCGTCCTTCAAAGACTGCACAAGGCTGGACTCACTGTCAACCCCGAAAAAATCACCATAGCTTCAAACCATATCCAGTTCCTCGGTCACATATTTTCAAACAGCTCCATTTCTATTCATCCGGATAGGACCGAACCTATTGATAACTTCCCGGAGCCCAAGAATGTCAAACAGCTTTCTCGATTCTTGGGCATGACAGCCTTCTATGCTCGATTCATCAAGGGCTATGCAGCGATAGCCCAGCCTCTGAACATGCTCAAGAAAAAGGGTGTCGACTTTGTATTTGGGCCGGAACAGCGGAAGGCTTTTGAAACCTTAAAGAAGGCATTGGTCTCGTCCCCCATTTTACGTATGCCCGATTTTAGTAGGCCCTTCATCGTGCATACTGATGCCTCAGGGACAGCAATAGGGGCAATTTTGTACCAGGAGTACGACAGTCACCTTTTCCCGGTTTCTTATGCATCCCGTGCTCTCAACAAACATGAGTTGAACTACTCCACATTGCAATTGGAGTGTTTAGCTATAGTTTTCGCATTGCAAAAATATCAACAGTATTTGGAGCACAGGGAATTTCATCTCCATACAGATTGTTCAGCCCTCACCTGGTTATTAAATCACCCTCGTCAGGTAGGCAAAATAGCCAGGTGGATTTCATTCATTAATTCCTTCAAGTTCCAAATTCATCATATCAAGGGCAAAGACAACGTGGTGGCTGACTGTCTCTCTAGGCTTTTTGAGGGCTCCGAGCCTACTGAGGCCCCCAAACCCGATCCCTCTCCCACGATGGCGCTCCTGGGCTTGCCGGAATTGTTCAAAGACATAAGCAAACATCAGGTAGAGGACCCTTCCCTAGCAAAAATTATCCGTTCCACCAGTAAGCCCGAGGGTTATTCTGTCCAAGATGGTGTACTCATGTATCGACAACCCAACCAGACCAAACCAAGGGTTGTCGTGCCCCCTAAGTTAATGGATCTATTATTCAAATATTATCACGAGTCACCCACTTCCGCTCACCTTGGCATTCGCAAAACCCTAGCCCGTGTTGAGGCTTATTTCTGGGCCAAGGATCTTCGGCAGGAAATCACCCAGAGAGTAAAAGCTTGCGTCAAGTGCCAACGCTGCAAGCAAGCTCCCAACTCCAACTTAGGGCAGCTCTCATCTGAAGTGGTCACCAAACCTTGGGAGAAAATTTTCATTGACCACATCGGTCCTTTACCCCGCTCTACCAAGGGCAACAAATACATCCTCACCATAGTTGACTCCTTTTCAAAGTTTTGTATTTTCATACCCACCAGAAACACTCAAGCCCAAACAACAGCCAATCTTCTATTGAATAATGTTTTTTCTATTTTCGGTCCACCAAAGTACTTAGTTTCTGATAACGTTTCCGGCTTCCGTTCTAGAATTATTCAACAGCTGTGTCTGGATTTGGGCATTCAACACATTTTCACTAGCCCATATTACCCAAACCCCTCCCATGCTGAGAGAGTAAATAAACAAATTAAGGTGGCCATCCGTATTTTCCATAGTAAGCACCAACAGTTTTGGGATCAGCACCTTCACTGGTTTCAAATAGCTCTCAATTCCGCAGCCCACGAGAGTACCCTCAATTCACCATCCCGCCTTTTCCTGGGTAGAACTCTTCACCATCCTTTAGAACTCCATTGGAATCTTGATACCTTGGTCGACCAGAATGGCCCATCACCCTCCCTTCAGGAGGAGTGGGAACAAGCCATCGAGAATCTTCGAAAGGCCCGTGCCAAAAGGGAAAGGATATATAATAGGGATAGGACCCCCGCCACTTTCAAGCCCGGAGATTGGGTAATGTATAAATTGCACCCCCTGAGCAAGAAAGTTGACCATGTCAATCAAAAGTTGTTGCCCCTTTGGTCCAAGCCTTGTGTAATAGAGACCTTTGTCTCGCCTGTGACTGTCCGATTACTCGACCCCACCAATGGAAAATTCATACGACAGGCCCACGTTTCTCAGTTGAAGAGGTTTTTCAACCCTTCCAGGTAAAAAGTAAGATTCATCAAACTTTTCTTACCCAGACCGACGATCGTCTGCCAAGCCAGCCAGAACCTAGTGATAGTAGTTGTAAGCTTTTCTTCCTTCTTCTTCTTCTCTTTCTAGCCCCTCCCAGTTGAGGGCGGTGAGTCTAAGGCATCGCCTTCCTTTGCGATGGGTATGCCTACACCTTACCCCAGCTGTGGAGTGGGTTTTCCCCTCTCCTCTTCTGCCAGCGGCATAGACGGATTTTTCCCCGAGGCTGTTTTAATATTTAAATTAATTTCTTTTGTTTATAAATTATCTTCGCCCTTGGATTGAACCTTTTTTTATTTATTTTTTTTTCTCAATCCCAGAGCGAGGGGCCTCGGATGACTTCCGTTCTTGTCGATTGATTGTAGTTGTGTACAGGCTACAATCCATCGAATGCCAACTGGTACCTAGTCACAATTCTGCTTTACTTTCCTATCTTCACCTTTCTTCTGTTCTCTCGACGGCCGTCACTTAGGGAAATTCTAGTCACTAGCAGTAGGGCTTAATTAGGTAGACCTTCGTAGATTTAGTTAGTCTTAGTAGGTATTATGTGGTAAGAAAGGGAATAAGTAAGTAAGGAGATAAAGGTATATACTTAGGGTATCAATTATTGGGAAAATGCCTTGTTATCAAACAATGGGATTTTCAGAACAATAAAGTTTGTGTTTAGAATGTTGAAGTTGGGAGAATGTATGTTTAGGCGAAGGGGAAACACCGCGTCGCCGTGAATTGTGTCCGTTTGTTTTGCTTGTATTCGGCATTCGTGTTTGCCTTTTTGCGTTTCCGCTTTCAAGGAAATTTTCGTTATCCTAGAACCCATCCTACCCTCAAACCGCAAAATCATCAAATGTCTCATGGAACCAAACGAAAACCACCCACACTGGAGATCCTGCCCAACTCAACGTGGTGCTACGCGCAGCATTTCCACAGTTATCGGCCCCGGTTGGCTCTTGCTTGCGATTCCCAGATTTAAATGGCATTGACATTCCCGAACATTTCCTCATTGGATTTTTTTTTCCTACTCCACAGTCACCACCTGACCCCACCGAGTCAGGATTGCCGCACTCGATCACCCCTTCTGGGTTTTAATTGAACCGTACCTTTACCGCGAATTTGTAATCTGCACAATCATCCATAGACCAAAGATAAAAAAAGTAAAAAAAAATAATAAAAAAACATATGGAACCAAAAACGCAATATTTTAACCAAAGAAATGTATGAAAAGGCTATGAAATGTATAAAAAAAGCCAAGATGGTGATGGACTCGATCCCAGCAACTGAAGGACCAGTGCTGTTGACACCTTCCACACATATCGACACCGTTGTGAAGAGGCACTGAGGACATGGGGCTTCAAGGATCGTCACCAGCCTTCCCAACCTGAGTCTGGAAGTCCTCAGCGCGGTAGCGGCCGACCACCTGCCAGGCACGCCCATAACCACCGGGCCCTTTCTGCCATCTACCTGCCTGCACTTGCTGCGTGTGGTCCTGATTCCTCCACTGCCCGGACCGGCATCCAACATCAACATCGGCCTCCCCTACAATGGGGCACCTTGTCATTGGCTTATCAACACTTAGCTCCGGCAAGAAAGTGCAACAAGTATGGGAAGAAATACAGGTCCATAAGTACAAGCATGAGAAAGTTAAAAAAAAAAAAAAAAAAAAAAAAAAAAAAAACAAAGACAAGGATGTGCGTGCAGATTATCGCCATTTCCATTCACTCGCCTTTGCAGATTTCCGGCATTTCAATCCACTCGCCTTTGTAGATTATCGGCAATCCTGGAAGCCTCTTCCAACCCCGGTCCCTACCTCTTTTAAGGGGGGGAGGAGTCCGGGCAATGTCAATGTCCAATTCCGCAACATTCAAAGGAGTTCGTCTCCATCTTTTTCGCTTCGAACGAGTTGGCACCACAGGGATCCCAGCGTGGATCACCACCCATCACCGAACGCGGGTTCCCGAGGGTCTCTCCCAAACACGTTCTAGGGCTCCGCCGCCCTTCGACCCCGTGATCCACCGCCCGGTGATGAGTTGGCGCGTCCCATCTTTTTCAAATCAAACCAAAGCAAGGATTCTAGGGAATCACACCTCCCGCACCTCCACCATTCCTGCCTTCACCCCACAAGTCGCGGTGCAAATTCTTTCCGAGAAGGGAGTTTGGCTGTGACGGCTCGTGCCGCCAGCACTCCATATAGTAACGATTTCCGAGGCACTGGCCACAGCCGCGGTGTCCGACAGCCTGTTTCCAGAACCTTCTCGAATCGGTCCGCGGAGCGAAAGATATTCCCTACGCACGGTCGCTCTCCCCCTTTTCGCCATCATCTAGTGTCGGGACTACATCGCTGGAACGCCATGATCGGATAAGTAATTTTTCCATAGTTGGGGGTTTCGGTAGGCTAGGGATGAGCGGGGGAATGATAATTAATTAATTAATCTCAAGTACAATTATTATGTAGCCAGTCAATTAAGGCTGTAACTTGTTCTGTAGAGGTAGTCTGGAACCTTAACGCTCATGTCGTTTCACGACATGGGCCATCAGCCATAGGATGGGTTTTGGATTTGTAGATACAGTTCATTATTAGATATTCACCTTCCAATTAATTTAGTATACGTAGATTATAATCATCTCATCAAAATGGCTTGTTCTGGTCTGTGCTTGGCTGCGATCCGTCCCTGGGTAGTGCCCACAGTAGGCCTATATCCTTCAGATACGTTTCCTAGGTTCAGTCAGTAAGTCATGTTCCAGCAATCTCATTTCACGGCATAAACCTCAATCCTCAACCATTTCCATAGTCACCCTTCAGTTAATCACCAACAACCTAGAGATGACTAGTCAGCCCATTCATGTTGTTGCTCGAGCTCAATAGTCCATCAATTCAGTTTGCCAATAGCTACTCACTGAGCTTTAGTTCAATACCACCGACCCCCACAATCAGCCTTTCCGAAAACCCATTATCCATAGGTAACCATCATACTACCGTTTCACAGTATTAAAAAATTTGCCTCCAAAAAACCATCTTCCAACATTTTTCACGGTAGGCTGCAGTCCTTTAAGCCGATACATATGCAATACCAGGCCTGTCTACAAGTATTTCCTGCGATACTCCTACAAGTACTCCTGCGATCCTGTGGTGATTGAACTCAATATTTACGGCTAACTCGTAATAACTAGACTTGTAAATTATGTGGAACATTCAATGGAACAAATAAGAAAAAACAACTTTATTATGATAATATTTATTTTAATAGACTTATAAAACAAAGTACAATGGATGTTGCCATTTAGTCTAGTTAAATTATGGTTCAACCCGGAAGTAATTGCAAACGAATATATTTTGATTGATTCTTCTGTAAAATTACCTGAGAAAAACGACGGTGAAAAGTCTACCACTCTCTACAATTGTTCGACAATGCGCTCGCCTGCTGTGGCCAATTTTTCAAAATGGAGGCTGTAGTATTAAAGGATTTTGCTGAATATCTTTTGAACCGTTAAAGACAGCTAAATTTTTTCGCAATTTTCATCGCATTTCATTTAGGACCACTTCATTCAGAAATCTCTAACGATAATTCAAACATCAAATTATTAATGTATGAAATGAATACAACATGATGTATAATTATCATCATAGCTGTCGCTTTCGTTCAGTACGGCATCAATTAATTCAAAATTAATTATTGTCATGTAGCGAAATTCCGTCCTTGCTACGATTTTACCACATTTTGATTAATTCATCCTTGACACATACACATCTATCTCTCTCGGACAGTAGTTAATAAATGTGTGCAATTAATACAACATTGTGTATTAGATCGTCTTAGCAGTTGCTTTCGTTAGGCTTCGTAGTTTTCGTAGTTGGCTTTAAATGTGTCGCAAAAGCCGTCCTTGCAGCGATTTCATGGCATTTTGATTAAGCCCTCCGTGACTCAGACACCTCTAACCATATTTCGGACGGTATCGTGTTAATGTATACACTGTAATCATAATTCCACATTAGCATCGTCCTAGCAGTTGCTTTCTATAAGTTGCGGCATGGCTTTAAATGTAGCTCAAAAGCCCGCTCTTGCAGCGATTTCACAGCATTTTGATTAAGCTCGCCGTGACTCAGACACCTCTAACCATATTTCGGACGGTATCGTGCTAACTTATACACTAAATGCAACATCCCATATAAGCATCGTCATAGCAATTGCTTTTGTTAAGGTACGACATGGCTTGCAAAGTGACAAAAATGCCGTCCTAGCTGTGATTTCAAGGCATTTTGATTAAGCCCTCCGTACCTCAGACACCTCTATCAATATTTCGGACGGTATCGTGTTAATTTATACACTGTACTCATAATTCCATATTAGCATCGTCATAACAGTTGCTTTCTACAAGGTGCGGCATGGCTTTAAATGTAGCGCAAAAGCCCGTTCTTGCAGGCATTTCATAGCATTTTGATTAAGCCCTCCGTGACTCAGACACCTCTAACCATATTTCGGACGGTATCTTGCTAACGTATAAACTGTAACCACCATAACATATAAGGATCGTCATTGCAGTTGTTTTCGTTAAGGTACGGCATGGATTTAAATAAGGCGCAAAAGCCATCCTTGCAGCGATTTCATAGCATTTTGATTAAGCCCTCCGTGACTCAGACACCTCTAACCATATTTCGGACGGTATCGTGCTAACGTATACACTGTACCCAACATCCCATAAAAACATCGAAGCAACAGTTATTTTAGTTAAGGTACGGCATGACTTTATATGTGGGGCAAAAGCCGTCCTTGCAGCGATTTCATAGCATTTGGATTAAGCCCTCCGTGACTCAGACACCTCTAACCATATTTCGGATGGTATCGTGCTAACGTATACACTAAATGCAACATCTCCTATAAGCATCGTCATAGCAGTTGCTTTTGTTAAGGTACGACATGGCTTGCAAAGTGTTAAAAATGCCATCCTAGCTGCAATTTCATGGCATTTTGATTTAGCCCTCCATACCTCAGACACCTCTAACCATATTTCGAACGGTATCGTGCTAATGTATACACTGCACCGAGCATCCCATATTAGCATCGTCATAGCAGTCGCTTTCGTTAAGGTGCGGCATGGCTTGAAATGTAGCGCAAAAGCCGTCCTTGCGTCCTTGCAGCGATTTCATGGCATTTTGATTAAACTCTCCGTGACTCACACTTCTCTAACTATTATTCATACTGTGTTGTACTAACGTGTACACTGAATCCAACATGGCATAATTTAATTAATGAATGAATGTGTCATATTTGACTGTAAACAATATAATATTAAGAGTAATTACATACATACATTCATTTTATTATGTATTTTTTGTTAAAGTAAACCTTAGTATCAAAATCATTTATTAAATTTCATTTTATAATGATTTACGCAATTTTTAACAACGTTGATGAAATAATATTGTTTAAAAAATGAATACTAAACAATTTTAACAATTGTAATATTTTGCAAAATTAAAATAAACTTGATTAGTTACGGTGTACACTGTTAATATTTTTCTAATTATTGTTGAAGTTTACCGGTATCTAGTTGGTTATCTGTAATTTTAATAGTCTACATTCAAAAGTAGGCTAATATAAATCTGGGTCAATCTCAAATCTGCCGCAAATCTGTACCAACTGAGCATGAAACGAGGAAAAATGGGTCGGCCATTATGCCGATGAAATGTTCCACTAAGTTCACGACGGTCCCAACTAAAAAACTTTCGTACACAGAATAACCAAACAAAGAACTAGAACTAATAACACCTCCCCCGTCACAGCAGACCTGCGTACTTAGCGAAATTAAAACAGATTTTTGGTATTTTACTATCTTCCCATAAAAACCTCGGGGTTGAGATCGAAGTTTTGCCACCAAATGCGTTACATAGTAAATAGATATCACAAATTTGTATTTATCATAAACTTGTACAGAATAAACAGTGATGCTATGATAATAACAGGAAACAAAGCTTTTCATTAAAACGGCTCATACAACCGGTCATTTAAAAACTTAATCATGAATAAATGCCAAAGCCATTAACAACTAGCCTAGTTTTCTACCTAAAAAATAAATGACATGTTACATCAAATGACTGTATTTGAAAATCTTGCATAAATCTAAATATAAGTTAATCCTACGTAGTAAATGTACACACCAGATTTTATCGAGCTATATGGTATTTATTTATTTATTCATCTCCACGGCATACACCATAAAAAATACTGTATAATTTACTACAAGACTAGAGAATCTGTACAGTAAATTAACATTCAATTGACTTATTACATGCTATGCTTGGCAACAGAATCAATAAAGCGTAATAGACATAAAAAACAGTACAACAAATCCAATGTAAAAATGTACAATAGGAAATTATTTCTAAATTTGAGTTAATTGGATGTTTTGACGAATAATGTTTACTATTGCACGTGTTGCTCGACCTCGAGCAATTTATTTTGATACAATATAAAATTTATATTTAGTTCTAAGTCAATGACATCCAACCAATCCCATCAGTGATCACAAAAAACTACAGCTGCATATTAATAGATGTTTAAAATGCTCAAATCAATCTCAATTTAATTTGCGGATAGTGCCCTTATTTTAAGTCAGATTCTCATCAATTTTTAGCGGAAACAACTACAGACCATGCCCAATCCAACGACACCAAAAACTTGAAAATCGGTTAAAAATTGTAGGAGGTGAGTAGGGGGTTATAGCCGAAGGTAAGGAAGGGCGGGATGAGCGGGATGAGCCCCCCCCCGAGACCACCCAAGTTGCGGAGCCCCCCCCCCCCCCGAGACCACCAAAGTTGCGGAGCCCCCCCCCCGAGACCACCCGCGGCGTAAAGGTACCGACCCTCGGCCAGGTGCGACATTCCACACCTAGGGGAGCCGGCACAATAAAACTCACCCCTGCGTGGGAGCGTCCGCCCGGCGATGTTACACAATAGCGCGTCTTATATTACCCATCACCCCACGCAGCTGCGCGTCCCTTCTCCGACCGTCACCTTACAGCGGCCGAGCGTCGGCCATTTTCTACACTCCCCGGCATCAGTAGTTGCCTAGCTGCCGTAGTGACCGGACGTTCCTGCACTTCGCTCCGCTTGCTGCTTCCTTGCGCCTCTGTCTACGCCAGTGTCTTCTTTGGATACTTCTCACTTCAAATGTAAGTAATATTTCTAATTTACAATAACTAGTTATAATTAAATGTAGTTTTTTTTCCTTTTTATTAGATTTCAGCAATTTTGACTTTGTCAAGAAACTCAAAGAGTACGATGCTAATAGTTTTCACTGCATCATACACAAATGCTAAACATATGTGAATAAACATTTTAATCTTACTTAACTATTCAAAATAGTAGATTGGTTTGGCCTCGCCTAGACTAGGAATTGTATAGCAATTCTTTAAACATTTTGACACATTCTATCATATTGAACACAAATTTTCATTCCAGTATTGAGTCTCTGTAACGCTTAATTAATTTTATTTTATTTATTATTTTGTGAATAATTATTTTAATTTTATAAAACTTTTAAAATAGTAGATATGTTAGGCCCCGCATAGACCATGATTCGTAGCGTAACATCACTTGTTCATATAGCATGTAAATTTTAACAAAGATGTCTAGTTTGTGTAACGTAAGCTTACGATAGTAACGTATTTTGAGACTTTATATTGAAGAAAAAACATTAATTCACTAGTAGAACAGTTTTTGAAGACTCTATTTTGAACTTAAACCTTTACTTTTATTTGTACTTAGTAGAGGCATAAATGGATTTCTTGTGACCCCCCCCCCGCTCTGTACCTTATTCTCTGCTAGAGTCCTAATACGCAGCGCTATTTGTTTACAGATCATCATGAACAACGTTGAGCGTCGTTTTTCCTGTACCCAGTGCGGTGAGGCGTTCAAGAACAAATGCCATGTCACCAGACACGTTCGCTTCGTCCATGGTGGAGTCAGATTCACGTGTCCGGAGTGCGACAAACCTTTCTCCAGGCAGGATGTTCTGCGCCGTCACATCGACAATGTGCATCGACCTCAACCGGCAATGAACCCAGCATTTAGACCGGGTTAGTATCTTAAACTTTATATATGTCCACTAAACAGTCAGATGTCTGAAATTCTTCTCTCATTCGTAGTTTTCATAATGATGAGAAAGAAATCCAATTTAACATCCGCTCCACTGTAACTTAGATCATTTATTTGATTCCAATTTAGCTAAACACTTTATAGCGAATTGTCATATCTAACGTTAAACTTCATTCTTACTTAAAGTTCTGTAACATTCACACTCGAGATGTAATTGTGATAAAAAGATATGCACCATTCACTATGTTTATTCAACTAATACAAAATATTCTAATCATGTCTGTGATTTTCTTTATAGACTTCGTGCCTACACCGAGTCCGGCGGAACCACGACCCGGGCCCTCAACTGCTCCTGTCTTTGAGCCGAGACCTGGCCCCTCAACTGCTCCTGACGTCGAGCCCAGGCCTGGCCCCTCAACTGCTCCTGACTGTGAGCCGAGGCCCGGCCCCTCCAATGCTCCTGACATCGAGCCGAGACCATCTCAAGAGCCAGAACCTGCTGGAGTTCCTACAAGAGGTATGTGTTTATCTTTAACTTCAAACTATTAATTTTGAAATTAACTATCTTCTCTCAAATGTAAAAATTCATCCAGATATTTGATACCAACTACATGGACCATACCACCAAAGTATTATGTTTTAAAGACTCTTGAACAATCTTAATATTAAATGAATCTCAGTTGCAATGTAGGCAATCAGAAAATATTTGAGCTTTCTCCAGTTTTACAATTCAATGAATCCCATTGCAAAGTAAGTATAATAAATATTCAGATTTTTTCATATCAGTTTGGAATCTGTTTCTCTTTTCAGCTTTAACATTATAATTATACATGTGACTACAGCATTGTGTGTTTTTCAGGCCATGTGTGCGCCGGGTGCGGACAAACCTTCACGAGGAAGGATAACATGCAGTTCCATGCCCGGTTCCGATGCAAAGTCCTACGCGCGGAACGCCAGCCCGACCAGACCGGTGGAGTCCAGCCACCTTCGCCTGCCCCCTCGTCGCCAGCATCCGTGGCAACTTCAAACGAAGACGTCGACGAGGTGCCTGTGATCCCTGATGGCCTAGCTCCTGCGGGGTTCACCGAGGTAGAGACGGCATTCCGCGGGCGGCTCAAAACCTACCGCTTGACCGAACCCGCAGACGAGACAGTTACCCTGCAGGAGTTTCTTCTATCGCTAAGGACTCAGGTAATATCACTCATGCGACAAATACTTATTCACACTCATGCCATCAAGTCTAATCTTTGGGTCGAATGTGAATTTGCTAACATTCACGGCGAAACTTGTAGGCGTGCCTTCAAGACCAAGAATGTCGATATCTTCCATACAAGCGATGTAGATGAAATTTGTCAAGATTACATCAACAAAATCTTGTTGGAGAAGGAGACATGCGAGATGAAGGGCTCGGGATGGAGCTTTGTTAGGGTCTTAGATATGGAAGTGAGAGTAAATGTCTACAGTCCTACCAAAGGCAGCTCCTTCATCCCCCTTCCTCGCGACATCGCCGTGAAACATGCCGTGGTAAATACGTATAACGATGCGGATGAACGCTGCTTTGAATATGCCATGCTGACAAAATTCGTTGAAAATGCTCCTCGTAATCGACTTACTCCTTATTATTTCACAGCAGAGGTCAGGGCACGTTCCAATCTAAATTTTGATGGGCTGGAGTTTCCAGTAAGATTAGACAAAATCCGCTCGTTCGAACGTAACAACCCCGGCATAAGCATAAATGTGTACGGTCTGGACAAGAAGAAACAGAAGAGACAGCAAGATAAACAAGAGCACTATGTCTTCCCGCTTCACGTCGTGGAACGAGAGGCAGCAAACCACTTTGATCTATTATTCCTGACCGATGAGCGGACCACCCACTATGCGTACATAGCTGACTTTGAGAGGTTAGTCAGTAGCCAGTTAACTCGTCGCGGACATCGTTTGCACATTTGCAGGAGATGCTTCGCGCATTTTGACAACCAACCCAACAAACTGGGTCTCACCGGAGAGCAGCGGTTAGAAGAACACAGGCGTTACTGCTACAAAAACGCGCCATTGAGAACCGATGTTGCGGAAGAAGAGCACATCATGTTCAATCGGCCCGAGCGTACAAAGAGAAGTCGTTTCACGATCTATGCTGATTTTGAAAGTATGCTCGTACCCTATGAGGCCGAAAGGCCAATTCATCCCGCACCAACTGTTCGACCGCCTGTTTGGGACCCTGCGACTAACCGGACAATCGGCCAACAGCGCATGGGTGGCACGCCCAACAATGTTAAAAATGTCCACAGACCGTACGCTTATGCATATTATATTCGTGACGACCTGAGAACAGCCGACGAGGGAGACTGCGATGACGATGACCAGGACTCCAACACATTCTCCAAACTGCGGATGTACAGAGGCGAGGATGCTGCGCAACATTTCATCAATGCTGTACGGGATGACGTACGGAAGATTGGCGACATCCTTTACGGTCAGCGCATGCCCGGAGATCCGCCGATGTTGACAGAGCAGGAAGAGCTCCAATTCCGACGCGCCACTATCTGTCACATCTGTAAGCGGGAATTCGGCCCTAACGATGGTGAAGATAAAATGAAAGTTAGGGATCACCAACACTCGCCTCCGTACAACTACAGAGGAGCGGCTCATCGATCTTGCAACCTCCGCTACAGGGAACAGGAGACTGTCAATATGTATTTCCACAACCTTTCCAACTACGACGCCCACTTCATCGTGCGTGAGTTAGGCGTGGACAAGGGAGACGTTGAGGTACTCGCTAACACCGAGGAGAAGTACATCACTTTCTCGAAGCGCTTCAAATATCCGGGCGCGGGCCGGCGGAACAGTATTAAATTACAGTTTGTCGATTCATACAGACTAATGTCAAAGGCGTTAGGCACATTAGCGTCTATTCTGCCGGCCAACAAAATGCACCTCACGCGCGCCCGGCACCAAGACCAAGAAGACTTTGATTTGCTTCGAAGGAAGGGAATCTTCCCCTACGAGTACGTCACGTCTATGGAGGTACTTAATGATGATCACCTGCCACCTAAAGATGTATTCGGAGAAAATGTTACCGACGAGGATTACGCACACGCCCAACGCGTATGGGATAAGTTCAGTTGCACATCCCTCGGACAGTACGCAGAAATATATCTGATGACCGATGTTCTGCTACTTGCCGACGTCTTCGAGGGTTTCAGAGAAATGTGCATGACGCATTACAACTTGGATCCTGCGCATTATCTTACTCTGCCTTCATACGCGTGGGACGTAATGCTACTCAAGACTGGAGTGGTGCTCGATACCTTGCGAGATGTCGATATGTACTTGTTCTTCGAGAAGGGCATCCGAGGTGGACTGACCCAATGCGTCACTAGGCACGTTGTCGCCAACAACAAATACACAAGAGCTGAAGATGGCGGCAACCGAGACGGCCAGGGCGCATCGACAAGTGGAGGTGTCGTAGAATACGACAATGATACATTTTTAATGTATTATGATGCTAACAACCTCTACGGATGGGCCATGTCAGAACCACTCCCCTACAAAGATTTTGAGTGGCTTTCGCAGCAGGAAATCGACGACATGAACATCATGGACATACCGGCAGACGGCGAGTATGGATATGTTTTGGAAGTCGACCTGGAGTACCCGAGAGACCAGGCGCTCCACGACAAACACCGCGACCTCCCGTTCTGTCCGGAAGTACGAAAGTCGCCGGCTTACCAGCTGCCCTACTCGTCGGAGGACATCATTAATAGCGGAGCAGGACAATCGAAGAAGCTAATGGCTACTCTCACGGACAAGGATGAATACGTGATCCACTATCGTTACTTGCAACAAGCGATCGAGAATGGACTGCGTGTTCGTCGTGTTCACCGGGTAATGCGTTTCAAACAGTCACCGTGGTTAAAACCGTACGTGATGCTGAATACCGAACTGAGACGGCAGGCCAACAACAAATTTGAAGTCGAAATGTTTAAATTGATGGTCAATGCTGTCTACGGTATGAGTCTCCAGAATGTGAGAAAACATCAAAACATGAAGATCGCCACATCCCGCAAGACATACACGAAGTACGTGGCCAAGGCAAATTTCAACGACCGAATTTGGTACGACGAGAACCTGGCACTACTAAATATGGCGAAAGTGCGAGTTGTACTGAACAAGCCAGTCTATGCGGGGATGTGTATTCTGGACCACAGTAAACGGTGGATGTACGGTTTTCACTACGACATGGTAGAAAGGTACGGCATCGAAAATATCAAGATGGCCTACATGGACACAGATGGTATCGTCTACGCCATCCGTACCCTAGACGTCTACCGCGACATGATGACGCACCTGGACGACTTCGACACTAGTAACTATCCTCAGAACCACATGTGCTACGACGGGCGCAATGCTAGGGTTTTGGGGAAATTTAAGGACGAAGTCGGTGGGAGAGTAATTAGGTTATTCGTCGGCTTGATGGCAAAATTATATTGTATGTTGTCCGGAGGCTTTACGTGTGCTGTTGGTAACGGAGATGACGACGACTGTGGTGCGCCTCCGCCGATAAAGCGGGCAAAGGGCGTCAACCGCGCCGTAGTTGCAAAGGACCTCTCCGTGCAAGATTACCTGGACTGCTTGTACAACAAGACAATCAAAAGTACGGACAATCAGAGGTTCCAAAGCAAACACCACATCATTTACACCGTTGTGGTGAGGAAGCGGTCCCTGGCACCCTATGATGACAAACGCTATGTAATGCCAGAGGACGGAATAAACACGCTTCCGTGGGGGCACTATGCTATTCCCCCCAGGGCGCCACCGTTACCTCCAGCTCTACCAGCGCTGATGGACGTAGACGAATAGGCAATATAATTTAAGTCGCATGAGTGTGATCGGGTAGGCTCTGTTCAGATCTCGGGAGTGTGTGATGGACTGTGATATGGACTGTTTATGGACTGTTGTGGACTGTGATATGAACTTTTATTTATTTTTGTGTGTGCATTTTTCTTGTTGTTGCTTGTATGTAAATTTTTATTAATGAATCAAATTCATTTGTGTTGACCATTTTACAATGTTTTATCTTTGATGTCTATTCTATAAATTTTATCATTGTTAAATAATGTATAAAGGTTCTATCTGCTGATTCAATATTCCTTCTTTTTAAATACACTTGATGTTAGACTTAAGATTACTTCAATAAATCTAGTCATTTGTATTGACATACTTGTTTTCATTTTCCAGTTTTACACTTAGTAATAAGATCATTCACTGTCAGACTCTTTGCTTTTTAAAAATACTAAGATATCAAACTCTTTTCACTTTGAAAGTAAAATATAAATGACGAGTCTGCACAGAGGTGTACAAATACTTAAACTATCAGACTCTTTTGAAATATCAAGTTACTAAACTGTCTGGTCTTTGAAAGTAATGTCGAGTCTGCATAAAGGTTAAACTAATAGGCTCTTTCCACTTTGAACTGTTATGTCAAATATATGCAATGAGTAAATTATCAGACTCTTTTGAAATACTGAGTTACTAGACCCTCTGGTCTTTGAAAGTAAATTATAAATGTCTAGTCTGCACAAAGATTAAACTATCTGATTTTTCTAAATGCACTTTGAAATATTGAGCCTTTTTTAAAAAAATGAAAACTTACATACTAAAAGGAAATGAAAAGATTGGTGTTTGTTGAGTACTCATTTTTATTACAAGAAAAAAAAACATTACAAGATAAATGAAAAAGATTTTACAATACAAAGAAAAATTAAAAAGATTTTTACAAAGAAAAAGCAAACATTGCTACAAGTGTTTATACAATCTGGTGAATAGTTTTCTGATCATCGCATCATTGTGAGCAGTGGAGGTGTCGTCGAAGAGCTGCACGAAGTCCATCATCCTCATATCATGGTGAGTTCGGTAGTACAGGTAAGTCAGACAGTAGTGGCCGCAGACTGTGCTGTCATCATCTTGTAGGCGATACTCGTTGTACAGGTAACGACGAGCGTTACGTCTCAGGAATCCTTGATAGAAGTACAGATGTGGGGGTTGTCCGTAACTGTCGAAGAATTCAATGACATCACTCTTTCGGTCCAGGTAGAATGCAACCCAGTGCGTACCGGCTTCATTGTGTGGATCGGTATTCACAACGATTGCTGTAGACGGGGAGATGCGATGCGGTAGTCGGTCGGCGGCGTAGACCCCATGATTGTGTACTGGCAGAGTCGATAGATATTCCTCAATCTGATTGGTATTCATTCTACGGTGTCGATGCCAACAGTTGCAGCGGTAGTACTCGTTGTAGTGCTCGTAGACGTGTGAAAACAAGAGCAGAAATACGAGCTCGTCTCATCAGTAGATTCCAATTCATCGTCAATATTGTTAGTCAAAAACAACCATCCGTGTAATGCTATGCAATTGGATAGTGAGCATCGATGGTTCGGTGATCTGTGATGGTGGCATCGCAGCGTGGATTTCGATAGTAGATTGTTGATTGTAGCCAGTGAGCCGCATCCGATATCGTCCAAGTCGATGACGTTGGTAATGCAGTGATCAATAACTAAATGTCTGTATATAAAACTCTTCTTTTCCGATCCTTTGACATAGACGGTGTGTCGTTTGGCGATTATCTTTCGTAGCTTTTGTTCCAAGTCGTTGTAGCCAATGTCTCCTTGATCCCACTTTAATCCGTGATAGTGTTTCGATAGCCAGTGTGATTCTCGGTGTTTGTCGATGGTCAGTTCGTCCCTGTTGAATGGCGGTTTGGCGATGTGATGCATCAGTAGTATCCCGCTGTCCACTTCCATAACGCAGACTTCCTTCATTATGTAATCATTGATGTTGTCTTTGAAACTCTGGAAATCAATAATGATGGGAGCGGCCAAATTCCTGCAACGTACTCTGCGTAAGCGATCCATCTCGTACGAGTGCCGGTGAGAGACTAACCACCAAAGTCGACCATTACGTTGCGGTGTCGATCGATTTCAATTACGTTGTCAAACTCTGCGTACACCAAACAGTTGACTGTCTCGGTTAGCGCGGTGCCGAATCCCAGCTCCATGCGCACGCTGCCGTTGCGTACGAGATTCCAGTGGCCGGTATCGCTGGCAGACAGGTCGGGTGTTAGATCAAACACTAGAAGGCAGTAGCCATTTTCGAAATCTTCTCTGCTGATCACGTTTCCAGCGTCTGAGAAATGGATCCCCGTGCCGCTGAATATTGTGTTGTACGCCATAATGAACTTTGCGCTACCGGCAGGAGAGAACTTGGGTTGGAGCGGTTTGGCCGGCACCTGTTCACCGTCCACGTACAGTGAGAAGTAGTTCAAATCGAAATTCTTGAAATTGTACGGATTCTTTTTGACATCACCGTTGAATGCGGCATTGGTTACCATACCGACAATCACGCGCTTCGGAACTTGTCCCAGAAATACGTTGTCCAGAGTCTTGCTCCTTATGCCGGAAGCGAGCGTGAATGATTTCACGTCCACTCGTGTGATTGGATATTTAGCGGTGCCGGATTGTAGTATCTTGCTGTGCGCCAACAGTACGGTCGGGCTGACTTTGCATCTTCTAATCCATAGGTTTGCATCGACGATATGCACTTTGTAGTCACCTTCGTGTACCATTATGGAGAATGCATCTTTCGACCTGTTTAACTTGAAGCGTAGCTCGACTCCGTTCAAAAGATATTTATTCTGATTACACATGTCCAAATGCAGATGACCGACCAAATCGATTTCTCGTCCTCCTTTCGTTAGCTTCCGTCGTTTTTCCAATCCGTCATTATCGTCTTCGGTGTTTTCCATATGGCCTGAATCATTGGCGTTCCACAGCACGGACGATAGATGCGATTTCCTGGCATCGAATCCGTAGTTCAATACTGTTTCGATGTACGCTCGATAGGCGTAAGTGTTGTTTTGTGGTGTAACCAATTTTTGATTCATGCACATGTCCACTTGACTGAACAACGAGTGTAGCCAGTTATTTATCGGACCGGCTTTTGTTGCATCGGCCTCGGCGATCGCCGCTCCGTCCGCCTTGATTATCGATGCTGTGACTTCCAGCATTGTTTGCGAGAGATCGGTGTACTCTTCGCCATTGCCGGGCACTACAAACTCTATCGGTGAATCGTCCGTCAGTGTGGATATCGGTTTGTATTGAATCCATTTTCCATTTTCGATACTCGTCTGTGTGGGCGGTAGTGAAAACAAGTCCAGCTCCGTCTTGACGCATTCGCATGATCTTTGATGTATGAACGACATGATTAATTAAAAATATCTCTTATTGCCTTTGCTACTTTCCTTTTATTTTTAACTGCTGCTTTTCTCTTCTTGGACGGCGATGATGACGTCCTTCCTCTAAGGAGTTTAGCCAGAGACTGAGGTGTGACACGCAGTGTGCGACCGCTACTCGATTGTTTCTTGCCGCCACGCATTGCGCGCTTCGCGGAAGTCTTGCGCGTTGCGCGTTTCGCGCCACTCTTACGCGATCCGCGCTTTTTGGATGTCGGCCGCAGACGCTTGACACTGCCACCACCACGGAGAACTCGTTCAATCTTGTCATCGGCCGTGCGCTTCAACGAGCCGGTAAACTCTTTCATGCGCTCCTCCGCCGCATCTCTGGGATGTTTCGTACGCAGAGTCACATCACCGAGGAAACCCATTCCGGACTTTAACGCTTCTCTGCCCAATGCCGCAACTCCGCTCTTGATTATCGGAGATACGGTGCGAAACATTCCGCCCAAGAAGCTGCCGACTCCATGTCCTCTTTGATAGGCGGCACCTCGAAAGACTTTTTCTATTGATCCACCCGTCTGTGAATGCTGGCGATAGTAGTACGCCATGTACGGATCGTTCGAAGCCATTATTACAGTTAATTATTATGCAGAGCTCTTCTGAAATGCAGCTTCACGTACGACGTCCCGAACAGGAATGACAGGTTTTGTCCAGTGTGATCCCTGAGGTCGATTTCCACAGTCTCGAATGCTCCTTTGGTGATCGGTACGTAATGTGGGCTGGTGTACAGTACAGTCTTATTCGCCCCGTGCATGTAGTCGCCTCTGTCATTGTTGATGATTTTCAATAGCGGGGCAGAAGCGTCTCCGATCAGCTGCGGCTCAATCAGATCGCAGTACACGTACATATTAGCTGGAAGCCCCATCGACAGATTCGGCGGCCATGACGCTTTATTGTTTTTCACAATGTCCTTCTGCTGCGGATCGAATCCCAACTGTAAAGCCAGTTTATAGTCTAAATGTATCGCAACCACATCTTCTTTCAGTATTTTTATTTCCACTCTGTCCGCATCTTTATCATAGGTGAACTCTACGTAATCGATGAGGTCCTTCGCATCATTGATCATATTCAGCAGTTCGGTTATATTCTTGTAGTAACCCATGTCCAGAGTAAACGTGTACTTGTCTGGCTCTTCCATACCTAAGGCGGAAAGAATAGTATCCTGTTCGATTATTATAATCTCGTTCTTGCCCACTAATGGAAACGAGCATGGATAGTGAGATTCCACCAGAGCCATCTCCCACGCGCCTTCCAATCGTATCTGTTTCGAAAGATGCGTAGTGTAGTTTGAGACCTTATTGTTGGGGAAATATTCCATAGAACTGTTGCTGGGTAGCGTCAGGAAGAATTGCGAGTTAGACATTTTGTAAGTCTTGCGCTCTCACCCAAGAGTTAAACTCGTCTCCGTAACCTCGCCACTTGACGTAATAACGCTTACTGACGCCTCTGCCACGGGTGTCCAGTATTTTGTCAATCTTGAATAGCTGATCACTCCGATAGATTACTTTCTGTAATTCGTGTTCGTAAAACTGACCGGTCAAAACTTCACCTTTGAGGTCCGCCAGCGTGTACATGGGCAGCGGCATCAGAGTGTTCACTTTACGAATAGTAAACACTTCGTTACTCCAATTGGTCTCGTAGCCTTTTGCAAACGTGCCCTTCTCCTTTGCTATGCGCACCGTGTCACCAATCTTGAGTTTGGGCTTAACACGGCGTGGAATTTTACTGTACATGCGTTGTAGCACTTGTGCTATCGTCCGATCATTTTTCACATCGATGGGGCGCAATCCACCACCGAGACTCTTGTGTTCACTGGCATTGTATGCTTTCACCAGTTTTTTCAGTACATCGATATATCGGTAAGTGTTTTTGTAAGTCAGGTAACGCCACATGCGAGACTTTAATGTACGATTCACGCGTTCCACTACTGCTGCTTTAACATCGGGATTCTGCGTAGTCACATATTTTATTCCGTACTTTTTGAATAACTGTCTGGTCTTGGCGCCGGTAAACTCTGTTCCTTTGTCAGACTGGAGGCAACGCGGAGTTTTAGTCGCTTCTTTGAATATTTCTTCGAATGCCACTGCCACTTCTGCACCTTCCTTTCTCTTCAACGCTCTCATGTACAGACGTTTACTGAACACGTCTATCACGGTCAGCAGGTAATTGACTCCATCGTTGTATTTACTCAATCCTCGCATATCATTCAAGTCCGCTTGCCACAGTTCATACGGGCCGAAAACCGAGTACTGGTTGCGTGGGAAGCGTTTACGGGCCGGCTTGTGTAATGTATAAGTGTCCTGTGATTGTAACCATTCGATTACTTTCGACTTTGAAATATCTCTCTTGCGTGCAGCTCGCACTAGCGGTGCGACACCGCCGAACGCGCCGGGCTCGCCGGGGTTGTAATAGAGCCGGTCCATGCTCACTTGGCCGGATACGGTTCCCACCTGTCTAGAAAGCCCAGCGGCTCCCTGTCCCACTGGTATTCATCCCTGTTTGCAGGAGTTGACGTAGCATAGCCGCCAGTCGCCGATTCTTCAATCGGTGTTTTCGCTAGATAATTATCGACTTCGCGTAATGTTCTCTGTAATGATGTCTCACCGCGACGCTCCTTAGCTCCTCGTTTCACTGTCGCCCACGAACGTAGCCGCTCTCGCATCGGTGTTCTGCGCGGTGATGGCGCACTCGGTGAACTGGTCAGCCGTGATGGTGATTTGAATGTGTCATTCAATTCCCGTAACGCTCTGATATTATTTATAAATTCTAGAGGCACATTCATTTCTTTCAAAGCGGTCATCACTTCCATCCATCCTGGCGGTATACGTTCGGTCATTCGAACTCTCACTATGTTATTCAAAATATCAACTATATTCGCATTCGGTAGTTTTTGACCATCGATAAAC
The DNA here is from genome assembly GCA_030545055.2 of Neoaliturus tenellus. NCBI lineage: Eukaryota > Metazoa > Arthropoda > Insecta > Hemiptera > Cicadellidae > Neoaliturus > Neoaliturus tenellus. The sequence goes on along the minus strand of CM061535.1, from coordinate 51,184,414 downwards.
ACCGAGTAGTTGATATCCCAACTGATTCGACTATCGGGTTTTTTCATAAATCGTAACAGATTGCGGGCGTCACTCCTGTATGTCTTTGAGAACATTTCGACAATCTCATCGACTGGTCCTTCCGCTGCACCCCGTGTCGGGTGTTGGGCATCATCACCGAATGTCGCATCCACAATTGGGATATTAATCGGCTGGCGATTATTAGAGGCAAAGTGTAAGAAACGCTGCAACGCCTGATTGTACAGTTTCCATTTTTCACTATCGTCTATACTCTTGTTATTCATTATTTTCTGCATCTCCACGTCCAGTCCTTCCGTAGTGGACAAATTGCTTGACGGCTTCTCCGTTGATGATGTAGCCTGTAAACGCTCAATAAGCTCTTGCGGGACGATAGCCATCTTCTTTGCGTGCTCCATTATTGATGTGCAGCAGCGGCCGGTCGGAAGTGTAGTTTAACGGTCAACGCTCCGTGACGGAATGAGAGATCTCGCTTTAAGATGTCCTTCACATAAATTCTCACACTTTCGAATGTCTTCTTTCTCACCGGGACGTAGTGCGGATCATTGATGTGTGTTGCCTTGTACGTCCCATAATCATCTATCGTGTGGGATATATTGATAATCCTCAATAACGGTGTACGGGCATCGCTTAATATTTGTTCTTCAATCAGATCGCAGTGCACGAGCATATGTGATGGTAAACCAAGACTTAAATTAATCGGTCTAGTACTCGTTTGTAAACCTGGTACATGAACCAATTCGTCTCCCCGTACTATTCCTAACTGAAGTCCGATTTTTGGGGAACCAGCCACTCCTTCGGTAGATCCCAATGTATTTGTTCCCAACGTCACTTTAAGACGCTTTGCTTCGTCAATATCGAATACACTTCCAGTTTTCTTTACACTTTCCAACCCGTTGATATGTTTCAACAAATCTTCGGCTGAAGTGTAGTTTCCGGGATTTGGTTTAACGTCGACGATCCATACTTCGTTTTTGTTGAATGGTTTGCCTTCTTTTCCTGCAGACTTCTTGTCTTTTTCCTTTTTGTAACCAAATATTTTTAGTAGAGCATCGGAGTCTACTGTTGTGAATGTACATGGATAATGCGCTTCTACGAGCGCTACTTCCCAATCTCTACCGTCCAAGCAAATGTAATTCGGTAGTTGTACAGTAAAATCATGTGTAGTATTTTTCGGATAATAATGTATTGAGGGACCCGTGCCGCTAAGTAAAGTCAAATAAAACGGTTTCGTCTGGACATCCATTTCACTTTCCCAATGCACTACTGACTGCTGCCTGTAACACTGTGCCCAACAGTAATGGAATAAAAACTCCGCCACCTTTCTGCACTAGATACTTTCGTTTCTGTCCCCAACACTGTCCTTGTCTTACTAAGCGTCTCAGAGTCACTTTATGTTTGCTCAACTGACTTTTAGTCTTACTCGACAGAGGCACGTTCCCACGTAGCACGTTGTAGGCACACTCGCAGACTGAACGAATGCGACTCTTGTCACAAACCTTTAGCAGTGCCTTGCGTTCCTTGGGTGTTGCGTGTATCAGCGCTCTGAGCAGCGGTGCGTCCTTCTTCAAGCACGACATGATTGCAACTGACTAGCTATTTTTTCTTTGGTAAGTACACGTAGTTTACACGATCCTCGGGGAATATGCAAGTGCGTACTCTCATGTCCTCAGATGTCGACTGTTTCAAGTCCAAAAGTAGATAACCGTGTGCCTGTTTCGTGGCGTCACTGTAGGCTTCCTCTATGAACTTTGGGCTGTCTGGATATATCTGCCTGGCTAAATATCTGATTTGTACTCTGTCTCTGGGATTTTTAAAAAATATAATGTAGTGAGCATTTAGTGAGATGTCTCTCTGCCCACGACCCTGATGAAAAAGATTTTGAGTAATGAAAAACACACTGATGTTGCGGTGATGACAACCCTTCGTGAATAGATCCACCACTCTATCGTCTGCCTCACGCATCATATCGTCAATTATAACCAGTATTGGTTCCTTACCATCATAATCACTCAAGTCTGGTAAGCCCTCAATGTGGTTTATTTTGGAATTACTTACATCACCACCTCCTTCACCACTACCATAATGCCAGTTAATTTTGGCAAATTTTACATCACACATTTCATTTATGTGTTCAATAAACTTGGACACAAAATGTGATTTACCACTGCCCGATGGACCCGCCACAATGGCTGAGAATGGATGTTGCCACTTCATGCTCATGACTGCTACTGACACTAAAACTAAATACCATACACTTTTCTTAAAATAAAGGTTTGGGGTTTCATCTTAAAATAAAAGACATTAGTTTATGCTGTAATGTACATGGATTATTTATTGCTTACGAAAGCTATCAAAATTTATAAAGGTTAATTAAATCTTGAGTCTTCTTTTTCTTGCTTTACAAAAATTCCAACGGTGTGAATTTACTGCCTGGAAGTGGACTGCGCTTCACCAGACGTAGGCGATCTCCGAAGCCGCTGTTGTACCGCTCGATGTCGTGATCGCTCAGGACTTGGTTGAAACGCCTGGGCTGGTAGACTCGTAGGAAGAAATCATCGCCGACTTGTCCCTCGAGAATGACGACGACTGTCTCGCCGAATGGAGTGGTCACACGCTCCATCCCGCTGATCGCATAGCTGCACTCCTCTCGCAGATCAGACAGGCGGGTGTAGGCCGGAGAGCTGGACTTGCAGGTGTTCAATGATGTCCGCAGGTCCATCGTTACACCAGGTGCGGACTCTGAAGTCATGCTGCTGCTGATGCTCGACATGGTAATGATGAGAGAGTATGCGGATGATGCGACTAGTCGAAGTGGTCTCCAGGCGAAGAATGATGCTCGGTCGGTCCGTTCGTTCGGTTTTTGTTGCCCGCGACGCCATCTTGGAATTTTTTATGTGCGCAGGTGGTCGATGAAACGTGAGAAGGGTCGTCCCGCAGGTGTTTGGCACATTCCACAATGTCTAGACATCATAAATCTTCTTTTGTTTGTGCAGGTGGTCGATGAAATCTGAGAAGGATCGTCCCGCAGGTGTCCAATCTTTTGTTTGTGCAGGTGGCCGGATGCAGGTGGTCGATGTAATCTGAGAAGGGTCGTTCCGCTTCTTTTGTTTGTGCAGGTGGTCGATGAATTCTGAGAAGGATCTTTTGTTTGCGCAGGTGGTCAAGAAGGGTGGCGGCCATCATGGATTTTTTATGAGCGCAGGTGTTCGGCAAGGTCGCACTCCACATCGTCTAGACGTTGTTCCTACAATGTTTTCTTGGTGGGTCTTCTACGCGCAGCTTGCTTTTTCGGTTTTATCATTGGCTTTTTCGGTTTCTCTACTGTCTTACTGTATCGTGTTACTGTTTGTGTCAAGCCGCTAATCTTCGGTACTCCCGTAGCTTTATTAATCCACATATTCTCTGACTTGTCCACTACCTGGTTGACGCTCTCGTATAATTCACTATTCTTGTCTATAAATAATCCGCATCTGTACACCATATCCGAACCGTCATACATTTCCATTTTTAATAGCACTGGTCCGCTGTTTGATGGATTTTGTACCGCGTAAAATTGTCCATTTTCAAGCCATGACACGATGGGGCAGTCATCTGAAGGTTTTGGAACCCATCCTGGTTTTGCTGTTTCTTCCACTTTAGGCTTAGGCGTAGGTCTTATCCTCTTCTTAGGCCTCGGTGATGGTGGAACTGGTATCTGCTCGAGTGTAGCGTTGTCGTCCGCGGTGTTGATGTCGGCCATGAATGCATTCAAGTATTCGTCAATTAATCCGGACGCGCTCATGTCTGTACCGCACGAGTGACTGTGTAAGACTGAGTGAATCGCTTACTTACAGTGTATGAGTCGAACGACATTTTGTAAAAAGCGCGCGGGTTTCAAGGACGGACGGGCGGTTATGTAACTAACGTTGATGGCGTGGGTAGCGTTTAGGCGGGAAGCAAATTATGTGAATTGAAAAATGAAATAAACGAAAATAAATGAAATAAACGAAAATAAATTAAATAAAGGAAAATAAACAAAAATGAAAAAAAAATGCCAAATCCCTCTACTAATTCGGGGGGGGGGGTCCGCAACTTGGGTGGTCTCGGGGGGGGGGGGGGGCAACGTGGGTGGTCTCTGAGGTTAAGGGACCAAGTGGCGGTGTTACGCCACGGTACGTATGAGTATGAGAACTCATACGCGTAATTGAGGTATTAGGTAGCCCTTAGAAGGGCTGTTTGTGGGTGGAATTGAGCACACCCTGGTGGTGAGACCATCCTTACAGCACTCTGGCCATGAAGAATGGCTCGATGACATTGTTATTTTCAATGTCCTCCTCAGTCATTGTGTGGAATGTCTCCGCCCATTCCCAGATGACGTTAAAATTCTCCTGCCCTACAGAAAATCTTGATCTACCGTTGTAGCGGACCGGAGATAAGATCTCGACTTGGTAGCCGAGGTCAATCCACCGTTCTGCTTCTTCAATGAAGTCCTCAGTTATTAGCCAGGGATCATCCATGTCGAGGTAGAACCTCGCCATTTCGAAACCTAGCATGAGGTCTCCCTCGGGAAGTTGATTTTCATCAACGGGCGCAGGCTCATCCACGTCGAAGATGTCTTCAACGGGCTGTGCGTTGTTGACGAAGAGGTCGCTTCTCGGAGACATGTTGCCGCGTGTGGGAATGGGTGGAGAATGATGCGCTGGGGTGAGGGTGGACGACGTTCTATTGTTGGCTCCCCTACCTGTGGAATGTCGCACCTGGCCTAGGGTCGGTTTACGACACCGCATGTGGTCTGGGGGCTCTACACCTTGGGTGGTCCTCGCAGGGGGGGGGGCTCCGCAACTTGGGTGGTCTCGGGGGGGGGGCTCCGCAACTTGGGTGGTCTCGGGGGGGGGGGGGCTCATCCCGCTCATCCCGCCCTTCCTTACCTTCGGCTATAACCCCCTACTGAGGTGTTGTCAACACAAAAAAAACCCTTAGCGTATTTAATACGTATAGATTCTTTTAATTTTTTTCATAAACCCAATGGGAGTGAGTATGTACGTTTGCCGCCATTTGGGCTTTGTAAACAAAAAAAATTATTTATCGTTCCATGGCATGTCCGGGACTTATTAGGTTTAGTATACACACCTTTACAAAACCTAATTACTGAAAATACTTTGTGAAACTTTAAATTAACAAAGTATTACGAACAAAATAAACATCTATACAAAATGAAAGATATTTAACCCTTTCAGAACCGAATTATATTTTTTTGGAAAAATCATAATTTGTTTATATAAACCTTTTCAATTACATCATTTAAACATGTTTCGATAATTTTTTTATTTTTATAAATTTTTTTGTGCGATTTACAGCCATGTCCTCTGGAGAGGACACCGGGCAAATATGTTAGTAGAAAATGGATTCAAAATATTTATATATTTTTATTCCTAATACAATACACAATTTATACATAAAAACAGTATAAACACAGTTAATATTAGGTCAGAAAGTAAAGCAAATACAAAACTTGTTAAATAAAAATAAAAAAAATTTCCAAATTTGACGCCATTTGTGTTTTTTTTTTAGTTTCTAATAAAATTTTGGAATGAGACCATTGAAAACGCTTGGCAATAACCACAACTATTTACTCATTACATTGAACACAACCAAATAATTTTCATTCAAATTTTCATGTAAACATTTTTGAAATGTTTACATGAAATCACTCATTTTCATCACTCATCACTCGAATCACTCATTTTTAACCAAACTAATTCACGAGAACTATCATTTTTACTCAACCGATATAACTTAGCAGCTGACATAGGTTAGGTTAGTTTTTATTTGCATCACAACATTCACAACTCACCATGGAGTAACAATATTCCAGACTACAATATTTACCCGCTGTCCTCTCCACAGGACATACAAAAACAAAAAAATCTAGCAAATTTATTTATGTTATTTGAGCCATAATACTTTTATAGATCTATTCCTACATTACTAAAGTACTATATAATATACCAACATTTCATAAAATTTCAATTTATAAATATGTATATAAAAAAATAACACCCATGTCATGCTGTAAAATCGACTATGCTATGGAACACGTGACTATCTTTCGTAATTTTTACTTAGTTCTAAAAATATCCAACAGAATGCGCTAAAGTCGCTATTTTTATGCTGCCTATATGTCCCGTTGGCAGGACAACGGGTTTTAGAGCATCCAAAAATGACCAGAATTGTGCAATAAATTTATAAATGTCATGTCCTCCACAGAGGACAGTGGTCATGAAAGGGTTAATATTAATTTTCTTGACATTACCTTTTATATATTGCGAGTCCCGTGCCTCCGGTACATATTGTTAGACTTGGGGCGTACTGAGAGGTACAAATGAGAAGCACAAGACTGCTCAAAATAACGTGTATTGAAAATAAAAGAAAGCAAAATACCAAAACAAACAAGACAATAATTAAATTTAGTAAAACAGTTGAGAATAAAGTTTGCCCTTCATTTAAACAAAACAACAAGAAGAAAATGAGTATTAAATGTTAACTGAATTGACTCTAGAATTTGGAATACTAAATGGCTTGAAACTTTAGTTGTCTTTTACTTATGTTAATTATAAACCAAAACTCTTACTTAAAATATGGTAATCCTCTTTTCACCGAAACACGACACAACACTCACTACACGCACACACTCCACTTAACTTCGCTACCCCTAATTTCCTAATGATCTTCTCTCCTCGCTGTCCCGTCGCTCGTCCCTCCTTTTCCGTCTCCCACCATGGATGATTGATGGCTCCTCATTGGTTGATCACCGATAGGGTGTGTGGCTTAAAGGTTGTTCGCACAGTTCTTGGAAGCATACCCTACCGGGACTGTCTTTGCTCTCGTCAGCTGGGAAAGGACAGATGAAAGACGATCTAACGGAAAGCTTGACTTCGTTCACACCAACGGAATGACACAGTGTAATGTGAACGAAAGAATTAAGTTATCCGAGATCGGTGGGATAGAAAGACGGACGCAGGCAGAGCCAAAAAATAATCTTGTCCGACTTTTGTAACTTAGTTACATCCCCCTGGTTTAGTCGTCAACCTACCACCGGTTGACAAGTAATAGGACAAATGCAGCCATAAGGAGTACTCGCGATCCTCAGGATGCGCGGACATCTTCATCTACTAGCGTACGGAGATCTTGATGTTCGCTCCGACTCTTCTTCCCCCCTTCCAGCGTCACGTCCCGATCTTGAGGTACGGCGCTGCCTTCCTTCCCGCGACCCTTCCAGCGGAACGCGATAGAGTTCAGTAATTTTGGCTGAACTATAATATCGGTCACGTCTTCTTTCGCCCTGTCGATACTCCTTATGTGCTATTTTAAAATTTGTATTAGAAAAAATTTTATGGTTTTTGTCTTTGTTTGTTTTATTTTTATTTTTAAATTACAGTTAGATTGAACGTGAATGGGTCATCTAGGTTCGTTAATTTTTTTCAGTTATGAAATTTATTTAGTAGTCTCTTTGAGGAGTGTTATGGTCTCTACTTAAGAGTGAAAGTTTTATGTTAAGTACAAGTATGAAGTAACAGGATGTTGAGAGTAAAATGGTTAAAATGGAAGTCCAAGTTAACAAAATGTACATCATTATTCTTCTATCTTCTAATTTGTCAGTCCAAGAGTTCTTTACATTGATATGATTAAATAACTTGACAGGTTCTAAGTGTTTGACAACAAACGGGAGTAGATATATTCCAACCGTTTAGTACTGGGTTAAGTTTGATTTTGATTTATTTTGGTTAGAGGGTCAAAATTAGTTTTGTCTACCAGGAGCATGTCATGTATGTAGTTTTGAATTTCAGATTACTGTAATTTCTGTTTACAATTTCGAGCTTCTGTCTGAACTAGACTGTTGCATTCATGGGGACGCGGAATTTGGGCTGATTTTGGTATAGATTGAGCAATTTTTGTTTTATAATTGATTTGATAAAATAAGGGCGCGACCGAATGGTACGGTATTACGACCGAAGAAACGTCATTGAAGGTAACCCCCAACACCATGTGAATCGGAATTTCGTCACCAGCTGACGGAGAAAGCAACCACATGAGGAGGATGGTGAAGAAGAATGCAGGCTCAGCAAGGCGGCGGCGGCGGCAGTGACGAGGGCTCCATGATGATGTCATCTCAGCGTAGGTGTCGAGTTGCTGCTGCCTTTGAAGACGTTCCGTTGAGGCTGGAAACTACTGCTGCAAATGACTTATTTCTTATGAGTTTTTGGTTTATTTTCTTGTTGTTTTGTTTCACGGATTTTGTTATATTTTATTTGGGCTTTCATCAGTAACATGCGATATTTAGGATGACTCATATGCTTTTAATGCACAAGTTTTAGCCTTATGATAAGCAATAAGTAATATTTTGAGATTTGGAAATCTATGAACATAAGAACTTATACACTTGTTTCTATTAAGTTGCAATACTATATTTACAATATTCGATTCCTCTATAATCAGAGTCCTGATGTCTTTCATATCCTATAGTCACAGTTCAACATTTATTCATTACACTCTAAAGGAAAGAAAATAAAACAGTCAAAGGTGACTTTTTGCTTCGTACTGCAAATCAGTTAAACTGTCTGTTGCAATAACACATAAAGTTGTAGCAGTTAAATTCAATTCGGCCCGCGGTTGCCTTATGAATCCACATACTAGTTAATTGTTTGTTGTGTTATCTCACGTTACATTGTTACACTGTTCGCGCACTGCTAAATAGCGTCCATTACACTATGTTAAGGTAGTCACCTCAAGTTGTTTGAGATATATTTCAATCAATGAATGAATCTAAGTTAAATCTGGTGCTTGGCCAAGCAATTGTCTTTGTGTTTAGTTAGAAATCGTACGATTAATTACTTGTGAAACAGTTGAAAAGTAATATGCCTAACTTAATAGTTTTGTAGCGCGCTACATTTATATACAATATTTACAGGTGTGTGCGTGTTTCGGTGAAATATTTCTTAATGTTAAATGTTATAGGGACCTCTTTGGTCAATTCTTACATCTTTACCATACTATATGCATCTTTACCAAGTATATGAGTCATGATACGTTATTCTACGTCAATCAAAATACATATTTTATGAGGATCACAGATAAAAAATTTAATATAGTTAAATGTTCACTGATAATACAAATGTAGTTTAATGAAGTTATATTTATATTATATCGCATGTTACCGAGTGTTCCTACTTATGACATATTTAATTATTCTATTTTACAATTCTGCTTTGGAATACCTTCATCCTAGAGACATGGATAACTTCTTTGACCAGTTTACCATTTTTTAATATTTCTACTAAATACGACACTGGGGTCACCTTTTTAAGTACAGTGTAGGGACCTTTATAACGAAAAGCAAATTTAGTTTGATTATCTCTTAAATTTTTTGGGTACCATATTAACACCTGGTCTCCAGGATTTAACTTTAAATCTCTCCTATTCCTATCATAATACATTTTCTGTTTTTTTTTTTTTTTTTTTTTTTTTTTTTTGTTCTTTTGCAATAATGTCTGGTATTGTATCCCTAATCTCATTGACAATTTTTATCTTTTCTAACAGGTCTTTATCAGTGTTCGGATTTACAAACAAGGTGTCACTAGGAAAGTTAGGTTCGAAACCTAAGAAAAGATATGCTGGTTTATATTTAGTTGTGTGGTGTACACTATTGTTGTATGCAAATAGTACATAGTCAATATATTGTGACCAAGTGTTTGGTTTTTCTGATACATAGTGGGAAATCATATTAATTAAAGTGTTGTTAAAATTTTCTACTTGACCGTTTACTTGAGGAGTAAAGGCACTACTTAAAATGTGACATGAGCCAATAGCTGTGGTTAAATCACGAATCAAGTTATTGTTAAACTCAGTTCCTCTGTCTGATTGTATAATACTTGGTGTACCGTAGGTACAAATTAACCTTAAGAGACATTTAACAATCGATTTACCATCTGCAGTTATAAGTGGGAATGCAAAAGCGAATCTACTACAAGAATCTGTTACCGTTAAAATGTACTTATATTTGTTACTAGGATTTAATGGACCTATGATATCGAGCTGAATTCTTTCAAAGATTTTGTTTGTGGGAGGGATAGGATTAAGGAAGCCAAACTTTTTCTTTGGGGCATTTTTTCTCTTCTGGCATGTTTCACAGGTTTTGACGAAGTTTTCCACATCTGTAGACATTCCAATCCAATGGTATCGCTCCTTGATTTTTCCGAGAGTTTTAAAAGAATTTAGATGTCCTCCGGAGATAGGGGAGTTGTGATATTCTTCAAGGATATCATTTACTAGTTTTCGGGGAATTGCCAAAACATACCTATGAGGCTCACCATCCTTATAGCTTCTATAAAGAATTCCATTCTCAACTTTGTAATGTGCGGCCATTTTCCTGTACTTTTCGTCCACAAGGTCAGGGTTTTCCAGAGCAAGGAAGACGCGTTTTAAGTCATCATCCTGGGCTTGCAATTGCTTCAAGTCCACGAGATGTAGGGCGCTTACTGAAGTAAGGTTGAAGGTGAAATCCTCTTCGATTGTCTTATCCACCGGATTTCTACTCAAGAAATCGGGCAAGACTAAGGATTTACCTGCCTTGTGAGTTATTTCCAGGTCATAGTCGCAGATTAGATTTGAGAGTCTGGTGAGTCTTGAGGATGCGCCTTTGAAGGTTTTGTAATATTGAAGTGCCGAATGGTCGGTGAAAACTTTGATTTTTCTACCAAACAAAAACTCACGCCATTTAGTTAAAGCATATACCAAAGCTAAAAACTCCTTCTCCGAGACACTGTAATTTACTTCATTAGGTTTTAACTTCCTGCTTAGGTATTGTATGGGGTGTTCTGTATTAGTTTTTCTGTCAATTTGAGTCATTACTGCGCCAATTGCAAAATTTGAAGCATCAGTGTAAACACGAGTTTCTCTGTTGTCATCAAAGTGGCTGAGAAGAGGAGGAGACGTGAGGATCGACTTTAGTTCCTGGAATGCTTGCTCGCATTCGTTTGTCCAGTGAAACTTCTTGGTGGAATTAAATTGTTTTATGAGGTTAGTTAATGGCATGGCTATTTTTGCAAAATTATTTACAAATCTTCTAAAATAATTTGCCGCTCCTAGGAATGATCTTACTTGTTTTATTGTTGTAGGTGTTTTAAATTTAGTTATTGATTCGATATTTGATTTCAGAGGCAAGCAGCCTTTAGCACTAACTTCATGACCAAGTACCTTTATTTTATCGTACATAAACTGACACTTTTTTGAATTCAGTTTTAGGTTTACATTATTTAATTCTTGGAGAATGATTTCAATATTTTCTAATTGGTTATCAAATGTTTTTCCTAGAACTGTGATGTCGTCAATAAATGGAATACATCTGCTGTACAAGTGTTTAGACAATATTTTAGTAATAGCTCTTTGGAAAGCTACGGTTGCTATGGATAGACCTTGAGGCATTCTTTTAAACTGATATTTTCCAGTTTGTGTTATGACAGTTAAATATTTTCTATCTTCTGGGGCGATTTCCAATTGGAAGAATGCGTTCTTTAGGTCTAGATGCGTGAAATAGGACATGTCAGAGAGACACGACAAAACTAGGTCAACTGAAACTATTGGGAAATTTTGTTGTTCTAGACATTTGTTAACAGACCTCAAATCAGATATAACTCGCGTGGAGTTATCAGAATTAGTTATGACAAACATGGGACAAGCCGATTCAGTATAATCAGGTGATTCTTCTAGAATTCCGGCTTTTATCAGTTTAAAAATTTCGTCTTGCAATATTTGTCGTTCTTTTAAACTTTGCCTATAAGGTGGATGGTAAACAAGCTTAGCATCAGGTTTTAATTTTAATTTCACTGGTGGAATTTTAGCAGGATCTAGGTCTTCCGTTTTGTTAGTGAACATATTGCTGTATTTAGAAAGCATGTTTGCTAACCGATTATGTTGTTGTACTGTTAGTTTAGGGTTGATATCAAGAGGGTTTCCGTTTCTATCTAATGCTATTATTTTATTAGGATGTGTGTGTTGAACTTGTGAAGACTTTGTTTGTTTACTACAAGTGGTACCTGTTGTTGGCTTTAAGTAACCTAAAATAGAGTTTTGTTTGAGCCATTTAGGGAGTTTACTAGCATTATAAATGTGGATAAACTTTCTTTTTCCATCTCCATCAGTTGATATGTAGGCATGGAGTTTCTTTTTCTCTCTTAAATTTAAGTCTACATCAATTTCGTAGTCAAAATGTTTGGGTGAAATTTCCATTAGTTTGTAATGTTGGTGAGGGGCTATGGCTGTATCTTTGTCTACTTTGATTTCTACTAACTTTTCTTGTACTGTGTTAGTGTTTAATAAAATTGGTTTTAAGTTCAGTAGCCAAGTTTTATCCATTGGAAATGTGTGAACTTTATTTCTGTTAGTTATTCTAATTTGTTGTTTCTTAAAATCCAATTCCATACAGTTTTGAAATAAGAACCAGTTTCCTAAAATTATGTCAATAGCTAAATCTTCAATGACATAAAACTCTGTGGGGTACTCAATCCCGTTAATTATAATGGGTAGCGATAATTTTCCTACTACCTTGACTGGTTTATCATTAGCAGCTAATATTATTGGAAGATTGTCCTTTTGTAGGGGTAGGTTTTGTACAATTGATGATTTAATTAGACAAAAATTACAACCTGTATCCAAAGTTGCGGAATATACATTTCCGATTTCATTAACTTGAATATTCATGGTTAGGGTAGGGAATTTCTTAGTTTCGTTTGCATTGAAAATTAGGTCATATATATCCGATAATGTACATTTGGTTTGTCTTTTATCTGATTTGATCAAATTGCGTAGGTTTAAGTGTTTGGTAGATTGTTTAAGAACGTCCCTATCAATTTCTTCGACCAAATTTGAGGCTTGATTTGGTGCTAGGAATACTGCTTCTGTGGAATCTACGGGATTGTCCGATGAAGAGTGATGTTGAGGTGAAGTCGTTGACTCGGAAGTTACATTGTTGTCCTCGGGCACGTGCGGGTGACGGTTGGTAGTCTGGGCTCCAGCGGTGGCTGTTGGATCAGCTGACTGCGGCGGTTCTGGTGACGTAGTCAAGCTTGGAGTCAGCGTTCCGGGGCAACACGTCACGAGGTGTGACGTAGGTCTCTGCTGTCGTCTGGCGTCTTCGGCATCAGCTGACCGGGTCAACGCTCTCGCTTGTACACAAGCATCAGGTTTTACATGCAAAGGGTTGATTGTTTCCGGTGTGATATTTTTATTTTTAACTTCTTTCGGGATAAATCTTCGTTTTGGGTTATTCTGTTTTAAGGATTCTTGTATTGTTGGGAAATTCTTTTCATACTGAGAGTTGAAAATTGTATTTTTGTCACATTCTACATTTTTAGTTTGTGATTTAGCGCTTGGGGTGTGATTGGGAGTCAGTCTACTTCTGTTCCAAAAATACCTGGTGTAAATAGGTTTGTTTACGCGGGAAGCCAGTCGATTATGATTATTGTTAACATGACTTCCCTGATTAATTAGTTTTTTTGAACACGTCCATTTTGTTTTGGACGCCTGAAACACTGATCTATAGTGTGATTGCTTCGTTTGCAATAGTTGCAAAATTTAGTTGATTTGTTAGGGGTGGCATAGTTAGTTTTGGCTCTATCGTTCCTTTTGTTGTACCAGCACGTTTCGGTACTGTGATTACTCATCCTACAGATGTGACAGAATTTCGAATTTTTAAATGAAGACTGTGATCGATTCGGTGATTTGGATGGGTACCTTTGTTTTGCGTTTGAATCCCTACGGTAAGGTTGGTACTTATAATGAGGCGAAGGCTTTCTCGAAGAACGGTTTGATTCTCGGGATGTACTTCTACGCCTACTGGTTTCCCTACTGCTTGAAGATCTTGATCTTGAGTTACTTCTACTGTGACCTACTTCTTTTCGGGATAATTCTAAGGTTTCTAATTTCTCTTTGATAAGTTTAACATCTGATTTCAGGCTTGACAAATCTGAATCGTCATAAGTTACTGATTTACTTTGGGGTTTTAGTACATTTACAACCTCGGTTTTCTTTTGGTGTCTTTTTTGATTTTTCGTTTTCAATAAAAACTGGGTTTCAATTTTGTAAAGATTGTCTTTTAGAGCTGCTAGAGTTTTATTTTCCATCTTTATGACTTCATTGCAAATTTCCGGTTTAATTCCCTGAATTACGTATTCAACGATTTTCTTATCTGGCATTTCTGGTTCAATTCTACGGCAAAGGTGGACGATCTCAAAAAGAAACTGCAATGGAGATTCGTTTTCTCCTTGAGTTCGATTTTCTAAGACCGTTTGTAGGTCTTCAATTAATGCTACAGGGCTAAAAGCTTTAATGAATTCTTCCTCTAAATGATTCCAATCGATTGTTTCGTTTTCCTTTTTGTATAAACTGAACCATTTGTAAGGTGTACTAGTTAGATGAGTTGGGAAAAGTTCTATTTTAGTTTTTTCTGACCAATGGTTGCATACGCTGGCGGTTTTAAATTTATGCATAAATTCGTGGACATCCTCGGAAGGTAGTCCAGAGAAAGTACCTGCTTTAATTAGAGGCAAGTTTTCTTTAGTTTCTTCCGTCATTTTAGTGGATTTGTTTTCGGTTCTGGTCAAAGTCTTAGTTTCTTGAATGGGTTGGGTAACGCTTAGAGTAACAGGGTTTGACTTTAGATCGTTTTGATGCCTTAGATGTTGCTCATGTTGTAAAATTAAATTGTTTTGGTATGTGTTGAGTTCATTTGAATTAGGGTTATCAATTGTTGCATATATTGGTTGTTCTAAGGGTTGTGTCTGCTGATTAGATGAGTGAGGATGGTTTTGAAAAATGTCTGATTGCAAATGTCTTGGTGTTAGATATTCACTACTACTCTGATTTTCGACATCAGAAGGAACAGTTTCATAAACAGGTTCTAATATTCTTTGAAAAGAAACTAAGTCCCTGAAGTTGTCCTTATCTTTTTCCTCTAATACGTTGTTGAAAAATAGATTTTTTAAAGCTGTGTAGAAACCTGGATGTCTTGATGCTGTTTTAAAAACATCTTTGGTGAGGGCTAATTTTTTTCTCAAATTGGCTAGGGGTTCGTTTTCAGGTATAGGTGGGAGTTTAATTTTATATTGGCAAGCTATTTGTAATGCTTCAGTTTTGTTAAGTTCATAAATATTTATGTCTACTATTTCGAAATTCAGCTCCATAAATTAATTTATTTTAACTATATTTTCATTTGTTATGCCCTAATCTCTCATGTAAAATAGCATTTTTTTTTTATATTTCTTTTAATTTGTTAAGTAACCTAATTGAATTTAGTTATTTGCAATTAGTTTGGGTCAAATGAAAATTATTCTAATCGTATATCAAGGCCTACACATATTACCTAATTAATTAAATGTGGTTTTTACAAAGAACAACTCCTAAAATAAACATTTCTAAATGTTGGGTACAAATTTAAAATTTCAAGCCATTTATTTTGGGATCGTTAATGTTCGGGCAAACAAAGGCGCCGATCCACCATGCGAGTCCCGTGCCTCCGGTACATATTGTTAGACTTGGGGCGTACTGAGAGGTACAAATGAGAAGCACAAGACTGCTCAAAATAACGTGTATTGAAAATAAAAGAAAGCAAAATACCAAAACAAACAAGACAATAATTAAATTTAGTAAAACAGTTGAGAATAAAGTTTGCCCTTTATTTAAACAAAACAACAAGAAGAAAATGAGTATTAAATGTTAACTGAATTGACTCTAGAATTTGGAATACTAAATGGCTTGAAACTTTAGTTGTCTTTTACTTATGTTAATTATAAACCAAAACTCTTACTTAAAATATGGTAATCCTCTTTTCACCGAAACACGACACAACACTCACTACACGCACACACTCCACTTAACTTCGCTACCCCTAATTTCCTAATGATCTTCTCTCCTCGCTGTCCCGTCGCTCGTCCCTCCTTTTCCGTCTCCCACCATGGATGATTGATGGCTCCTCATTGGTTGATCACCGATAGGGTGTGTGGCTTAAAGGTTGTTCGCACAGTTCTTGGAAGCATACCCTACCGGGACTGTCTTTGCTCTCGTCAGCTGGGAAAGGACAGATGAAAGACGATCTAACGGAAAGCTTGACTTCGTTCACACCAACGGAATGACACAGTGTAATGTGAACGAAAGAATTAAGTTATCCGAGATCGGTGGGATAGAAAGACGGACGCAGGCAGAGCCAAAAAATAATCTTGTCCGACTTTTGTAACTTAGTTACAATATCGTCATACGGCATTTTACGTCAGAGTGCACTGACTTTGTCTTTGTAGCTGGTGTTGACAGATCTTAACTGAAAACTACAACACTGACATCTTCCATCTTCGTTTCGAGCTTTCAACTCGTTCAATTGTGGCATCATACACACAGCAGCATACCCACAATCATGAGTAAATAATTATGGCAACGAGAGAAGTGGCAACACTGTCCTCCGACATTTTAGTTCCCGTTTCCCTCCGTAGAGCGCTCTGCCGTAGCGCTGCCACAATAATATCCCGAGATTTCGGGAAATACACACGGTGAAAGAAAATCATAATCAGATAATTATGGCGACTTCCGCCAAATTTTTTGTACTTACTCCTTGGCAGTTCAGTAGTCGAAATACGCAAAAAAAATTGTGGCGACCGTGTGTATGCTGCCACAGTTCGAACCGACGCCACAGTCTGGGATTCTCATTCCCAAATGCTGCCACAAATATTGCTAGGCTAGCGCACACACACACACACACACACACACACACACACACACACACACACACACACACACACACACACACACACACACACACACACACGAGGTATTTTTGCACAACGAATGGTATTTTTGGCTTCTGGGGACCTCAAAATGAAAAAGTAAAGTGGTCCCGGGCTTAGGCCTTACCATGGCTACTACCGTAATAGCGTATTCCCTATAGGGAAATTCGCTAAAAACGAAAATATAATGTTAAAACGCGAAATAGACATCCTATAACATTCGTTAATTGGTATATGAGTTATATTTTTATTTTTGTTAAATAACTTAAATTTAGAATTGCCCATCTTTTATTCGTTTATCCGCATGCAAGCAGAATAAATGTACTCATGGTAATTACCAGTAAGTTTTTTATTGGTCTCCCTGTTTTTAGCGAATTTTCCTATAGGGAATACCCTATTACGGTAGTAAGCACAGTAAGACCTAAGCCCGGGACCATGACACTTTTTCGTTTTGAGGTCCCTAGAAGCCAAAAACACCGTTAGTTCAAATTGATATATATGTCCATGTGCTTGTGTCCGTTAACTCCATAACTTTCGAACGGAACCTCCGATTTTGATGAAATTTGGCACAGGGGTGTAAGCCAGCTTCCACTTGGATGAGTTCGCGAACCAGAATGATCGGACCATGGGAACGGGGTTTTATGGGGTTTCAAAAGGGTGAAATATGGGTTTTTGGCTTTTTTACTTTTATTTATAGAATTCAACAATTTTTACTTAAACCATTTAAAAGAGCTTAAAAACAAACAATCTAGTATTTTGAATATTTTACCTAGCTTAAATCGTTATGGAGAAAATAAAAAAATTGTTTTCCATGTTATTCTTATAGGAAATTAACAAAACCTTCTATCTTGCTTATGTATTAAACATTAGGAAGCTTTTAACTTATATTTGCTTACAAAACCCTTATGGCTTCAAACCTACGTACTCACCTCTATGGGGTTTATGGGGAAAATAAAACGAACACCATAACCTGAAAAAATTTGGTATGTACCTCGTACATTCACTAGGTAGGGTTTAACTTATATTTACCAACAAAAACGATATGGCGGCAAACCTACATACTCTCATCCCCATGGATATTATGGGGAAACAAAAAATATATCAAAATTCCTTTGAAAATTCACTGAGTCGCAGGTCTGCTTCGACGGGGGTATTCTTAATACTAATTGTAGAGACATGTATTACGTTTTTATTTTTAAATCCTACAAAATTCTGATCAGAATGGTTGAAAGAGTTTCCAACCGCCTACCGATGATTGTAAACATAGAGTATCTGGGATTTTGAGGGGGAGCAATAGATTCAATTTCATTAAATGAATCCATTTTGGAAAAACCAAATAAAAAAAAAATTTCAAAGCAATATATTTCATTATTATTATTAAATAAAAAATTCTCCAGGGGTTATATTAACTTTAGATTGCCACATTACATATAATATATATAAGCGAGAGACATTCAACCAATAAATTGTGTGCAGTAGCAGTAGCGCACGTCGAGTGACTTTGTAGCTATCCGATTCCATACGGAACCTTTGATTGGTGGCCGGAAGTAAGTGGTACGACGAGCTGGCCAATGTCGTCATTAACGAATGAAAACCGTGTGAGAGGGTCCCACCTCTAAAGATTTCCATTTTCTACCTGCTTTCCCGATAAACATAGATTAATCTAAAAACGGTAGCTTACTCAACGTTGCGTTTAAAGTTAATTTTAATGCAAAAACATGCCAAGGGGGCATGTTCGTTGCCTAGTAGAATTAATATTCTTATTAATCTATTAATCTTAATAGTCTATTAATATTCTTGGAAAATATCTAGAAAATATATTTGTGTTTTACTATTTAGTATTCGTAATCATAAATTCTGTTTCGTGAGTGCTTTTAAGTCATTTTCTTTATAGCGAGCCATGAAAAGCGTCAAAGTGTCGAATATAAATTTAGAATTACTATAGTTTACAATATAGAATTACAAAGAAATTATAATTATATTAACGAATTATAACGAAATTTACTGTTTTACAGTTAGTTTAGTTCTAATTAATTACATTTTAAGAAGCTTTCCAAGGAACATTGTACGCAGTATATAACATTTATAACAAAGTTCAATTCTTAACAATCGATTTTATCCATTAAATGCACTTTTAAACACTTTAACACGTATAGATGGATCTTGTCAAGAATAATGTTTGGAATAAAATATGTTAATGATACTAATGATGCTAGTTAAGTAACTCCAACTATTCCTATGCCCACCACAAAAGGTAATGAGCGAAATATGTCCTGAACATCCTATATAATGCTGTAAGACATGTTGAAACTGAGCCAAGTTTGAGATTCCCTGAAATTTAGTTATTCGCTGTTGATATAACAAGGCGTGTACATCATTCTTTCCTGTGATCCCTGAAAATCTTCACAAAAGGATTCTTTTGGGGTTCTTTTGGAAACCGTTGAATCGAGGACACACGCTGAGGAGCTTAAGCGCCTTGGCTTCTTTGAGTTCTTAAGATCATTGGTGAAAGAGGTATTCCCAGAAATGGTAACGAACTGTCGGTTCTGGCGTATGAGCTGAACTACGGATAACAAGCTTAATATTGATAACAAGGCAATGATAAATGTTGAAGTATATCAGTACAGACACAATCGGGGTGATAAAGGTTTATCTGAAAAATTGAATTATTTAATTTCAATATTTAATCAGTGAATGCAATTCTGTAGTTAAATATAACAATTTATGGTGGATATATTTATTACAATATTTTATAGACCTACAAATATCTTTTGTACGTAACTATTTATTTTTGCACATATTACCAAAATATTTGATTGAGACACTAAAGACATATTTTTTTACACCAACACTACACTGAAAAAACTCTAAGGTTATAATTACACGTAGTATAGTTAAAATTAACCTTAAGCTAAGGCCACTATTTGCCCAGCAATATTATGGTTATTTTTACACATGAGTTAAGGTTAAAAATTTATAGTTGTGTTTACCTTAGTAAAGTTATTATTAATTTAATGAAAGCAACAGTAAAAAGCTTCACCGGCCAGGTCAGGATTCGAACACGGCCCGCCGGTGTGTGAAGCCGGCTCGCTACTTCTAAGCTACCGAGGTACTTGTTGGAATGGAACGGAAATGTGTTACATAATCTGTGGCGACGGCTGGCGTAAGGGTTCCAACTTGTCAGCATTAGTTCAATTGGCTAGTCGTATTCGTCTATGTTGTCCGTTTCAACTGTACTTTGTTGCAAAAACTAAAGAAGCCCTTTCCATTTAACTTAATCAGGTTCAGTTAATTTCAGTGGAAAAATGGCTACACTGGACGGAGTAACCAACACCAACCAACGAACGGAACAACGAACCGGCAACGGCGGCAACCGGCAACCGAAACCAAATCGACAGATCCTACCGATTCGACAGAAAACGGTAGAAATAAAGTTAAATTTGACCAGTAATTATATGAGCTGACATAAAAAAGTCAATAGTTAATTTAAGGTTGGTCGCTATATCCAAATTAGTCACAACATCTCAAAAAGTTCGGTTTACATTCAAGAACTACTTTTTTCTTAAGCCTTTATGCTGCGTAAAACATCCCCACCCCTACTCTTGGCGGAAGGATAAATATTCGAACTTTCGTTTTTCTTAGCAGAATATTAATTAAAGACCCAGAACTATGACTCACAGCGCTTCAACTAAAATAAATAAAAATAATCTACTACAGGAATGTAATTTAATTTACTGTCTTCTGATGGGGTTGTATACTAAAGGTAAATTATTTCTTAACGTGTAACATTATTGCAATAACAACCTTATATGAGTTAAATTTAAAATAATTATAATCTGAAGTAGTAATAACCTTATGATTAATGTATTCCTTACCATAATTTTTAGAATATGGTGCTAGTTACTTTACTAAAGTTAAATTCCATTCAACCTTAAAAATAGTGTATCGACAACCTTAGTTACGTTTAATTTAAAATAACTATAATCTGAAGTAGTAATAACCTTATGATTAATGCATTCCTTACCATAATTTTTAGAATATGGTGCTAGTTACTTTACTAAAGTTAAATTCCATTCAACCTTAAAAATAGTGTATCGACAACCTTAGAGTTTTTTCAGTGTATACACGCTAATAATTACAATTAGTCAATGCTTTTTTCGTTTCTAAAAATAGATTGCATTAGAAATAAAATATCATTCCACTCAATTTATTCAGTATAGGGAATCACAATACGGTAGTAAAATCAAATGAGTTGATTGAATTTACTGT
This sequence comes from Neoaliturus tenellus, assembly GCA_030545055.2. Taxonomy (NCBI): domain Eukaryota; kingdom Metazoa; phylum Arthropoda; class Insecta; order Hemiptera; family Cicadellidae; genus Neoaliturus; species Neoaliturus tenellus. The sequence continues at coordinate 51,163,319 of CM061535.1, read as the reverse complement.
TCAAGCGAATCCCGATCCCGGTACACTAACATGCGTAGGTACGGTATATCCAAGCGACGCCACTCTGCAAGTTTAACTCTTGGATGCTTTGATTTGATTTGCTACTGAGATAAGAAAATATGATTTGATTTAGAGAAAGGCGAGTTTGGAAGCGCGAGTCAGCCAGTGACATTTACATACAACATATTTGACATAAATGAGTTTCGATTTTTACCCAGTCGCTTATCTTATTCCTCGTGTTTGCTGCATAACACTTGTACAGAACAAGTTTGCCATTCGCTTTATTTTTAATTTTGAGCATGGTTGTCAAAATACTGTATGTTGATTCATATTTTTATTGAGTAGGCCCTAATGCATACACTATTTAGGAATCAATAACAATAGCATATATAAATTGCATATATATTTTTTTGCTATTGATGAATACAGGTTCTTGTTAGAAATATTTATTTAGCCTGTGATCTCATTGATCGTCAATAGTTTTTTTGTGTTGTTGAATTGCAAGTTTGAATATAAATGGCTTATTAAAATACACTTTTTTGCTTCACTATTCATAATCGGAGAAGAAACAAATAACATAGCTATTTGTGTATAAGAGCGTGAGAGCAAAGTAGTCAGCTTTGTGCGGCCGCAAATATTTCGAGAGCTGCAAAGACTCACAATACACACAACATTTTTCCTACCACCATAATTGCAATAATTTTTTTATTGTATGCAAATTGTCATTTAGGTTATATTTGATTTTTTCTGTTGGGACACACTGTTAAATATAAAACATAACCTCAAACTAAGAAAACGGCAATTACTAAACGACAACAATGACCAACAGCTGTGGTTTGTAACAAGGACTGACCTTAAAAGAGTCATCTTCACCTTTCGGCCATGCGCGGTCGGCAATGATAACCATACGGCTTTTATTGCAAAACATGGTATTTTATTCCCCTGTTTTGGACGCCGTTTTCAACCGATTTTCTTTAAACTTGGCAATTGTTTTGTTGAATAGTTATATTAGGCCCCTCAAACATCGAAATTTTGAAAATTTAACAAATATTACTAAAGAAAATCGAGTTACTTTTCGACGTCACATAGGGTAATATTTGTTACATCTTCAAAATTTCGAGGTATGAGGAGCCTACTATAACTATTCAACTAAATACTTACCAAGTTTAAAGAAAATCGGTTGAAAACTGCGTCCGAAACAGGGGAATAAAATACCATGTTTTGCATTAAAAGCCGTATGGTTAACATTGCTGACTGCGCAACAATGGGCTACTGGCCCAGGGGTGAAGATGACTCTAAAATTGCTATTTGATTTAGCGTGCGGGAATAAAACGGAATCCATAAATAAACTGTTTTGCGTATGGTTTACAGGTGTGGCAATGTGATTATTTCCATGCAGTGGTAGGAAAAAATATTGTTAGATCCTGTACTAACTAGCAGAGTGACAATTCATCGATTGTGTTCATCAAATCCTTCTGTATAAATCTAAGGATACCAACTCCTTCAATGAGTAAATTATATTACAGTTAAATTTCCTACAGTATATTACATGAAAATAATCTAAAAAACCTTTAACAACCGTGTTCCCCCACATGCCATGCAATGTTGTAAATAGAAGTTATCGTTACCATGTGTAAAATACCGTAGTATGACATGTGTTTCTCGATGAATTAGGTAACAATGCTACTCCCATTAGACAATTTTCGTACAACTTACTTTAATAAAATAAATTACTGTGTGTTCTTATGCAATAAAACACGAACATTAAGGAATAATTTCAAAACATTTAGTTTCCTATACATATCTATACTTTGTTTAGATTCAATCAATACTCCATAGTATAGTACAGTCTAGAAGTTTGGAAATGTTTTAGAAAAGGATTTAGCTTAAGATTCAGTGAACCGTTTCACTTAAGCCTTTACATAATAAAAACGTGCAATCAAAACTTAACCTTGCCCCTGTATAAGGTTTGTGCTCGATTTAAGTAATTGTAATAAATAAGTTTTATTTTGAAACTCGAATTTAAAAGATTTTAGTTTTAATTTATTGTAACACCCCACAACAGCAAATCTGCGTCTTGACTTTGCTAATTCCAAAACTAATTTACATACAAACATGTTTTAAATTAACCACACGAAATTCAAATATTACACTTATGTAAAGCGTACCGAAAGTCAATTGATCAGCCGTTAGTATAAATTTAAAAGCTACAGATTTTAACTACCACACATATTTTCCATTGGGATGCCATGGAGTTGTGGACGTATGTTTCCCATTATGCAATTAAAATAATTTTTTTTACTTATACAAACATTCAATAGTAAAAAGTATTATGGTTCACATCATATTTAGTCAATAAATAGGTAAGGTTATTTATAAGCAATATAAAACTTAACTGACAGTCTGATTTAAGGGCCGACGGGAAGTCAACCTTACTACTCTATTTATCACCCCCTTTACACTTCTCTATTTGTTCCGATATAAGGAGTCTAACGGTGAAATCAAATAAGCAAGTTCCTTCTCCAATGGTCGGACGGTCGCGAGAATCCTCTGCGGAAAGAAGAGCCCCATCACGTGTTTTACAGTTTATTTTTACGACTGTAAAATCCGGTTTTACAGTCGCGATTGGCGGGGGATCTCCACTTTAACTGCACTCGAGGAATAATCATTTCCTGCACCCGTAAAAATCGTAATCCGGCAATAACAAATAGTGACAATGCGAACCTACCAATTCATGGAAATGCATTTGATTCGAGGAAGTAATGTAATTGACAAAGAATACCAATGGAATTTCAATCTTCTGTTATAAAATCAAATATTCTGACTAGCTTTTTGAAATCTTTAGATTCCGTTCTGAATCAATTCTGGTTCAAATGCATTTATTTAATATCATTTTAAAACGTTTTAGGTCAAAAAATCTAATACTGCAGAATGGTCAATAAATTGTAAACCCTTAGTAGAAGTATATTGCGATTTGACATTACTTTTCCTTTCTTACCAGTAGTGGGGAATGGGGGCTTCTGGGCCAGTTCAAGGTCACCCGAGCGATGACGTCATCGATGACGTCATCGATTGCATCATTGATGACGTCATCACCAATGACGTCACATCCATGACGTCACACCCATGACGTCACAGAAATGACGTGCTGATGACGTCATCACCCCTTACGTCACCAAGATGACGTCATCGATGTCACAAAAGGTCAAGGTCACGCTGAAACCTAAAATTTTTCGGCACTTTTGCTGTTTCTCGCACTACGCTCCGAGTTTCAGTCACAGTTACCATGACCTTGACGACTTGGAGCGAATTTGCGATGAGAAACAGCAAAAGTGCCGAGGAAATTTGAAGTTTGCAACGTTACTCTGGCTAAACCGTCATGTGACACAGCTCGGGTGACCTCGAACTGGCCCAGAAGCCCCCATTCGACCATTACTGCAACCGCGATGCGCACCCTACGACAGACACCGAGCGACTGACTGTCCGGCCCCGCGCACTCTAGGTATATGGGAAGTGGTGGGGGAAATTGTGATGACCTTGGGAAACTTGAAAATGTCAAGCCGGGTAGCACCGTTTTGGTGCTACCTTAAAGTTACATGCTAAAGTGTGATGACCTTGAGTAAAAACATAGAAATACTACAAGTTGATACCGTCCCAGAGTTAAAGTGTGGTGACATTAAGTCAAAACACTGAAATACTATAAGTTGAAATCATCCCAGAGTTAAAGTGTGGTGACCTTGAGTCAAAACACAGAAATACTACAAGTCGATCCCGCCCCAGAGTTAAAGTGTGACGACCTTGAGTTAAAAACACTGAAATGCTATAAGTCGAAATCATCCCAGAGTTAAAGTGTGATGACCTTGAGTCAAAACACAGAAATAGTACAAGTCGATATCGTCCCAGAGTTAAAGTGTATTGACCTAGATTCAAAACTTGTAAAAATACTTACATATAGAGAGTTAGAGAACAGCGAAACGCACCGCATGGAAGCTGGAGACATACTGGCGGAGAGGTGTTGTGCAGCCTAGGGACTCAGTTGTGGTGAGGGTATAGCCAACACTTAGAGTAGAAGTGTTGTGGGTGACCTTGACCCACTTACCCCCCCCTCCCCCCCCCCTCCCCCACCCCCTCCCCCTCCCCCACCCCCTTCCCCCCCCGAACTTTTTTTTTCGGAAAAATTTTTGACCTTGACCAAAAAGTTTTTTGCTCCGGACGAGAAGTGACCCCCCCCTCCCCCACCCCCTCCCCCCCTCCCCCTCCCCCACCCCCTTCCACCCCTGATATCCTGGGCGTGGCAGCCCCGGTGGGGATATAAGGCGGCCCGGCCAAAGCCGGCTTGCAGTCCGCTCCCGCGCGTTGAACGTGAACGATCGGGACGGACCGCCATAGGCCTCACTAAACACTGAATGGCGCCTTCAGTGTTTAGCGAAGTCTACTCTAACTTTAAGACTTGTATTAGTTCTAAGATATTGCGCTTGCGTTTGGGTATTGGGAATTGTTTTATATGAGAGTGTTTTACTTGTACCCTATGTCTCCTGTGTGTCTTTTATTCTTTGTGTCTTGTTTGTCATATGTGTTAAATGTGTATGTGCTTGTTCCAGCATTGACTACGTTGAGCTCAATTGTGTGTTGTAAGTGTGTTATATTTTCCTAAAGTGTATACGCTTGTTTTAGCAATCCCCCTTGAGCTTTTTCAATGCTCAAAGTAAATTGTAACGATAGGGAACGGGAGTAGGCCCCCGTGTAAAGCCACTTTTCATAATTGTTAGGCTCCTCTCAGGCATGCAACAGGTTGCGGCAGGGGCTGTGGGAGCATGTCCGTTTGTACGCTGGCAAGCAAAAGGTTGTGGCGGCCTCTGCACTCGGACCGAGGACGTAAGCCACTAGGGTGTCCTCAGTTAGTTTCCCTTCTGGAAACTCAAAATTATGTAAATGAATCTTTGTTAGCTATTTGTGTTTTTTAGTCCCCAAGGCCCCCGAACATTCGTGGTTCGCCATGGATGTACGGGGGCCGAAATTTTTTAATGTCCGTGTGGCCTTGACCCACAAAGGACTTGTAAAAATTTACTGCATTGTTAAATTTAAAATGTTAAAGATAGGGTTACGGGAGTAGGCCCCCGTGTAAAGTCAGTTTGAAGTATTGTTAGGCTCCTCTCAGGCATGCAACAGGTTGCGGCTGGGGTTGTGGGAGTATGTCCGTTTGTACGCTGGCATGCAAAAGGTTGCGGCGGCCTCTGCACTCGGACCGAGGACGTAAGCCATTAGGGTGTCCTCAGTTTGTTTCCTCCTGGAAACTCAAAATTATGAAAATGAACTTTTGTTAGCTATTGAAAAGACAATGCAGTAAATGTTTACAAGTCTCGCGTGGCGAAGGGAACACGACATTGGATGTTGCCCAGTTGTCATAGTTGGGTCTCTTCGGAGGCTACAGCGATGACAACCCAAGTGCCTCACACCCCCATAGGGGGGTGTGGGGCTTAATTTTTTTAAAATTTTTTCGTGACCTTGACCTATATATATAAAAGTTTTCAAATCTTTAACAGTCATGTTTTTTAACACAGTAAATATATTAAAGTACTTTGTAAACATTAATGGGTAGGCATTACTAACACAAGTTTGGAGTTGTCCATAGTTGTGTCTTTTCGGAGACTACAGCGATGGTAACATAAGAATGCCATGGGGCTTAATTTTTTTAAAAGTCCCCCCCCTTAAATTTTTTTTGAAAAATTTTTGACCTTGACCAAAAAGTTTTTTGCTCCGGACGAGAAGTGCCCCCCCCCACCCCCTCCCCCACCCCCTCCCCCCCTCCCCCACCCCCTCCCCCACCCCCTCCTCCACCCCCTCCCCCAACCCTAATATCCTGGGCGTGGTCGCCCGGCGGCGATATAAGGCGGTCAGGTTGCACGCACTTCTCATTCACGCTCCAGCTTTCGTTGGAAGTGGCTGTCCAGGAGCTCATTCTTAAGAAGACCGGTGACCAAAAATGTCTCGTCGTATACCTTATAAACCTTTGTACTATAATCTGATTGGTATTAATAGTATTACAGACAATGAGAAGAAATTGTATAAAAAATTTTGTTGTTTACTTGACAGAACGCACAAACTACCGCCAAATACTTTCACCTTCAAGCTACCCCTGATAGACAAGGATGATGTAAGCAAACTAACATCAATTCAACTGAAATTGGTGGAAGAAAAAATTCTTGTTTGTGTGAGAGAGGTGTTTCATAATGAATATTCAAAAAGATTGGCTTTTGACTTTATTAAGGAACATGCAGGACGTGAAACTAAACAGTATCCAGGATTATATTATTTATATCTTTTTGAGAATGGAGAAAGTGTAACGGTAGAAATAAGCATCAAACTAATGTAATTCTCCCAACCAAGTGTTAAACTAGGACTTGAACTTGGACTTGATTGAGGTTTTGTAGAACAGAGCGGGGGATAGATCACTTTGCGGCAATGGACTAGCATGCTGCTTAGTGGTTTATCCCCCGCTCAAAGGGTATCTTTACGCGACCTTTACCTACATAAATGCATAGTTTGTGGGGGGTATAAAAAAGGGCAAACCAATTGGATGGATACACCACTTCTATACCATGGCTCTATTGCAGTGCTCTATCCCCGCTAAAAATAATAATTCCAAGTGACCTTGTTCCACATAAACTTGCTCAAACAGACATCTTTCAAAAAATTTGTACAAAGTAGTGGATTTAGACCAAACATTATTGGTTTATCAAGCCTGTTGAAGAATATATTGAAAATGGGTGTTTAAAAGCCAAATTTACTAAATGATTGATAAACCGGATGTATATGACGTCATCTTCCCCCACCCTTCAACCTCGGGTATAAAGGGACCCGGTTGAGCGCGCTGCTCATTATTGCTTGGACATTCACCGAGTGCACACTCAAAGCCAAACTGTAAAAAATGGCTCTTTGCCATATTTGTGGTGAGTTTTTCCAAGATGAAGATATCTTTGTTTTACACCGAGAATTGCATCATGAAGAGAACAGAAAAGAAAAGATTGTTGTAAGTGAAGAAGACTTGGATGCGTTTGATCGGTTATTGGAAAACTACCAGAAGCAGATGGACGACTGTGATAGCTATCTACAGTTACACCGAGAATTGCATCGTGAAGAGAACAGAAAAGAAGAGATTGTAGTAAGTGAAGAAGACTTGGATGCGATTGATCGGTTTTTGGAAACACCCCAGAAGCAGAAGGACTGGGCTAGCTATTTACAGTTAATGCAAAGAAGAAGACCAAGTGTTATTCAATTTGCCGGAGCTGGACCATCTACAGCTCTAGGATTTATTGAAAAGGAAATGGAAGAAAAAAAAGTGGAAGATGTAAAACAACTGCGTACCCAAGAAGAGGATATGGAAGAAGAGGATACAGAAGAAGTGGAAGATATAAGACAACTGCGCACCACAGCCTTGCCAGGACAAGTTGTAACTCATTTCAAAATTAATAATGTGCAATTGGAATTGGAAAACTTTATAACCCAAGCTAAAAATCTAGTTGTAAAAACATTGATGGAAGAATTGGCAAGATTGAACTTTATTAAATTTGGATTGGTGTTGGAGGCTATGTTTACTAATACCGATGGTGAAAACTCACCGAGAGCATTCATTGCTAAAAACCGAACCCTTACAACCACATCTGATATCAACGAAATCTTAGAAGAATGTTTGAATGAACTGCTAATGAAACTCCAAGAACACGAAGGAAGAGGATCTGGCTGGACGCTATCATCGATTGAAGGTATGGATGTGAGGGTTCACAAGCATGGATATGGTATGAGAGGTAGCAGCTTTATCCCTCTACCAAAGGTGATCCAAGATACTAAATCATGTATCAATGTGAAAAATGAGGATAATGAATGTTTCCGGTATGCAATGTTAGCAAAATATGTGGAAGACCATCCCTGTAGACCTAGCGTAGCATACGAAACTGTTCAACACCGCTATAACTTCCAAGGTATGTCGTATCCTGTTAGTCTTAATGATGTTGCTAAATTCGAAAGAAAAAATCCAGGAGTTTCAGTTAATGTGTTTGGTTTAGACGAATCAAATAATGTATACCCGTTACGAGTTACAAAGACTGAACGTCAAAATCATACAGATTTGCTGCTATTGACCAAAGGTGAAATATCACATTATGTTTACATCAAGAACTTTGAAACTTTGGTTGGACGACAAGTGACTAAAAAGAAAATTAGAGTAACAGTGTGTAAGAGATGCTTTTGTTTCACAAATAAAGACTTGAGACGTGGAGGATCGGAGTGGTTGATGGAACATCAAAGACTTTGTAATGACAACTATGAAGTGAAGATTAGTCTGCCACCGCCATCTCGAGCTTTCATCCAATTCAACAAAACAGTTCACCAATATCGGATTCCAGTAGCCGTCTACGCAGATTTCGAATCCACGTTAGTACCACAGGAGCTTCCAAATGGTGAGGTGACTAGAAGAACCAAATATCAATTGCATCAACCTAACAGTTTTTGCTTATTGGTGAAATCCACTTTGCCTGAAGAACAGTTGCAAGACTATGGGTTAACATCCACTCCAATACTCTACCGTGGGGAAAAAGCCGCTAAGTATTTTGTAGACCAGTTGTATGATATTGCTGAAAAGGTGCAACGCTTATTCGGTAATGTTTTACCTATGGAACCTTTGAACCAAAATCAACAAGAAGAATACAATTCAGCAACAAGATGTTATTTATGCAAGAAGAGTTTCAGTGAAGAAAATCAAAAAGTAAGAGATCACGATCACCTGACAGGGTTATACAGAGGAGCTGCTTGTAATTCATGCAATATAAATTACAAACTACCAAACTTTATCCCTGTCGTGTTACACAATCTTAGCGGCTATGACTCCCACTTCATTATCCCAGAGTTAGGACGGAATGATGGAAAAATTGAAGTATTAGCTGAAACATTGGAGAAGTACATCAGTTTCTCAAAAACAGTAGGTAAAATTAAACTTCGCTTCGTAGACTCTTATAGATTTATGTCATCTAGTTTGAGCAAATTGTCTGAGAACCTAAGAAGAGAAGACTTAAAAGAAACCAGCAAAATTGTACCTGAAGATAAATTGGACTTAGTAATGCGTAAAGGAGTGTTCCCCTATGATTACATAACTTCTGCAGAAAAATTTGAAGAATCCAGTCTGCCACCGATTGAAGCCTTCAATAGCAAGTTAAATGAAAGTGCAATCACCGTTGAAGACTACAATCATGCTTGTAATGTTTGGAACCAACTTAACATTCAAACCTTAGGGGAATATTCTGACTTTTACATAAAATTGGACGTAACTCTGCTGTGCGATGTGATGGAAGAATTTCGAAACACCTGCTTCTCCGCCTATGGACTGGACCCTCTGCACTCGTACACATCTCCAGGATTAGCATGGCAAGCTATGCTGAAGTCAACCAACTGTCGATTGGAACTTCTAACAGATATTGATATGGTGCTCATGATAGAATCTGGTGTACGAGGCGGTTTGACACAAGCTGTAACACGTCATGTCAAAGCTAACAACAAGTACATCCCAGGATTCGACGAGGGACAACCATCACTCTACCTTGGCTACTTTGACGCAAACAACCTTTATGGTTGGGCAATGTCAAATCCGCTTCCTTACGCTGACTTCAAATGGATCGACCCGGCCACCATCGGCGACATCTCACAGATCCCAAAAAATGGTCAAAAAGGTTATATTTTGGACTGTGATTTTGAATATCCAGAACACCTTCATGATCATCACTACGACTTGCCTCTCTTAGCCAAGACTGAAGTTTCACCAACAGGAAGATGGCCAAAATTGATGATGACCTTGGAGAATAAAGATCGGTATGTGGCTCACTACTGGGTAGTTCAACAAGCTCTTGAATTGGGTCTACGTTTAGTAAGAATTCATAGAGCAATTGAATTCACCCAGTCTTGTTGGTTGAAACCATATATTGATTCCAACACTACAAGAAGAGCAGCAGCAACATCAGCATTTGAAAAGGACTTTTACAAATTGATGAACAACGCCATCTTTGGGAAGACCTTAGAAAACAAAAGAAAACACAAGATTGTAAAATTAGTAAGTGATCCTAGGAAATTGGAAAAATTAGTGCAAAAACCAAATTTTGGAACATCCATGATTATAAACGAAGATCTAGTCGCCGTTAGTATGAAGAAAACAACAATAGTGATGGATCGTCCGTTATACATTGGAATGTCGATTTTGGATATAAGTAAAACTCTGATGTATGATTTCCATTACAACAAAATGGTTAAACACTACGGAAGAGACAACATTGGAGTTGCATACATGGATACCGACGCGTTCATCTATTGGATAAAGACTTTGGACATGTATGAAGATCTAAGGAGTTTCCCATACAAAGACGACTTTGACTTCTCTGACTATCCAAAGAACCATCCAAATTATAATGAAAAGAATAAAAAAGTAATTGGAAAATTTAAAGATGAAGCAAATGGAATGCCTTTGGAGGAAATAGTTGCGCTGATGTCCAAATTATATTCCTTCAAGATGTATATGGAAAATGACATACCGACAGTGAAGAAAGCTAAAGGAGTCAAAACATCATACTTAAAGAAACATGTGACATTTGACCATTACAAGCAGTGCTTGTTTGAAGATTCTACAATGTCTGCAACGTTCAACACTATCAGAAGCTTTAAACATGAGGTCTACAGTGTCACTGAAGTTAAAAGAGCACTATCAGCTCAAGATGATAAAAGGCATATTATGCCGGATAAAATACATACTCTTCCTTTCGGCCACTACTCTCTAAACCCTATCAACTAGTAACCTATTCTTCGTCCTTCTACAACTTCGACCTTATTCCTTTCTCCTTCCGTAAAAAAATGGGGAACACGGCAAGTCCAACGCCGTGTTCCCCATTTTTTTACATAAGTTTGGATGACCTTGACCTATATAAATCATGTGAATGTTTAAGACAACATTCATTGTGATTATACATGTGATACATGAAACATTCAAACCTGCAATATGAAGAACTTGAAGCAAGAAATTGTCAACGAGCTTCATAAACCTGCAAGAAGAAAGTTTCCGCGAAGAAATACAGTGATAAAAGGAATAAATGATTTATATCAAGCGGATTTAATCGAAATGATTCCTTACAGTAAACAAAATAGAGGATTTAAATACATATTGACTATTATTAATTGTTTTTAAAAAATGGCAGATGCTTTACCACTAAAAGATAAAAGTGGCAAAAGTGTTACAAAAGCAATGGAAACAGCTATACAAAGAGACAAACATACTATAAAACATTTACAAACTGATGATGGAAAAGAATATTTTAATAAGGAATTTGCAAATTTAATGAAAAGACATAACATTAACCATTACTCAACTAATTCAGAGGTAAAAGCATCAATAATTGAAAGATTTAACAGAACTTTAAAAGGTGCCATGTATAAGATGTTTTCCAACAGAGGATCACACGTATGGATTGATATGTTACCAAAACTTATAAGCGATTACAATAACAAGTTTCATAGAACTATCGGTATGAAACCAAGCCAAGTGACTAATAAAAATGAAAAACTTGTATTAAAACGTATAAAAATGAATAATAAACCAAAAATTGAAAAACTAAAGCCTAAAAGGTTTAATGTTGGTGATAAAGTGCGAATAAGCAAATACAAAGGTGTATTTAGTAAAAGATATCTTCCAAACTGGACAAATGAGGTATTTACCGTATTTAAGGTGCAACCTACAATACCAGAAACTTACATTTTAAAAGATAATAAAGGACAATTGCTGGAAGGAGGGTTTTATGGACATGAAATGTTAAAGTCAACAGTAGGTGATGTATATTTAGTTGAAAAGGTGTTGCAACGGAAAAAAGATAAGGTTAAAGTACGATGGTTAGGATTTAATAAGACGGAAGATTCATGGATACCTAAAAAGGATCTAATATAACGATAGAGCATCATTTTGGGTTGAACCATTACAAAGGATGGAGATAATACTGCAAAAAGACAATTTTACTATTAATAATATAGATGAACTCACAGTGGATGGTTCTCAATTCAATACTGGGAAACATGGTGTTTTGTTACCAAACACGGTTCGTTGTCTAGTTACCGGTCCTTCCAATTGTGGAAAAACAAATGTAGTATTCAATTTGATTACAAACCCTAAAGGATTACGTTTTAATAATTTATATGTATTTTCAAAGTCACTACAACAACCAAAATATCAGTTATTGGAACAAATACTCAATAATGTGCCTGAAGTTAAATATTTTAAATTTAACGCATGCGAGAGTGTCATGCAACCGCAAGAGGCTAAACCATTCTCAGTATTTATATTTGACGATGTATCTTGTGAAAATCAAAATACAATAAGAAATTACTCATTAGAGACAATGCAAACATGTTAATTGTATTTAAACAGGATGAAACCAACCTAAAACACATATATTATGACCATGTAAGTGCGGATATGCCATTTGAACGATTTAAAGAGTTGTGTGGAAAGGCTTGGGCTGAAAAGTATGGGTTTTTAACAATTATGAAGGAACAACCGCTAAACAATGGTCGATACAGGATAGGATTTGATAAACTTATACTAATACACTGATCATGATGTAAAACATTCATTGTTGTACAACACGTCTTGCTACAAACATGGTTAACCAAGAAAAGTTAATAAAGGAAATAAAATCACTTAGTGATTCTATTCGAGATAAAAACAGAGCATTAAAATTAGGTATTAGCGAAAGGGAGAAATTTCTTGAATCTACTTTTAAACCTATTACTGAACCCTTGAAACAATTAAACAAAAAATTTGCTAAACCCGTTTTGGAAGGAGATGCAATTGCACCTATTACAAAGTTTGAAAGAGAAAATGTAAAATCAGAAGATTTTAGTGATGAAGACCTGAATCCTCTACATATAGTGGTTTTACCGGTGGAGAACCTGAAAGAGAGCTAGAATCACCAGACTATAGTGGTATAAGAGAATTATATGAAGTAAAAGCTAAAAGAGGACATGAAGATGTATCAACTGCTAGTGAAGAGGAAAAAGAAGAAGAAGCAAGGGAAGGTCCGTCAAACATAAGCTTGTTGGGTGAAAACATTCATAACAAAGGACCTTTAGGAAGGAAATACATGATAAAAATGTTAGCTGGAATAAATCCTAATAAAAACTACCATAGTTATGGAGTAAGATTAACAGAAGAAGGTTTAATGGTTGGTAATAGCCCGGTAAACATTGATGAACATGATAATATTATTGTTGGTAATCAAAGATATAAGGGCACAAGAGGATTATTTGAATTATTATTTGAAAAAAAGCCTTTAGAATTGTTAGTTAAAGAAGAAGACATGGAAGCATATAAACAGATTTTGGAACACACCAATGCATACAGGAGGAAGTATTTAGCTGACCAACCAGTTTTTAGATCTAGGTCTTTAAAATATAGAGAATTTGTATCCAAGTTAATACCGACAACGAGAAGACAACCAATGCCGATAATGCCAAGAAAACCTGTAAAACGAAGGTTTGTGTCATCCACTTTGGATATAAGTGCTCCAGAACCAAGAAAAAGAAACAAATCTGTTACAGGTACAGGTTTAATGAAGAAACTATATAACACAAATGTGATTTATTACAATAATATCAATAAATTGGTGGATAGAATGAAACTAATACATGAAGCTAAAGAAGCGGGTCATACTAGATTGGAAAACGAATGGGTGGCTTTAGTGGATGAACTCCGAAACCGTGGGGTAATCTCATAAAAATGCGTTACTCCCTAGATTACTATTCAGTTGCATCATGAGTGTCGACAAGTTCGGACGTTACTCCTCGGATGGGTTATATTATGCGAATAGTTTAAAAAGAAGTGCTGGTTTACCACAAACACCTGATGGAGATTATGATATGAGTAATAAAAGGTTAAAAAACATAAAAGATCCTACGGATGAAAACGATGCAATAAATTTAAAAATATTAAAGGACAAGATATCGCCAACATTAAGACTACAAAATAACACATATGACGCAGAAGATCATAGAATTATCAACGTTGGTAAACCAAATCAGTAGTGGGGTTTTGCCGGTTCTGGCGCAGGTCAAGGTCAAGCGGTTCGAACCGGCAGTTGTGGTTGACAGTGATGGGTGTGTTTTGTAAGTGGGTCAAGGCCATCCGGAGGGAGTTTTAAAAAAGTGGGAGCCGCAGGGGCTCAGTCGGGGCGGGGATTCGGGACGGGTCGGATCGGAGCGGGAGCGGCGGGCCGAGGGAGGGGTTTTTTTTTTATTTTTTCATTTATTTATTTTAATGAATTTAAATTAAAATCGTGTCATTGTTGTTGTGCAGAGAGGTGTTGGAGCGTCGTACACTGGTGACGCAGTGGTAGACGCCGAAGGTGATGGCGAAAAGGAGGTAGACGCACAACATGCACAGTACGCATTTGAACAGTTGCAGCAGGCGGACCATCCCTTGTTGGTTTGCCGCTTCCAATTGCAGCCTGTTGATCTCCAGTCTGAGTCTGTCCTCTTCCAATCGTGATTTGAGCGAAACGTCGTCCATCATCTTCGTGTGCGTGTTTTTTTTTTTTTTTTAATTCGTGGTGGGGCGAAAACGGGAGCAATGTTGACGGTCGGAAAGTTGGCGATGAAATGAGAAGCAAAGACGAGCGCAGTGCATATTTATTGTAGAGTGGTGGGGGGTGAAGAAGAAGAAGAAAAAAAAACAGTTGTTTGCGATTAAACGTCATTGTCAGCCGTGTCGGACGCTGCAGCCTCGGAAGGTGGAGGAGTGCTGTTTGCAGGTTCGATGTCCTCGCTCTCCATCTCCTCGCATTGTGGACAATTGTAGGAGATCTCCACAGTCATGGTGATGGTGTTGTGTGGAGCGTTGACTACGTCATTCAAAGTTTCAAAAATATCCCGCAAGTCTTGTTGCGACTTTACGGTAAATGTATTTGTACTTGTCGCTAAAGGAAAGCCGCTCATCGTTCGGGAGTTGGCGAACAAATGGCGAGCGGCGGTGAGGCGGCCGCCTATACTCGGTAGGGGTACCGTGGTGGGGGAAGAAAAGAGTGGGGGGAGGCCAGTGGTGGGGCGAAGCCTGGGTGGGGAACGAGGGAACTTCGGTCATCGCAGTTTGCCGCGAAACGCCGTCGGGATAGGTTGTGGGAGCCGTACGAAGATAAGCGCTAGCTGTAACACAATGTAGAAAATAGTAATACTTTGTTTGTAAATTAAATATTAAATTTATATTTAACCAGAGCCTGCATTTCTTGTTCCTCGTCGTTTAATTCAACAATTTTAACACCATTATTTGTCTGTTCCTCTTCCTCTGCACTTTGTGACGATGAAGACATGGAGGTGCCGGAAGAAGATGATGAGGATGAAAATATTTTGGTAGGATTGACGTATTGCACTGTGATGTTGATCCATCTTAAAGGATAGTTATCAATGAGTGTGAGTAAGTTTTGGAATAGTTCTTCCATCTCTTCTCTGTCGGTAATTAAATGTTGAAAGGAAATGAATTTATCATCCATGTTGTTGTCAGTGTGAGTAATGAAATAAGAATGAGAAGCGTATCGAATGATCCGTAGAATATATGTTGTAAAAAAAAGTGGTGGGGGGGGGGGGTAATCTCAAGGTCAATCAAATGGAGTTTTAAAAAAGGGCTGCAGTCAGTGACTACAGCTATACATCTGAAGCTTCAACAGGATCAGAAGACCAATCTGATCTGTACTTGCACGCACTAATGATGCATGTACAAAAGTCGTCCTTATAATATGCATTGCACTCTCGACAATTGACAAGTTTTTCCGGATGGAATTTGAGTAGTGTGTTTTGGTTACTTCTGGACCGGAAGTCGTGCCATCTGCCTGAGCAGCTGCTCGAGCAGCTGGCGCCAGCTGCTATGTCACATAGCTTCCGGTGGGGGTTAGAGTGTATATATGAGATGCTGTAGTTATATTTTATGCCATATAGGTCGGGATGGAGATGGCGATAGTGTTGGCGTTAGGGTGAAGTGAATTTGCGCATAAAATTAAAAGTTAGTTAAAAATTGAAATTCGTCGGTGTTAACGAAACTCTAACAGTTGAACAAAAATTAAGAGTTAGTTTAAAATTGAAATTCAAACTTATAATTGGGATCTGGAAAATATGTCAAGGTCATCCAGAGTAAGTTTTAAAAAATTCTATCCAACTATCACTAGAAATAGTTTTAAGTTGAAGTAGTTGGTGATAGCGGGATAATTGATTCGTGCCATGGGAGAGGTGTTTATCGTATGAAAGTTGGCGATCGAATGAGAAATGCCGCCTAGGGAGAGGGCTTATAAAACGGCAACCTCCCCCACCACCCCTTCCCCCACTCCTTTAGACCAATAACCGGTTGCCGACACTATGTGGTAAAACTGAACCAGACATGGCGGCCGCCATGGATAATTCTAACCTCAAATCTTAGCTCAGCTGAAGAGAATAGAGGAGCATGAAGTAGGAATTGTGGTGACAGCGCTTATATGAGGAATAGTAGGGGTAAAATAAAAAAACTTGTTGAACACAGTCGATAGGTGTAACAAGTTCAAAGTTGTTGAATTGTAACATAGAATGTAAAATGTTGTAAATAACATTATCATCAACATTAACCTGCGAAGTCTTTGAGTATAATGGGTTAAAACTGTACTTCTTCCTAATTCTATTTAAATTAGTTCTACACTTTGAAATTGAAGGTTTAGAAGTACTTTGTAATATGTGTTGTGTTCGCAAAAGCTTTAATTTTAAACATTGTGCAGTCATTATAACCGATGTGTTAAGTTCAGAAGTTAAAAGAAGACTGAGATATAAAATGAAGTGTAAAAGAAATTGAAACAGAACGCCAGAGTAGTAATTTTATAGGTTAGAATTTACGAAGGCTATTCCATGGATAATTCTAACCTCAAACCTAGTAAGTGAAGTAGTCATAACATAAAACTAACGAGAGATGATGACCGAGCGGATGCGAGGCAATGAATGTTTGTAGCGCGATAAACTACCCACCTTTATAGAGGCAATAACTCCAGCCAGATGGCGGCAGATGGCAAGCAAATGACTGGTTGACCGACTTTCACCTGAGTAGTAAGAGAAGTAGGGTTCTGTGTCTATCCCTACTCTTTGGGGTCAATGACCGACCGGAAAGGTCAATGACCTCCCCCCCCCTCCCCCCCCCCTCCCCCCCCTCCCCCCCCCCCGAAAAAATGGAGCCCCCCCCCTTCCCCCACTCCTTCCCCTACTCCTCTGGGTCAATGGCCGGTCACCACCTTTCCCTACTCCTTCTAGGCCAATGACCGGTCACCACCGGTTGCTGACTCTATGTGGTGAAACTAGACCAAACATGGCAGCTGCCATGGATAATTCTAACCTCAAACCTGCTGCGCATACAACGAGTTCTCCGGACCGGAATCAGTCCATGCTATGCGCATGCGCCTAGTCCTGTATTACTCACTTTAGCGCTACTGCACATGGATAATTCTAACCTCAAACCTTGGTTTTGTGTTGTTGCGCATGCGCCGCTCCCCACTCCTTTGCCTTCCTTTTACACTGCTGCGAACTGGACTGGATTGAACACTGTACTGGAGTGAAACAACTTCCCCCACTACTCGAGAATCCGAGGAGCAATACGAGCCTGATCTTAGCGTCAGTCGTCAACAAACTTTCATAGCGAAAGGTTGTTGGCGACTCAGCAAGAGGTTTTAAATATATAGTAGGCCTATATATATTTGAACTTCTTCTACTATGTTGCGTTTTTTAATGCAATGTAGTATGTGTGTGTGTGTGTGTGTGTGTGTGTGTGTGTGTTTAGTTTTAAGTTGTATTTAATTTAAGAAATAATTTGCGCATTGCGATGTTAGTTATAAGTTGGGTTTAGCATTAAGGTGTATTAATTTTAAGAGGTGTTTAGCATTAAGGTGTATTAATTTTAAGAATAATGATGGTATTTGGTTGTGTTGAATTATTTGGTTTTTAATAATGATGTGTTGTTAGTTTTAAGTGTTGATATTAATAATTTATGTTGTTGTTTTGCCTTTCAGCTAGATGTTAGGGGGTAGATTAACTGTAAATTCAGAAGTTCAGTTGAACTTCACTTAGAAGGGGTGGGACATCCGCAAATTGCGGACTAGGTTTTTTGCATTTTGTTTAGGAATATGATGGGTGGGATTAGTTTGGGTGGGTGTTAGAGTTGCGTTTCTGCATTAGCTGTTCCAGTTTCCCTGAAATTAATGGTTACGCTTTGATGCGGACGGGACGTTACGCTTTGATGCGGACGGACCAGGGCCTCCCTGCTGTTCCAGTTTCCCTGAAATTAATGGTTACGCTTTGATGCGGACGGGACGTTACGCTTTGATGCGGACGGCCCAGGGACCTCCCTTGCAGAACGTAACTAGTGGGTTGGGAGTGGGAACCGCTAGGCAAACAGGGTGGTGGGAACAGTATTACTGTTCCCATCACCTTGGATCATTATAAATCTTGAATGACCTTGACCCACTTTCGGAAGGGTCAATGACCCCCCCCCCCCCGAAAAAATGGAGTCGATTCCCCCCCCCCCCTCCCTCCCCCCCCCCCTCCCCCCCCCCTCCCCCCCCCCCCCCCGAAAAAATGGAGTCGATTCCCCCCCCCTTCCCCCACTCCTACCCCCACTCCTTCCCCCACTACGGGTGAACGACCGGTCATGACCTGAAAAATTAAAATGGCTATAACTTGATAATGGATTGACGGATTTGGACAAGCGATACATCATTGAAAAGGTCTATGTAAGACAAACATTTTGGTAAAAGAAGAATTTGGTTATCTTATTTTAGTGAAAAGTTATGCGAATTATTTTAAATAAATACCTTCTCTTTCCCCTTTTCCCCCACCTCCCAGGTCAATAATCAGTCTCGGCCAGCTGCTACCCCTCTCATTTGCATATTGTTATAAAAGACGCACCGACTGCGGCTAACATTTCATTCTGATTACAGACGTTACGCTGCGAACTTGGAGCCACAACCATGTTATCTCTGCCAACTACAACTTCTACTTCGACTTCTACTTCGACTTCTATTTCTACTACGGCTGTTCCTGCACCTAAGAAAACTCTTCGCCTCAAAAACATTCCTGATTGCTACAAGAATCGACTTGCATCTCAACCTTCAACTTCTGGAGCTATTCTTCCGCCAACCAACACTTCTAGACTTCGTAGTATTTTTTCACCGCCTTCGCCTTCAAAGGACTCCGCACCACCATCAACTACTATGCCGCCACCGCAGAAGCCAGTTCACCACCATCCTAATACCCCTTCCGTTGAAACCATTGTTCATCGTCTTAGCACACCTATTATCCCACTATCACCATTGCCTCCTACCCCACCACTTAGTACACCTGAAGATCATACCTATCACAAAACTGATTCCTCTCAACCTGCTACTAAATCATCTCCTAAATCAGCTCCTAAACCAGCTTCTAAACCAGCTCCTAAACTTACTCCTAAACCTACTCCTAAACCTGCTCCTTCAGAGCAATTTCAATTATTACAAGAAGAGCGTCGTAGGGCATTTAGCCGTCCCACTACTTGCCCTGAAATGCTTACTAGGGGAATTAAGAAAGGATCACCTTGTGGGAGGAAATGTGTAAAAAACGAAAGTTTTTGCCGTGTACATGTCGTAAAACACATTTCTGAACCACAAGTGACAGAAACCCCCACTGTTGAATACCAATCCAAAATTATTGGTGTGAAAGGAAATAGGCTTAAGAGAGGTTGTGTCTATTTTTTTGAAAGTGTTATTGACAACAAACACATTTTGGCAACTTGTAACGGCGTAAGATATAATATTAAAGTGATTGAATCCTTGCGCAAAGAGAAATCAGTTTATGAGTTAGACTCTAAAGACTATCTCCTCAGACACAAACTGGATGGTATTACAAGGTGGGGGCGTAGCAAGTAAATTCACATAGCTTTTTCCAAATTATTGCTTAAAAAAATACTGGGGGAGAAACACAACGCGTTATAGCGTTGTGTTTCTCCCCCATTATTTTTTAACACTCTAAGTCTCGTGACCTACTAACCTACTTCCATCCAAGTAGTAAGAAAAGTACTTCCCCCACTCCTTTGGGTCGATGACTGGTCATGGTCAGCACCTATCCCTCATTTGCATACTATTATAAAAGCGGAGCGAGCGTTGGTCACCCCTTCATTTTTCTTCTACACGCCGCTCTTGTCATTTCGTCTCTGCTGTTTACAATATTTCTTGCTTCAAAATGCCTCCTCATCTGAATGAAAATTTTAATTTTTCTGAAATTTCTGATGTTTTTGAACAATCTGAAGACACTTTAAGTAACGACAGTGAAAGTGAAGATGATGAGGACGATGATGATTATACTGTTGAACTTAGTGAAGAACGTAAAGTCATAGCAATTGATCCACAATTTCCATTTGATACAATAGAAAAGTTTATGGCTGAAGCTAATAAATGGTTGGACTCAGGATGTTATGTACGAATTGACTCTTTTATATTGTATGGTGATAGTCATTCTTTCCTTGTCACACCAAATGACAGAGACCGCATGTTGCAGTGGGCACAATCTATGATGGAGTGCTACGAACAAGGTGTGGACACTGGCGGCTATTTTCTTGCACAACTAGTGTAATAACAAATTACCCTTCCCCCACGTAGTGAAGAAGGAAAAGAAATATTAGGAATCTAATTATAATATTTCCTTCCACATATAAAGAAGAAGGGGAAAGGAGTGGGGATTATAAAGTGGTGGGGGAATGTGTATAAATGCAGGTTGTTTTAAGAGACTTTTATTATTATTGTGGCTTTAGCAGAAACAACATGGAGTTTAAATCTTCAGCAAAAATAAGGAATAATATAATAAAGAAAGAAATTCGCAAGAAAGAAAAGATTGAACTTATAAAATTACAACTTATAATACCTTCCATTAAAATTGGATGTAGCAAACTAAAGACTTTGGTGAAAACTAACGAATATTTGTTACAATTGCTAAAAACAATCGAAGAGTTGAAGAGAAAGAATGGACATTCTACATAGTAAAATTTGAACATTTTAATATAAATAAGTAAACTGAAAAAAGTAGATGTAAAATAGAGAGCGAGGAATAGATCACTTTGTGGTAATGGACTAACATGCCACTTAGTGCTCTATTCCTCGTTCTCGCGTTAAATTGGATTACCTTGACCTATTTGTTTGACTGTTAGAATTTGGTTAACAATGTTGAATTTCAGTTTTGAATTAATGTTTATTTTTATTCAACTGTTAGAGTTTTTTAACACTGTCGAATTTTAGTTTTGAACTAACTTTTAATTTATGCGAATTTTCAGTTCAACTCTAGTTAATTTATGCGCAAATTTAGTTTAACCAAGTGCCTGTGTTCTAGCCATTTCTTTTCCAACATTTGTTCTTTTAACATCTGTCCCATAACATCTGTCCTAACAGATGTTAAAAGAAAGTTTGTTAAAGTTTGAATATAAAGAAGTATATACTAAAACTCCAATGGGAATAAAGAACACGAATGAACAATTAGTTTGTAGAAGGTTAATATTTTGTTGAAAATGTTTGATTTCCTAGGATAGTGAAGAGGATGAAATAGTGGTGGGGGAACCATTATAATAGGAGGAACGTGAGAGCCCACTTCATTTCTTGGTGAAATTTCGAAGAGTAAACATCTCAACATGTATCGTTGCGATAAATGTTTGGAATCGTTTCACGATGAAATTCTATTAGACTGTCATAAAGAACTAATTCACAACAACCCAGAAGAAAAACAAGAACAACAAGAACAACAAGAAGAACAAGAACAACAAGAAGAACAAGAAGAACAAGAAGAACAAGAAGAACAAGAAGAACAATATGAAATAACAGCAACATCTTCAACTACTTTACCAAATCTACAAGTATTTGCATTACCTGGTAAAGTAGTAATGCATCATAAGATTCAAAATGAAAATTTGAAGCTAGAAGAATTTATTAGAGAAGCAAAACCAATTGTAAGTAAAACTTTAAAAGAAGAATTAAAAAGATTGAACTTTCTTAAATTTGGTTTACTACTAGAAGCTATGTTTATAAATGTACAAGAAGAATTATCACCAAGAGGATTCATAACAAAAAACCGAACTATTATGGGAAGTTCAAACATTGATTCAATAGTAGAGAACTGTATAGAAGAAATATTAACAAAAATTCAGGAACACGAAGGAAGAGGATCCGGATGGAGTCTTACAAGTATTGAAGTATTAGATATAAGAGTTCACAAACATGGATATGGACTAATGGGATCAAGTTACATTCCTCTGCCAAAAAGAATTGAAGATACAAAATCTTGTATTAATGTTAAAAATGAAGACAATGAATGTTTTCGTTATGCAATGACAACTAAATTTGTACCACATAATGCGAATAGACCTGACCAAGAATATGAAAATCAAAGATTTAGATACAATTTTCAAGGAATCACTTATCCTGTATCACTGAAAGATATATCAAAATTTGAGAAGAAAAATCCCGGTACGTCTATCAATGTTTTTGCATTAGATAGTTCAAACAAAGTGTATCCTTTACATATTGCAAAAGAAGAGCTACCAGATCATACGGATTTACTACTACTAACGCGAGGAGATGTGTCTCACTATGTGTACATAAAGCAATTTGATCGTCTTGTTAACAAGCAACTTTCAAAAAATCGAAACAAAAAGATAATTTGCAAGAGATGTTTTAATTTTCAACGAGAAGGAAGAGAAGGAAGAGAATGGTTACAAGAGCACAAAAGACTATGTAACAATAATTATGAAGCAAAGATTAATTTACCTGCGGAAAACAGAGCATTCGTTAAATTTGAAAAGGTTCATTATCAATACCGTATCCCTTTCGTTGTGTATGCGGACTTTGAATCAACACTTGTTCCTGTTGAAGATGAAAATTGTGAAGCTAGAAAAAGTGTCAAGTATCAAATGCACAAACCAAACAGTTTTTGTTTAATGGTGAAATCGACATTATCAGAAGAACATTTAAACAGATATGGATTAACTTCAGAACCTCTAGTATATCGTGGTGAAAATGTAGAAAAAATATTTCTTGATCACTTATATTCAATAGCTGGAAATGTACAAAGATTATATACAAATATTGTACCAATGAAAATGATGGAGGAAGAAGAAGAAATTCAACATGAAAATGCAACTCGATGTTTCTTGTGCAAAAATGATTTTACTATTGAGAATTATAAAGTTAAAGATCACGATCACCTCACTGGTTATTACAGGGGTGCTGCTTGTAATAAATGCAACTTGAGCTATCGTTTACCACTATTTATTCCTGTGGTTCTGCATAACCTCAGTGGGTACGATGCTCATTTCATAATACCCGAATTAGGAAGAGACGATGGTAAAATTGATGTATTAGCTGAAACTTCAGAGAAGTTCATCAGTTTTTCCAAAGAAGTTGGAAACATGAAATTAAGATTCTTAGACTCCTACAGATTTATGCCGTCGAGTTTGTCCAAACTTTCAGAAAATTTAAGGAAACAAGATTTCATCGAAACAAAGAAGATTGTAAATAACGACAAACTGGATTTGGTACTTCGGAAAGGTGTGTTTCCATATGATTACATAGACAGTTTAGAAAAATTTAATGAAACATCACTTCCGGCTAAAGAAGAATTTAAAAGTAAACTTTATGACATGGACATATCTCAAGAGGACTATGATCATGCATGTAAAGTATGGAACGAATTAGGATTTAGAACATTAGGAGAATATTCAGATTTTTATGTTAAATTAGATGTAACTTTATTATGTGATATAATGGAAGAATTTAGAAATACGTGTTTTGCAGCTTATGGATTGGACCCTCTTCATTCGTACACTTCACCTGGATTAGCATGGCAAGCCATGTTGAAAGAAACAAATTGTAAAATACAACTTCTTACTGATATAGATATGGTTTTAATGTTAGAGTCAGGAGTTCGAGGGGGATTGACGCAAAGCGTTACACGACATTTTAAGGCGAACAATAAGTATCTGCCCGATTATGATGCATCAAAACCAACAACATTCCTGGGTTATTTTGATGCAAATAACTTATACGGATGGGCAATGTCAAATCCCCTTCCATATGATAATTTTAAATGGATAGATCCAAAATCGATTGGAAACATAATGGATATACCGAAGTATGGTGAAACTGGTTACATTTTTGATGTGGATTTTGAATATCCTGAACATCTTCATGATCAACATTATGATTTACCACTTCTTCCGAAGACTGAAATTTCCCCTACTGGAAGATGGCCAAAATTATTGATGACTTTAACCGACAAGTCTCGATATGTTGGACACTACTGGATGATACAACAGGCTTTAGACTTAGGACTGAGAATTACAAAAATTAATCGAGTACTACAATTTTCTCAATCTTGTTGGTTAAAACCTTACATCGACAACAACACAAGAAGAAGAGCCGCCGCTACATCAAGTTTTCAAAAAGATTTTTTCAAATTAATGAACAACGCAATATTTGGCAAGACTTTGGAAAACAAAAGGAAACATAAGGATATCAAATTGGTAACTGATCCAGTAAAATTACAGAAATTAGTGCAACAACCAAACTTTGGTTCATCTGTAATTATTAATGAAAATCTAGTTGTTATTTCCATGAACAAGAAGTCAGTTGAAATGGATCGTCCTTTGTATCTTGGAATGTCAATCTTGGATATTTCAAAAACACATATGTATGAGTTTCATTATAAGAAGATGGTTAACTATTATGGAAGAGAGAACATTGGTATTGCATATATGGATACGGATGCACTCATTTACTGGATTAAAACAAATGACATGTATGAAGATCTACGCACCTTTATATATAAAGATGATTTCGACTTTTCCGATTATCCTAAGGATCATCCAAATTACGACTACGACAAAAACAAGAAAGTATTGGGAAAATTTAAAGATGAAACAAATGGTGTGCCGATGATGGAAATTGTAGCATTAATGTCCAAACTGTATTCATTTCAACTGTACATAAATGAAAGGAATGAACATCAAGTCACGAAAAAAGCCAAAGGAATAAAAACTTCTTTCCTGAAGAAGAATGTACAGTTTGAACATTATAAAAGATGTTTGTTTGAAAATGTTGAAACAACTGCAACGTTCAACACTATTAGAAGTTATAATCATCAACTTTTTAGTGTCAAACAAACAAAGTGGGCATTAAGCTACAAAGATGACAAGCGCCATATTTTAGAAGATAAAATTAATACTTTACCATTCGGCCACTACTCCCTGAACCCTATCGACCAGTAAACCTATTCTTCGTCCTCTACCTTCTTCCTTTTTCCTTTCCGTAAAGAAGAGGGGACATGGCAAGCCCAATGCCATGTTCCCTCTTTTTTACACTAATATGAAATGGCCTTGACCTATATTCAAACTATATAAATGAGAATTAACTATTCTATAGGTCAGTATTTTTACAAGCGGTGTACAAGAAACATCTGAAGATGGAAAGTGTGAAGGACAAGATTGTAAATGAACTACATAAACCAGCAAGAAGAAGATTTCCAAGAAGAAGTACAATCATTAAAGGAATGAATGATCTTTATCAAGCTGATCTCATTGAAATGATACCGCACAGTAAATTAAATAAAGGATTTAAATATATTTTAACAATTATAGACTGTTTTACTAAAATAGCTGATGCTTTACCATTGAAGGATAAGACTGGTAAAAGTGTTACAAAAGCTATGGAAACCACAATACAAAGAAATAAATTTAAAATTAAACATCTACAGACCGATGATGGAAAAGAATATTGTAATAAAGACTTTGGAGCTTTGATGAAGAAATATCAAATAAATCATTATTCTACAAATTCTGAAGTTAAAGCTTCAATAATTGAAAGATTCAATAGAACATTAAAAAGTGCGATGTATAAACAATTTTCAAAACGAGGATCATACGTGTGGTATGACATATTACCACAACTTATAAAAGAGTATAACAACAAATATCATCGTACCATTGGAATGAAACCTATCCAGGTAAATAGTGCTAATGCCAAAATTGTATTACAACGCATTAAAAATAATACAACACCGAAATTGGAAAAATTGCAACCAAAGAAGTTCAAGGTCAACGATAAAGTTCGTATAAGCAAATACAAAGGTGTATTTAGTAAAAGATATCTACCAAATTGGACTAATGAAGTATTTACAATTTATAAAGTGCAACCAACTATACCTGAAACCTATTTATTAAAGGATAACAAGGGTGAATTACTTCAAGGTGGATTCTACGGACACGAATTGTTGAAATCAACAGTTGGTGATGTATATCTTGTCGAGAAGATTTTACAAAGGAAAAAGGATATGGTTAAAGTCCGGTGGTTAGGGTTTGATAAAAGTGAAGACTCTTGGATTCCTTCAAAAGACTTAGTATAGTTGTTTAATAGCTCATTGTGTGTTTAACCTTTATACAAGATGGAGATTGTACAACAAAAAGATCGATTTAATATCAATAACATTGATGAATTGACAGTTGACAATGATAAGTTAAATCATGGAAAACATGGTGAATTACTACCAAATACGATAAGATGTCTAATAACTGGTCCTTCAAATTGTGGAAAAACTAATGTTGTTTTTAACCTTATAACTAATCCTAAAGGATTGCGTTTTAATAATATATACATTTTTTCAAAATCATTGCAACAACCAAAATATCAATTATTGGATAAAGTACTTGCAAGTGTACCTGAAGTGAATTTTTACAAGTTTAATGCCAGTGAAACAATTATGCAACCGAATGAAGCAAAACCATTTTCTATTTTTATATTTGACGATGTTTCTTGTGAAAATCATGACACAATAAGAAATTATTTTGCTATGGGAAGACATCATAATATTGATAGCATTTATATTGGTCAAACATACAGTAAAATTCCAAAACAACTTATAAGAGACAATGCAAATATGTTGATCATCTTCAAGCAAGATGAAACAAATTTAAAGCATATATATAATGATCATGTAAATGCAGATATGCCATTTGAAAAATTTAAAGAGATGTGCGGCAAAGCATGGAATGAGAAATATAGCTTTCTCGTTATTATGAAGGAAGAAGATATTAAAAATGGTAGATATCGTATAGGGTTGGATAAATTTGTATTTATGCGTTGAACTACCGATGCTACATCTAGTTACATGTTGAACTTCACAGTGTAAACATGGTGAATCAAGAAAAACTATTGAAAGAAATAAAATCACTCAGTGATTCTATTAGGATGAAGAATCGTGCATTGAGGATGGGTTTAAGTGAAAGAGAAGAATTTCTAGAGACTACATTTAAACCTATTACGGAACCTTTAAAACAGATATCAGAAACTATTGGTAAACCTCGTTATGAAGGAGATGTTTTACTACCAGTTTCTAAACAAGAAGTACAAGCATTAAAAAAAGAAGAAGATGATGATTCATATACAAGTGCTAGTGAGCAAGAAGAAACAAAAGAAGAAGAACCAATTGTTGAAAAGGAAGAAGAACAGCCAATACCTGAAGCTGAACAATCTATTCCAAATTTAACTCAATTGAGTAGCGATATATTACAACATGGACCTCTTGGAAGAAAATATATAATGAAAATGCTACATGATATGAAATCAAACCCGAATTTGAGTAGATCACACGTATACGGAGCAAGAATTGATGGGAATGAATTGAAGATTGGCGATTCAAAGCTTGAAATAACACAAGACGATTACATCATTATTGGTGAGCATAGATATAAAGGAACAAAAGGATTATATGAATTAATTTTTAAAAACATACCACTAAGATATTCATCCAAAGATTTAAGTGTTTTTAAGGAGATTCTCCAAAATACTAACGCTCATAAAAGAAACTATGTAAAGGATGCAATGATTAATCGTTCACGTGCAACAAAATATAACATCGTTATAAAAAAGTTGTTTCCTCCACGAAAATTGCCAACATTACGTACTGCACCAGCGGTGAGACAACCACTGAAAAGAAAATCTTTATCACTTATGGATTTATCACTTCTTGAACAACATGGTAAAAAGAGTAAAGGAGATACTTCAACATCTGGTAAAGGATTGATGAAAAATCTATACAATACGAATGTGATTTACTACAACGATATCAATAAATTGGTTGATAGAATGAGACTATTGCATGAAGCCATGGAAGCCGGTCATACAGGTTTGAATAATGAATGGGTGGCTCTAGTTGATGAACTTAGGAATCGCGGTATAGTCGTATAATTGTCCATGGATATAAAAGAGGTGCAAGCATAAGACGTATCAGTTCTAACATGAGCGTCGACAAGTTCGGACGGTACTCCGCTTTAGGAGTGCAAGTTGGAGAAGACAGAAAAAGAAGTGGATTACCGCAAACACCTGAAGGTGACTATAGCATAAGTAATAAACGTTTAAAACTAGTTAAAGATCCAGAAGAAGATACTGATGGAGCAAATTTGAAGACAGTAAAAGAAGCTACTTCAACATCATTAAAATTACATAAGAATACTTACGATGTTAAATCACATAGATTAATTAATGTTGGTAAACCAACTGAAGGTTCTGATGCAATTACTAAAGAGTACTTATCATCTGAACTTTTAAATACTTTAAAATTGCAATGGGGTAACAACTTAAAAGATGGACAAACATATGATGCTGGAAATTATAGAATAACCAACGTGGGAAATCCCAAAAATGATAAAGATTCAGTTAATAAAGAATATTTACATTCTATAATACCGGAAAAAACTGAACATGGATATTCTTTTTATAAATTTATTATAAATGACATTGGATACCCAAAGGAAGACGGTGATGCTGTAAACCTAAAATACATCAAGGACAACTGTATTTTACAAGATGTTAATGAAATCGATTGTCATGGTAAAACATTGACAAATGTAAAGTTTGGTTCTCAACCAAAAGATGCTGTTACTATAGAACAATTATCTAAAGAATTAAAAAAGGAAACATCCAATTTTGTAAAACATGAAGATGCCGTGTTAAAGCGGGGAGATAAATTTATACATGGAAATGAAAAGTTTAATTTAATGCAAGGAAATAATGATGAATGGGATGCAGGACGTAAAACAATAACAAATGGAAGATTTGGTATAAAAGATACAGATGTACCTCTAATGGTGCAAACATTAATTGCTACTGGTGGTACATTAGGTACATACAATGGTCGTAATAGAAGAATAAAAGATATTTATCCTGGTTACGAAGCAAATGATTGTGTTACAATGAAACAAACAATAACTTGGGATAAACACTTTGGGACCAAATATGATGCAAAGATGAAGAAAATAATTAATATTTTACCAGGTGAAGATTCAAATGATGCTGCTACTATTGGACAAGTCATAACAACATCAAAAAGTGATTTAACCGCTTACACATGTAATGATAAACGTATTATGCAGTTACAAGATCCTCAACATCCGAAAGATGCTGTAACTTTAGATTGTTTAATAAGAATAGTGGGTAATTTACTTATTGATACCCACAATCATATAGCTAGTACAACGAATCATGTGGTGATTCAACCCGATGAACGAGAAGCTTGGATTAAAAATAGAATCATAAATCAGTATATAATTAATTTGAATAACTAAGTCTTTAAATATAAAAGATTTTGCACAAGTTATTCATTCATGTAAAGTATCTCGTGGAGTAAACACACCTGTTATATAAGACAACATAATGAAGACCGTATCGCTCAGTCATCGTCAAGACAGCGGCAAGAGAGGACGTGGTATAACATCAGCTGCATTATCCCTGCTCAGACGGATTCCAGTTGGTGCTGTTGTAAATCGAACGATAGACG
This sequence comes from Neoaliturus tenellus, assembly GCA_030545055.2. NCBI lineage: Eukaryota > Metazoa > Arthropoda > Insecta > Hemiptera > Cicadellidae > Neoaliturus > Neoaliturus tenellus. The sequence continues at coordinate 51,133,406 of CM061535.1, read as the reverse complement.
CTTTACCATACGAATTACATCTGCCCGGAGGTTATCAATATTGTGGACCTGGAACTAAGTTGGCAAAACGTTTAGCAAGAGGAGATCCTGGAATTAATAAATTAGATCAAGCTTGCAAAGAACACGATATAGCATATTCAAAGTATAAAGATTCAACAAATAGATCAATAGCAGATAAAATTCTAGCGGAAAAAGCTTGGCAAAGAGTAAAATCAAGTGACGCAAATATTGCAGAAAAAGCAGCAGCTTGGGCAGTAACTACAGCCATGAAGACAAAAGCAAAGTTAGGTGGTGGAAGACGTCGCAGAGGAAGACCTGCAAAGAGAGGCGCTCCCAAAAGAGGTGGAAACATTAAAAAAGGACGTCGTAGAACTCATAAGGCAAGTGTAAAGAAGACTTCTGTTTGGCAAATGGTAAAAAACGGAGCAGGTTTATACCTAAGACCATACCGTGTGTACTAAATAAGAAGAATCAATTGATAATTCCAAATAAAGCCTTAACAAATCATCAGTTAAATGATTATGTAAAATGTTTGAAAATACCATTCTTTCGAGGAGTTTTTATGAAAGATGCATTACCAACTAAAATATGGAAAAATGAAACTGGAATAGTAAATTTGGATTCCACCTATGGTCCAGGCACTCATTGGGTATGCTATAAAAAACTCGGACAAACCATTTACTACTTTGACAGTTTTGGCAATTTACCACCGCCAAAAGAACTGCAACATTATTTTCGAAACTCCAAAAACATTTTTTACAATTACAAAAGAGAACAACCTAACAATACTGAAATATGTGGGCATTTATGTTTGGAGTTTCTAGCGAAGAGTGTCAGTCAGCTTTAAGATGTCATCGTATACAGTGTCACTGAGTGGAAATTCATCCACATTGAAAAGTACGCTGTTCCCAGCATTGCGTCTATCCAAGGAAAGATTATGGGAAGCGGCATTACTTGATTTGACTACCTACAATTCAATTCCTAATGTTACAGAAGGAAAAAACAATTTACTACATTATTATGAAACTAAGGATGCTGCAGGAAAATACTCAGAATTGAAAATAATTACATTTCCTACTGGAGCTTATGAAATTGATGATATAAACCAATTATTACAGAAACAACTCGGAGAAGACAATATCACCGTTAAAGGAAACAATAATACTTTAAAAGCAGAAATAACTTCAAAATATTATATTGATGTCAGCTTGGAACAGTCGATTGGCAGTTTACTTGGATTTACAGATACAAAAAAGAAAATCTTAACTCCTGGAACTACTCATTCAGGTGATTCAACTGTAACAATATTGAAAGTAAATAGTATTGATGTCACGTGCAACATTATACACGGATCGTATAGAGATGGAGTTAATCAACATATTTTACATACATTTTATCCAACAGTAGCTCCCGGTTTTAAAATTGTTGAGAAGCCACAAAACTTGATATACCTACCGTTAAACACCAGTTTCATTTCAGACATCGTACTGAACATATTGGATCAAGACGGTCATAGTGTTGACTTTAGAGGAGAAACAATTACTATACGGATACACATCAGAGCAGCAACATAAAAGTCAACATGGGATTATCATTTAAACCGCAACGGAAGAGTCGGGAGCTCAGTAGCTCCTCGACATTGGAAGAGTTAACATCGGAAAACATTCGTTTTCTACAGAAAATTGGATTGAAACTTAACAGCGATGGATATCCTGGATATATCTCAAGGACCAACGTTCGACGAAACACTATGGGAGAAGGAATATCACACGCACAACCCTTACACTTCATCAAAATTAAACAATAACGATGAAATAAGGATCCCCATTCAACAACAAGATATTTACACTTTACCGTGTGAAAGTTACTTGTACATCGAAGGACGGGTATTAAAATTGGATGGAAAAACTGCTTCAACAGTTCCTTTTATAAATAACCCGATGGCATATCTTTTTGATGAAATAAGATATGAAATATCAGGGGTGACGGTTGATTCAACAAAAAAGGTTGGTTTAACAACGACATTGAAAGGATTAACATCATTAACACCGCATGAGAAGAATTCAATAGTCACTGCCGGATGGGTTGCCCCCGATAAAGACACTATAACACCAGCTTCCAACGGTCACTTTGATTTTCATGTACCTTTACGATTGCTTTTGGGATTCGCTGAAGATTACAAACGGGTAATAATAAATGTCAAACAAGAATTAGTATTACTCAGATCTTCAACTAATAAGGACTTGATACTTGCAGACCCTGCAACTACGGAAGATAAACTGGAATGGCAACTACAGTTGGATAAAGTTGTTTGGAGAGTACCTCATGTAAGATTGGCTGATGAACATAGAATCCTATTATTGAGAAAGTTGAAATCTGACCGTGATATTGTGATGCCATTCCGAAGTTGGGAATTTCATGAATACCCTACACTACCTCAGACAGAACGACAAACATGGACCGTCAAGACATCAACTTACTTGGAACGAGCAAGGTACATAATACTCGGTTTTCAAACTAAGCGAAAAGATGTTATCACTGCAAATGCTGGTCAATTTGATCACTGTAAAATAAAGAATTGTAAAGTTTTCCTAAACTCTCAATTCTTTCCCTATGACAATTTGAATGTCATGTTCAGCAATAAACGTTTTTCCATTTTATACGATATGTATGCAAGATTTCAATCATCATATTATGGAAAGACTAATACACCACTATTATCACCTGACCAGTATTATTCCAAGGCTCCAATAATTGTAATCGATTGTTCAAAACAAAATGAATTGGTAAAATCATCAAGTGTGGATATAAAAATTGAAATGGAATTTGAAGAACCAGTAGCGGATGGAACTTCGGCATACTGTCTAATTCTACATGATAAAATAGTTACTTACACACCGCTGACCGGAATTGTGAAGAATGTACTTTAAGAAGAATTGTACAACAACTGCAAATTTTTAAGGTTAGAATTATCTGCTTTAATTTTTGAGGTTAGAATTTCATTTGTGAAAGACAAGTTGAAAACAAACAATTATGTAATTGTATAAATTTCAAGGATTTACGAAAAATATAAAAGCGAGAAAATAATTAGTAGAAACTTCATTCTATCTTCAACCGTCGTATGGGAAACATCATTCGCAAGATGAATTCTACTAACGGAGAAGAAAATACACCTCCAATGGATGATAATAGTTCAGATATAGAAAAACAAGTTGAACGAGAAATGGACGAGTTCCTAAAATTCAACAAACATAAGAAGAGAGAAGAAGAAAAAGCTGAAAAAGAAGTAAAAAGGAAGAAGGTTGAAGTTAACATTACAACCAATATTTTAACAGAAGTATTTCTTCGGATTATCTACCCAATTTCTTCATGCATGACAAAAAGTATATCAGTTGGAATTTTAAAATCAATGGATTATTCACCAATTGTTATTTTAAATCATGGAAACAAAATGGTTACTTTCAGTGAAACTACTTGGGAATCTCTCATGAAACATTTACATCTTTTGGAGTGCTATTTAAGTAACAACACATTTGGAAGAAGAACAAGATTAAGTTTATTGGAATCAAATATTGAAGTTGATATAGTAAAACATCGTGGAGGACAAATTGTTCGCTTCAGAGATTTAACTACACATAATGTTAAATTATATTTCACTAAAGAAGAATTTTACACTTTAAGTTGTACTACCGGTCCCGTCACCAGATATTTGAAACAACTAATATTTTCAAGTGCAATAATTAAAGACTATCTAATTGATACATTGGACAAAAAACCTTTTGTTCCAATTTTATACGGTCCCGTGGATACTTCAATCTTTAATAGAATACCTCAAGAAGTTGAAATGTGGAGACAATTAAACAACTATCACACCAATTTTAATATTGATGAAGTGGCACAAGAAGTGAAAGAAGAAGAACAATCCTGTCTGTTATAAACATCGGCTCATTCAATTTTTAAGTCAGTTGTTAGTAAGACTTCATCATGAATAAACGGGTTTCGTTTTCTAATGCGCCACATATAATGGAAGTTAAAAGAGGTATAATTGAATTTCAAGCTTTCCGAGGAAATGATGGTAATTTTATTATTAAAGAATTAGTAATCTTGGACATGAACACATCAGTAGTTTATCATTATTTGTTCAAACCTCCAGTACCATTTAATAGACTAACAACTAAAGCGAAAGTTACAAACAAATGGTTGAACAAACATTTTCACAACTTAAGATGGGATGAAGGTTTCATTAATTATAACATGATGCCGCACATTATGAATCATTTTTGCAAAGAGTTTAAAATTATCTACACAAGGGGATTGGAAAAAGCAAATTGGATACAATCATTTACAAGCAACGAAGTGATTAATGCAATAATTGATAAAGATTTCCAATGCTACTTCAACGAACTTTGTATTTCATCAAAAAGTTTTAAACATCGAAGGTCGCAGTGCGCTTTAAAGAATGCCTACCGCTTGAATAATTTCCTTCAACAAACTGGTGGGGGTAGTGTCAGTGGTGGGGGTAGTGTCGATTATAAAAGTGAGAGCGCTACCATGACACAGCATGAGTATTACTCAAACCTCCGAAGAGACAACATCTCCGACGGACATTCTTATTAACAAGAAGATAAACAACAACATCAATATGGCATCACAGAACTTACTTCAAAGTTTAGTTGATCAGTTCAACGCTCATTCTAAATCATCAATTCTACCTACAAAGAAATGTTCTGAACTAAAAGAAGAAAAACACTACATCATTCATACTATTAAGAAAATGGAAACTTCAGTAGGTGATGCTATAAATTGCACTTTGAGCGAGGCACCTTATACAATTGGTGATGAAGCAAAATTTCAGATCTTCTTACCAAAGCGCTTCGTACAACTACTTCAAAATGAAGATCTTCGTATAATTCAACCTGGCGCACTCTATTTGGTATCACATGGACCCAGTGGAAATAACTCTACTGAACTTACAATTCATGTAACACCTACTACTGATTAATTTGTACATAACATTGTAAATATTTCTTTATATTTGTTTTTTCAATAAATATGATATAAAACAAAACAAAAAATAAAAATAAAAAAAGCAACATATTGTAATGTGTTTGTACATTACAATATGTTGCTTTTTTTAAAAATTCCACAGGATGACCTTGACCCAATTCTGTATAATTATAAAAGGGGAAATGTACTTGCAAAATTCATCAGTCTACTGCTACCTTTCATACCATACACATCTCGCTCTTAATCCCTGAATATAAAACTGCAACATGTCCCTAAAGGTCAAGTGTGCATCTTACGATACTAACACCATAACAACTTTTGAACAACTCGAAGATTTAACCAACGAAATGCGAGTTTTACTTACCGGTGGTTATCACTTAACTGTTGATGTTAGTGCTACTAATACAAGGATGTTCACTAAAACAAAATATTGCGATGATGAAATATTTATTTCTACACAACCTACAACTTCTTCATCGCCAACTGGTCAACATAACATCAAGTTCCAAAAGTATTACCAATGTTGAATAACTTTTGACAGACAAAGCTACAACTAAAGAATCACATGATCAATGTGAGTTAATAAAAAAGGATGTGATACTTGTATAAATAATCATTCGCTTCTTAGCTCTCACCACGACAAGACCTATTTAAGAAAATGTTGTACAGAATGATGATTCAACTTGATGGAAAAATCTATGGAAAAGATTACAACACTGTTGAACAAATGACTAAAGATATAGATGTATTAGCTAAAGAAGGATACCAAGCTAAATTAATTTTAAAATTTCCTGAAGTACATCCACTATCAATAGAAGAACTAGTTGCTATGGCTAAAGCTGAGAGAGATAAAAAGTCTGAAGAAAACAAAGAGAAACAAACTTCCTAAATTTTAATAATCCTTACACTTGTAAGGTATAATTTTTTAAAACTCCATTTGGATGACCTTGAAATTACCCCCACCACTTTTCACAGTACATAAAACTCGCTATTTAACACTATACACTCTTATTCTTTCACTGGACTCCGCAGCGTCAACATGGAAGAGCAAAAATACAAGTACAAACCTCGTTACTGTTGTGAACAACAATGTACAGATTTAGGGCCAATGATGGTGGATGGGTTAGCTTGTACTAAATGCGAATTCTTCGGATCTTGTTACTGCAAATGCAAAACAAAACAACTACCGCCACCGGAATTGCGAACTTTGAAACTTTACAAATCAAGATATTTTCATACATGTTGTCCTCAAAGATGTTTCAAATTTCACCCTCTCGATCTTGCTCATTGTCAACGCACCAATTCTCATCAAGATGATTTTTGTACACATATGATAAAAAGATGTAAATACAGGTCAGATTGGTATTCCGATCCTGTAGAACCATCAAATGTGTAATTTCAGTTTTACACTCTTTTTTAAAACTTCATTTGGATGACCTTGAGATTTCCCCCACCACTAGTTCTAATTTTTATATAATATTAAATCATTCCACTTCCAACACTCTAACTAACAACATGGAAAACAAATTTATCAAATTTGAACATATAATAACTGACAGGGAGGAGATGGAAGAATTGTTTCAAAACTTACTTTCTGTCATTGACGAATATCCTATAAGATGGTTCAGAATTGTAGTTCAATATTTAAATCCTGGTGAATTGTTTTCTTCATCAAGTGAAGAAGATGAAACAACTACTTCGGTTCAAATAATTGAATTAAAAGATGGAGAAGAAGAACTAAACGTTTTATTCAATCATAAGCTCAAAGTTCCCTATATAAAAGCCCCCTCCCTAGACAGCCCCCCTCCCTAGACGCCTGCTCAAGGTCACCATTATATAAGCCCCCTCCCTATGCGCCGATCCTCATTCCATCACCGACTCTCCAATAATGAACAACTCTTCATTGGCCCGAATGAATTCTAGTTTTGAAATAAACTCTAAAGAAGAGTTACAAGACATTTTTAATATTTTACAAGAACTTGTAGATAATTTTACAACCATCAAAATGAATTTGGAAATAACATACGATTGTCCTATTTGTGATAAGGTTGAAAATTTGGACGAAGACAGTTTACTAAATCTAACTCCTGCACCATCTGACACTACTAATGGTAATAATGAAGAGCAACATCTTTCCCCCACCACTTCTTTGTAATTCATCCTTCCCCCACCACTTCTTTATTTAACTAACATTTCTCCCTTTCACTTCTCATTCCGTCTTCGACTTCTGAACTATCAACATCACTTGTTTTAAAATTTCAAACACTAACACAATCATGATGGATATGATGGATGAAGTTCCCTTCATAACTAGAATGGAAGAGGATAAATTGAAATTGGAAATTAAACAATTGGAAATGGAACGGGAAAACCAATTTGAAATGTTACGTTTGTTCAAGCTTTTCAAATACATCATCTGGGGACTCTGCGTTTACCTTCTCATCGTCGTTGGTGTTTGCATTTACAACTCTGTAGTTCATCACAAAAGTTCAACTTGTTTAAACTCTGCTGTTGCACATTAATTGTATGTTCACAAATAAAATTCAAAAGTTACTTCAACCTATCCCACTATCACCAACTAGTTCAACTTTCAACTATTTCTGGTGGTAGTTGGATAGGCTTTTTTAAAACTTACTCTGGATGACCTTGACATACTTTCCAAGCCCCAGTTATAACTGTTAAATTTCAGTTTTAAATTAACTCTTAATTCATGCCCAATTCTACTTCAAATTCAGGGCATATGCTCTCGCCATCTGCACCCCAGCATCTGACGCCATCTGCTCGAGCAGCTGCTCGGGCAGATGGCACGACTTCCGGTCCAGAAGTAACCAAAACACACTACTAATTTGATACACCTCTGGGGACAGCAAGTGTGGAAGTATCGTGATTTAAAAATCTTGAAGGTTCGCAATTCCGGTGGCGGTATTTGCTTTGTCTTGCATTTGCAGTAACAGGATCCGAAGAATTCGCACTTTGTACAGGCTAATCCGTCTACCATCCACCTCCCTAAATCGGTGCATTTCTGTTCACAACAGTAGCGCGGCGCGTCCTTGTTTTTCTTCTCTTCCATGTTGCCGCTTCTAAGTCTAGGCGAGAAATGAAGTTGTATAGTGTAGGATAGCGTGTTTTATAGATTAAGAAAAGTGGTGGGGGTAATCTCAAGGTCATCCAAATGAAGTTTTAAAAAAGAACATCTTACAAATGTAAGATGGTTATTTTATATTTATGATGCAGGTTTGTCCTTTTCTTCTTCTTCAGGTTCTTTCTTAATATTCTGTTCGTGTTCTTGCTTGTTTGCTCTAGCCATAGCGATGAGTTCTTCAGTGGATAGCGGATGCACCTCTGGAAACTTCAGGATCAGTTTTGGTTGGAACCCTTCTCTAGTCAATACATTGAGATCGGAGCTCATCTCTTCTACGAATCTATAGTCCTTTCCGTAGATCTTTCCATTGAATTCAATCATCATTCGGTATAACATGGTACCAGTAGTTGTTACCGCTGCGACTGTTGGAAAGCAAATGATGATTTTGTTTGAGTTGAACACTCAATTTATAGCGAAATTTCACAGCGACGAGTTGTAGTTGTTGTTGTTATTTTGCTTTGACATTTAGTAGTATTTGTGGAACTTGACATTAGTTTGAGTAGACGGAGTGGATGTTGTCCCCGTCTGTGTGGGAAAGAACACTTCATCATCGCAGAAGTTTTGTTTGGAAAACATCCTCTTGTTTGTGACATAAGTGTCGACGTTCAAGTGATAACCACCGGCAAGAAGAACTCGCAATTCATTAGTGAAATTGTCGAGCTGTTCAAAAGTTGTAATAGTGGAGGTATCGTATGATGCACACTTGATCTTGAGAGACATCTTGCTATCACCGACGATTGCACAAGCAACGGAGATGTGTACAGCACTGAAGGTAGTCGTAGACTGAGGAAATTCCCACGGACATTGCTCCATTTATATAGTTTTTGAAACTAGGTCAAGGCCACCCGAAATTGTTTTTTTTATATAAAGCAACATACCGATATGTGTACAAACACATACCGATATGTTGCTTTATTTATTTATTTTTTTTTCTTATTGTCATTTATTCAGAAATACTTTACAAAGGTGTACAAGAACAATAGGAAATTACAAATTAACTGTTGGCAGTGGGCATGACGTGAAGTGTGAGCTCTGTAGAATTGCTTCCGCTTGGACCGTGGGATGCCAAGTAGAGAGCGCCGGGGTGGATGAGGCGTAGATCTTCGTTCTGCAGAAGTTGGACGAAGCGTTTGGGAAGAAAGATTTGAAATTTCGGTTCATCACCGGGCGAGTAGGGCGCTTCACTCAGCGTACAGTTGATGGCGTCTCCGACAGTTGTTTCCATCTTCTTGATGGTGTGGATGATGTAGTGCTTTTCTTCTTTCAATTCTGAACATCTCTTGGTGGGTAGGATGGTAGACTTGGAATGTTTGTTAAACTGATCAACAAGTGATTGTAAAAACGTTTGCGATGCCATCTTTACTTCTTCTTTTCTGTTGATAATATTCTTACTCTTGCGAACCTGCGTGAGAGGTGTTGACTGCTCGGAGGCTAGAGTAATACTCATGCTGGGTCATGCCCGTCCCCTCGCTTTTATATCCTCCCCATCCCCCACCACTCTGTTGGAGATACGCGTTCAAGCGATAAGCGTTCTTTAAAGCGCATTGGGATTGCCGATGTTTAAAGTTCTTCGATGAAATACAAATGTTTGCAAAGTGACACTGGAAATTCCTGTCCACCTGAACATTTAACACTTCATGGTTTGTAAACGCCTGTATCCAACTGGCTTTCTCCAATCCTTTTGTGTAGATAATTTTAAATTCTTTACAATAATGATTCATAATGTGCGGCATCATACTGTAGTGTATAAAACCTTCGTCCCATCTCAAGTTGTGAAAGTGTTTTATCAACCATTTGTTTGTCACTTTCGCTTTGGTGGTTAATCTGTTGAACGGTAGAGGCGGTTGGAATAAATAGTGATAAACTACAGATGTATCCATATCTAAAACTACTAACTCTTTTATAATAAAACTTCCGTCGTTACCGCGGAACGCTTGAAATTCAATTATACCTCGTCTTACCTCCATTACTTCCGATTGGTTGGAAAACGAAACTCGTTTATTCATGACGAAGGTTGGTAAACGACTGTTTGTAAAACCGTGGTGGACATCCTTTTATACTGGAGGTTGTTAGTTTACTAATTGTTGCACGAGTCTTCTTCATTCATCTCTTGGGCTTGTTCATCTATATTAAAGTTAGTTTGATAGTTGTGCAACTGTCTCCACATATCAACTTCGTGAGGTATTCTATTGAAGATGGACGTATCTACAGGACCGTATAGAATCGGAACATACGGCTGTCTATCCAATGTATCGGTCAAATACTCTTTTATAATCGCGCTTGAAAATATCAGCTGTTTTAGATATCTCGTTATAGGACCGGTAGCACAACTTAGACTGTAGAATTCATCTTTTGTCAGGTGTACCTTCATCTCGTGCTTGGTTAAATCTCGAAAGCGAACGATTTGTCCACCTCGATGTTTCACTATATCGATTTCGATATTAGATTCCAGCAGACTTAATTTTGTCCTTCTTCCAAATGTGTTGTTACTCAAATAACATTCCAAAAGATGTAGATGTTTCCTAAACGATTCCCAGGAAATTTCAGTGAAGGCCACCATTTTGGATCCATGATTTAAAATAACAGTTGGTGAATAATCCAATGATTTTATAACTCCGGCGGATACGCTCTTCGTCATACACGAAGAGATGGGATAGTAGATCCTGAGAAATACTTCTGCCAAAATATTGGTGGAAATGGTGTCGTCGATCTTTCTTCTTTTTACTCCTTTTTCAACTTCCTCTTCTTTTTTCTTGTGTTTAAACTTGAGAAACTCATCCATTTCTTGTTCAACTTGTTTTTCTATATCCAAACTATTGTCAGCCATGAGAGGCGTAGTTTCTTCTTCGTTAGTATTTGCAGTAGGCGAGCTCATCTTGCGAACGATGCTTCCCATACGACGGTCAGAAATATAATGAGATTTTCATTCTTTTTTTCCCCCTTTTATAACATTCGCATCAACCTCAAAACAGTTTTTTACAACACATTTTTAACGATTCCCGTTAATGGAGTGTACGTCACTATCTTGTCATGTAAAATCAGACAGTATGCCGAAGTTCCATCCGGTACTGCTTCTTCAAACTCCATTTCAATTTTTATATCCACACTTGACGACTTTACGGATTCATTTTGTTTTGAACAATCGATAACGATTATCGGAGCTTTTGAATAAAACTGATCCGGTGATAATAGCGGTGTATTTGTCTTTCCGTAATATGACGATTGAAACCTCGCATACATATCGTATAAAATGGAATAACGTTTTTTGCTGAACATTACATTTAAATTGTCATAAGGAAAGAATTGAGAGTTTAGAAAAACTTTGCAATTTTTTATCTTGCAATGGTCAAATTGACCGGCGTGCGAAGTTATAACATCTTTTCGTTTAGTCTGGAAACCGAGTATTATGTACCGTGCCCGTTCTAAATAAGTGGACGTCTTCACAGTCCATGTTTGACGCTCTGTTTGAGGTAGTGTGGGATATTCATGGAATTCCCAACTTCTAAACGGCATGACGATATCACGGTCAGATTTCAACTTTCTCAACAATACGATTCTGTGTTCATCGGCTAATCTGACATGCGGTACTCTCCACACGACTTTATCCAACTGTAGTTGCCATTCCAGTTTGGCTTCCGTAGTTCCAGGGTCTGCAAGTATCAAGTCCTTGTTAGTTGAAGATCTGAGTAATACCAATTCTTGTTTGACATTTATTATTATTCGTCTGTAATCTTCAGCGAATCCCAAAAGCAAACGTAAAGGGACATGAAAGTCAAAATGACCATTGGAATCCGGTGTTATAGTGTCTTTATCGGGAGCAACCCATCCGGCGGTGACTATTGAATTTTTCTCATGCGGTGTTAATGATGTTAATCCTTTCAGTGTCGTTGTTAGACCGACCTTTTTTGTTGAATCAACCGTCACTCCTGATATTTCATATCTTATTTCATCAAAAAGATATGCCATCGGGTTATTTATAAATGGAACCGTTGAACCGGTCTTTCCATCCAATTTTAATACCCGTCCTTCGATGTACAAGTAACTTTCACACGGTAACGTGTAAATGTCCTGTTGTTGAATGGGGATCCTTATTTCATCGTTATTGTTTAATTTTGATGAAGTGTAAGGGTTGTGCGTGTGATATTCCTTCTCCCATAGTGTTTCGTCGAACGTCGGTCCTTGAGATATATCCAGGATATCCATCGTTGGTAAGTCTTAGTCCGATCTTTTGCAGGAAACGAATGTTGTCCGGTGTTAACTCGTCCAATGTTGAAGAGCTACTGAGGTCTCGGCTCTTCTGTTGCGGTTTAAATGTCAATCCCATGTTGAACTTATGACACCGCTCTTATGTGTAACCGTATTGTAATGGTTTCTCCTCTAAAGTCAACACTGTTACCGTCCTGATCCGATATGTTCAGTACGATGTCCGAAATGAAACTGGTGTTCAATGGCAGGTATATTAGGTTTTGTGGTTTCTCAACTATTTTAAAACCGGGAGCCACTGTTGGATAAAATGTATGCAAAATATGTTGGTTTACTCCATCTCTATACGATCCGTGTATAATATTGCATGTTATATCAATACTGTTCACCTTCAATATTGTCACTGTGGTATCGCCTGTATGAGTGGTTCCAGGATCTAAGACTTTTCTTTTCTTGTTTGAAAACCCGAGTAAACTGGCGACCGACTGTTCCAAACTGAAATCTATATAATACTTTGAAGTGATTTCCGCTTTTAAAGTATTGTTATTTCCTTTTATACTGATATTTTCTTCTCCTAGCTGCTTCTGTAATACTTGGTTTATATCGTCTATTTCATACGATCCAGTAGATAAAGTGATTACCTTCAATTGTGAATAATTTCCTTTTTCGTCTTTACTCTCGTAATAATGTAGTAAATTGTTTTTTCCCTCCGTGACGTTGGGAATTGAATTGTACGTAGTAAAATCCAATAGTGCAGCTTCCCACAGTCTATCCTTGGATAAACGTAGTGCCGGGAAAAGAGTGCTTTTCAGTGTGGATGAATTTCCACTCAGTGACACTGTATACGATGACATCTCAAAGTTGACTGACACTTTTCGCTAAAAACTCCAAACATAAATGTCCGCATATTTCTGTATTGTTGGGTTGTTCTCTTTTGTAATTGTAAAATATATTTCTGGAGTTCCGAAAATAATGTTGAAGTTCTTTCGGCGGTGGTAGATTGCCGAAACTGTCAAAGTAGTAAAAGTTTTGTCCGAGTTTCTTATAGCATACCCAATGAGTTCCTGGACCATGAGTGGAATCCAAATTTACTATTCCAGTTTCGTTTTTCCATATATTATTTGGTAATGCGTCTTTCATAAAAACTCCTCTAAAAAATGGTATTCTTAAACATTTTGTATAATTTGATAATTGATGATTTGTTAAGGCTTTATTTGGAATTATCAATTGATTGTTCTTATTTAGTACACACGGTACGGTCTTAGGTATAGGCCTGCTCCGTTTTTTACCATCGACCAAACGGAAGTTTTCTTCACCTTTGTTTTACGAGTTCTACGACGTCTCTTCTTAATGTTTCCACCTCTTTTGGGAGCTCTTTTCTTTGCAGGTCGTCCTCTACGACGTTTCCCACCACCGAATTTTGTTTTCCCCTTCATGGCTGTAGTAACTGCCCAAGCGGCTGCTTTTTCCGCAATACTTGCGTCACTTGATTTCACTCTTTGCCAAGCTTTTTCAGCTAACACTCTATCTGCTATCGATCTATTTGTTGAATCTGCAAACTTGGAATATGCTATATCGTGTTCTTTGCAGGCCTGATCCAATTTATTAATACCAGGATCTCCTCTTGCTAAACGTTTTGCCAACTTAGTTCCGGGTCCGCAATATTGATAACCTCCGGGCAGATGGAATTCGTATGGTAGAGCGTCTATCGCTCGATTTAGAACGGCGCCAACAGGAATCCGTCTGAGCAGGGAAAACGCAGCTGATGTTATACCACGTCCTTTCTTGCCGCTGTCTTGACGACGACTGAGCGGTGCGGTCTTCATTATGCCGTCTTATATAACCACCGTGTTTACTCCACGAGCTGCTTTACATAAATGAATAACTCGTGCACAATGTTTTATATTTAAATACTTAATTATTCAAATTTATTATATACTGATTTATAATTCTATTTTTAATCCAAGCTTCTCGTTCATCGGGTTGAATCATCACATGACTCGTTGTACTAGCTATATGATTGTGGGTATGATTGTGGGATTGATATTAAACAATCTAAAGTTACAGCATCTTTCGGATGTTGAGGATCTTGTAACTGCATAATACGTTTATCATTACAAGTATATGCGGTTGAATCACTTTTTGATGTTGTTATGACTTGTCCAATAGTAGCAGCATCATTTGAATCTTCACCTGGTAAAATATTAATTATTTTCTTCATCTTTGCATCATATTTGGTCCCAAAGTGTTTATCCCAAGTTATTGTTTGTTTCAATGTAACACAATCATCTTCTTCATAACCAGGATAAATATTTTTTATTCTTCTATTACGACCATTGTATGTATCTAATCTACCACCACTTGATATTAATGTTTGTACCATAAGAGGTACATCTGAATCTTTTATACCAAATCTTCCATTTGTTATTGTTTTATGTCCTGCATCCCATTCATCATTTTTTCCTTGCATTAAATCAAACTTTTCATTTCCATGTATAAATTTATCTCCCCGCTTTAACACGGCATCTTCATGTTTTACAAAATTGGATGTTTCCTTTTTTAATTCTTTAGATAATTGTTTCATAGTAACAGCATCGTTTGGTTGAGAACCAAACTTTACATTTGTCAATGTTTTACCATGACAATCGATTCCATTAACATCTTGTAAAATACAGTTGTCCTTTATGTATTTTAGGTTTACAGCATCACCGTCTTCCTTTGGGTATCCAATGTCATTTATAATAAATTTATAAAAAGAAAATCCATGTTCAGTTTTTTCCGGTATTATAGAATGTAAATATTCTTTATTAACTGAATCTTTATCATTTTTGGGATTTCCCACGTTGGTTATTCTATAATTTCCAGCATCATACGTTTGTCCATCTTTTAAGTTATTACCCCATTGCAATTTTAAAGTATTTGAAAGTTCAGATGATAAGTACTCTTTAGTAATTGCATCAGAACCTTCAGTTGGTTTACCAACATTAATTAATCTATGTGATTTAACATCGTAAATATTCTTATGTAATTTCAATGATGTTGAAGTAGCTTCTTTTACTGTCTTTAAATTTGCTCCATCAGTATCTTCTTCTGGATCTTTAACTAGTTTTAAACGTTTATTACTTATGCTATAGTCACCTTCAGGTGTTTGCGGTAATCCGCTTCTTTTTCTGTCTTCTCCAACTTGCACTCCTAATGCGGAGTAGCGTTTGAACTTGTCGACACTCATGTTAGAACTGACACATTATATGCCTGCAACTCTTATATATCCGCGGGAAATTATACAATTATGCCGCGATTCCTGAGTTCGTCAATTAGAGCTACCCATTCATTATTTAAACCTGTATGACCAGCTTCCATGGCTTCATGCAATAGTCTCATTCTATCAACCAATTTATTGATATCGTTGTAGTAAATCACATTCGTATTGTATAGATTTTTCATCAATCCTTTACCAGATGTTGAAGTATCTCCTTTACTCTTTTTACCATGTTGTTCAAGAAGTGATAAATCCATAAGTGATAAAGATTTTCTTTTCAGTGGTTGTCTCACCGCTGGTGCAGTACGTAATGTTGGCAATTTTCGTGGAGGAAACAACTTTTTTATAACGATGTTATATTTTGTTGCACGTGAACGATTAATCATTGCATCCTTTGAGTAATTCCTTTTATGAGCGTTGGTATTTTGTAGAATTTCTTTAAAAACATTTAAATCTTTGATTGAATATCTTAGTGGTATGTTTTTAAAAATTAATTCATATAACCCTTTTGTTCCTTTATATTTATGCTCACCAATAATGATGTGATCGTCTTCAGTTATTTCAAGCTTTGAATCACCTATTTTCAATTCATTCCCATCAATCCTTGCTCCATATACGTGTGATTTACTTAAATTCGGGTTTGCTTTCATATCATGCAGCATTTTCATTATGTATTTCCTTCCAAGGGGTCCATGTTGTAATATATCGCTACTCAATTGAGTTAGATTTGGAATCGATTGTTCTGCTTCAGGTATCGGTTGTTCTTCTTCTTTTTCAACAATTGGTTCTTCTTCTTCTTTTGTTTCTTCTTGCGAAAACTCACTAGCACTTGTATATGAATCATCGTCGTCTTTTTTTAATGTTTGTACTTCTTGTTTAGAAACTGGTAGTAAAACATCTCCTTCATAACGAGGTTTACCAATGGTTTCCGATATCTGTTTTAAAGGTTCCGTAATAGGTTTAAATGTAGTCTCTAGAAATTCTTCTCTTTCACTTAAACCCATCCTCAATGCACGATTCTTCATCCTAATAGAATCACTGAGTGATTTTATTTCTTTCAATAGTTTTTCTTGATTCACCATGTTTACACTATGAAGTCTGATTCATTACTAGACGCACTGCCTTTCAATTAATGAATTAATACAAATTTGTCCAACCCTATCCGATATCTTCCATCTTTTATAGCTTCATCTTTCATAATGACGAGAAAGCCATACTTTTCAGCCCACGCTTTGCCGCACATCTCTTTAAATTTATCAAATGTCATATCCGCATTCACATGATCGTTATATATATGTTTCAAATTTGTTTCATCTTGCTTGAATATTATCAGCAAATTAGCATTATCTCTTATAAGTTGTTTTGGAATTTTACTGTAGGTTTGACCAATGTAAATACTGTCAATATTATGATGTCTCCCCATTGCGAAATAACTTCTAATTGTATCGTGATTCTCACATGATACATCGTCAAATATAAATACAGAAAATGGTTTAGCTTCATTTGGCTGCATAATTGTTTCACTAGCATTAAACTTGTAGAAATTTACTTCTGGTACGCTTGCTAATACTTTATCCAACAACTGGTATTTAGGTTGTTGCAAAGATTTTGAAAAAATGTATATATTATTAAACCTTAGCCCTTTTGGATTAGTTATAAGGTTGAAAACAACATTTGTTTTTCCACAATTTGAAGGACCGGTTATCAAACATCTTATGGAGTTTGGTAGTAATTCCCCATGTTTACCACGGTTTAACTTGTCACTATCCACTGTCAATTCATCTATATTATTAATATTAAATCGTTCCTTTTGCTGTACAATATCCATCTTGTTTAAAGGTTGAACACATAATGAGTTATTAAAGTATTATACCAAGTCTTTTGTAGGAATCCAAGAATCTTCACTCTTATCAAATCCCAACCAACGGACTTTAACTTTATCCTTTTTTCTTTGTAAAACCTTTTCGACAAGATATACATCACCAACTGTTGATTTCAATAGTTCATGCCCATAGAATCCGCCTTGAAGTAGTTCACCTTTGCTGTCCTTTAAAATGTAAGTTTCTGGTATTGTCGGCTGCACCTTGTAGATTGTAAATACTTCGTTAGTCCAGTTTGGTAGATATCTTTTACTGAAAACTCCTTTGTATTTACTTATACGCACCTTATCGTTTACTTTAAACTTTTTAGGTTTTAATTTTTCAATTTTGGGAGCCGTATTTTTTTTTATACGCTCCAAAACAAGCTTAGCATTGCCGCTATTTACTTGGATAGGTTTCATACCAATAGTGCGATGATATTTGTTATTGTACTCTTTTATAAGCTGCGGTAATATATCGTACCACACATATGATCCTCGTTTGGAAAATGTTTTATACATCGCTCCTTTTAATGTTCTATTGAATCGTTCTATTATCGAAGCTTTGACTTCCGAATTTGTAGAATAATGATTTATGTTATATTTTTTCATTAATGTTGCAAATTCCTTATTGAAATATTCTTTTCCATCATCAGTTTGTAAATGTTTTATGGCAAGTTTATTTCTTTTAATAGCCGTTTCCATAGCTTTTGTAACACTTTTCCCACTCTTGTCCTTAAGCGGTAAAGCGTCAGCGAGCTTGCTAAAACAGTCTATAATCGCTAATATATATTTAAATCCTTTATTTAATTTACTATGTGGTATCATTTCGATGAGATCGGCTTGGTAGAGATCGTTCATTCCTTTAATAACTGTATTTCTTCTTGGAAACTTTCTTCTTGCCGGTTTATGAAGTTCATGTACAATCTTATCCTTCAGTCCTTCCATTCTTAGATGTTGTTTCCACGCCGGTTGAAAAAATACTAATCCTCAGACTGGTTTGTCATCTTTTATATCATTAACAAATATGGGTCAAGGCCAAATAATAGCTGTGTAAAAAAGAGGGGGGCATGGCATTGGGCTTGCCATGCTCCCCTCTTTTTTACGGAAAGGAAAAAGGAAGTAGTCGAAAGGACGAAGAACAGGTTTTATTGGTCGATAGGAGTTAATGAATAATGTCCAAATGGAAGAGTGTGTATATTGTCTTGCTGGATATGCCTCTTGTCATCCTTGTAGCTTAGTGCCCATTTGGTTTGTTTAACACTGTAAACTTGATGGTTGAAGCTTCTTATTGTATTAAAGGTTGCTGTGGTTTCTATATTTTCAAACAGACATCTTTTAAAATGTTCAAATTGTACATTCTTCTTTAGATATGATGTTTTAATGCCTTTTGCCTTCTTCACAACTTGATGTTCTTCTTTCTCACTTATGTATAGTTGAAATGAATAAAGCTTGGACATCAAAGCCACAATCTCTTCCATAGGCGCACCATTGGTCTCATCTTTGAATTTTCCTAAGACTTTCTTGTTTATTCCATTGTCGTAGTTAGGATGCTGTTGCGGATAGTCATCTTTATGCGATCATCTTTATAAACAAAAGTGCGTAGGTCTTCATACATATCATTGGTTATAATCCAATAGATGAATGCGTCGGTGTCCATGTATGCGATTCCAATGTTCTCTCTTCCATAATGTTTCACCATTTTATTATAATGAAAATCGTACATATGAGTTTTTGATATGTCTAAAATGGACATTCCGACATAAACAGGACGATCCATCTTAATTGAAATTTTGTTCATAGAAACGGCAACAAGGTTTTTATTAATAATTATTGAAGATGCAAAGTTTGGTTTTTGGACCAACTTTTGTAATTTTGTTGCATCATTAACCAATCTTAAATCTTTGTGATTCCTCTTGTTTTCTAATGTTTTGCCGAATATAGCATTATTCATCAATTTAAAGAAATCCTTTTCAAAATTGGACGTTGCTGCAGTTCTTCTTCTAGTGTTGTTATCTATATAGGATTTCAACCAACAGGATTGAGAAAATTGTAGCACCCTATTAATTTTGGTAATTTTCAATCCCATCTCTAACGCTTGTTGTACTGTCCAATAATGTGCTACATACCTCGTCTTGTTGGTGAGTGTCATCATTAATTTCGGCCATCTACCAGTCGGAGATATTTCTGTTTTTGCTAATAGCGGCAAATCGTAATGGTAGTCGTGAAGATGTTCGGGGTACTCAAAATCAACGTCAAAGATGTAACCAGTATCTCCATGTTTAGGGATATCGGCGATGTTATCAATCGAATTTGGATCAACCCATTTAAAATTATCATATGGAAGGGGTTTTGACATAGCCCATCCATATAGGTTATTTGCGTCAAAATAACCTATAAATGTACTTGGTTGTGACGCGTCATAGTTGGGGAGGTATTTATTGTTGGCTTTTACATATCTGGTTACACTTTGCGTTAATCCTCCTCGGATACCAGACTCTATCATCAACACCATATCTATATCGGTTAGTAGTTGAAGTTTACAGTTTGTTTCTTTTAACATGGCCTGCCATGCCAATCCGGGAGCTGTGTACGAATGAAGAGGGTCTAATCCGTATGCTTTTAAACAGGTATTCCTAAATTCTTCCATTATGTCACATAATAGTGTCACATCCAATTTAACGTAGAAATCTGAATATTCTCCCAAAGTTCTCATCTCTAATTCATTCCATACCTTACAAGCGTGTTGATAATCTTCCTCACTGATGTCCTCTTCATATAATTTACTCTTAAAAGCTTCTCTAGGTGGAAGTGAAGTTTCTTTAAATCTTTCCAAACTGTCGATATAATCATAAGGGAAAACACCTTTGCGAAGAACTAGATCCAATTTATCGTTATTCACAATCATTCTTGTTTCTATTAAATCTTCTTTCCTGAGGTTTTCTGAAAGTCTCGATAAACTGCACGGCATAAACCGGTACGAATCTAAAAATCGTAATTTTATATTTCCAATCTTCTTACTAAAACTTATAAACTTTTCAGTTGTTTCCGCGATAACATCAATCGCACCGTCATCTCTCCCCAATTCTGGTATTATAAAATGACCATCATAACCGCTAAGGTTATGCAGTATTACAGGTATATTTCTAGGAATCTTGTAATTGATGTTGCATCCATTACATGCTGCACCCCTATAATATCCTGTAAGATGATCATGATCCTTAACTTTGTAGTTAAATTCATTTTTACATAAAAAACAATGGGTGGCATTTTCGTGTTGAATTTCTTCTTCTTCATCCATAGGTATCATTGGCACAATATCGCTATACAAATTTTCTACATTCCTAGCTATTTCATATAGATGATTAAGAAATGTCGCAGCAACATCTTCACCACGGTACACCACGGGTCTTGACGTCAATCCGTACCCATTTAAATGTTCTTCAGCCAATGTGGATTTAACCAATAAACAAAAACTGTTAGGCTTATGCATTTGATATTTTATACTCTTCCTTGCTTCAACGTTTTCATCTTCAATAGGGACAAGTGTTGATTCAAAATCAGCATATACCACTATAGGAATGCGATACTGATGGAACACCTTTTCAAACTGTAAGTATGATTTATTTAATGGTGGTAAGATAATCTTTGCTTCAAAGTGTTCATTACACAGTTGTTTATGTTCTTGTAACCAATGTCGTCCTCCATTTCTTTCTTCTTTAAAACAAAAACATCTTTTACAAATTACTTTTTTGTGTTCATTTTTTGATAGCTGCTTGTTGACAAGTCTTTCAAATGATTTTATCCATACATAGTGTGACACTTCATCCTTTGTAAGTAACAACAAGTCCGTATGATCTGCAAGCTCGTTCTTCACCACTTTTAAAGGAAAAACTTTATTGGAACTGTCCAAACCAAATACGTTAACTGATATTCCGGGATTTTGTTTTTCAAATTTTGAAATATCCTTCAACCCTACCGGGTAAGACATACCTTGAAAATTATATCTATATCTGTAGTCCTCATATTCTCCGCCAGCTCTTTGCGCATCGTGTAATACAAATTTTGAGGTCATAGCATATCGAAAACATTCCATATCTTGATTTTGAACATTTACACATGATTTTGTATCTTTGATCCTTTTCGGAAGTGCGATGAAACTGCTGCCCATCAGCCCATAACCGTGCTTGTGAACTCTTATGTCCATACCTACTACGCTAATTAGACTCCAACCTGATCCTCTTCCTTCGTGTTCTTGAATTTTAGTCAAAATCTCTTCAAGACAATCTTCTATTATTGAATCAATATCCGAATTAGCCATGATGGTTCGATTTTTTGTTATAAATCCTCTTGGTGACATTTCTTCTTCTACATTGATAAACATGGCGTCTAGAATCAAACCAAATTTAATAAAGTTTAATCGTTTTAGTTCTTCTTTTAAAATCTTGATCACAATTGGTTTAGCTTCTATAATAAATTGCTCTAACTCCAGATTTTCGTTTTGAATTTTGTGATGCATCACCACTCTACCGGGTAATGCGTGAATACTTAAACTTGGTAGTGTATTAGATGGTCCTGCTGTTACTTCTTCTGAAGATATGTTTTCATTTCTGTTGTGATACAACTCCTTATGAATGTCTAACAATATTTCATCTTCGTAAGTCTCTAAACATATCTCACAACGATGCATTTTAGCGATGTTTATCCTTTGAAATTTAACAGGTAAATGAAATGCGGCCTCTTCATACCGCCTTTTTATGCTGTCTTACCCCCACCAATTTTAATCTTCTTCTTCTTCTTCTTCGCTATCTGATGGGAATAATTGTCTTGCGCAGAAAACCAATCTTTGACGTATTGATTCTACATCAGGATTGTGACTAGATGTTGGAGTTTCATGATGGACATCTTCAAATTCCAATGGTGGTGGGTATTCATTCTCTGTCAAGTCTATTTGTACATCTTCATGCGCCTCACTTGTTAATTCTTCTTCCATACTGTCAACACTTTCCGCTTCTGAGTTGTCGTAATCCGAATCTTCCATGCCGAGATCTTCTTGTTGAATTTTATATAATATTTCAAAAATAGGTTTCCTAGGATAGTCAGTGTTATCCACGGGAGCCATTCCGAATGAATAAAGGAGGCCCTCTTGTGTAGCTACTTATATACTACTATTTTAATAGGTCAAGGTCAACACACCTAAAGCGAGAATGGGGAATAGAGCACTAAGTGGCATGTTAGTCCATTACCACAAAGTGATCTATTCCCCACTCTCTAATGTAAGTCCAATTAGTAACCAATTATTAAATGTCAATTTTTTATTGTTTTTTAACCTTATTACTGTTTATATTAAGTCCAATTGTTTTTACTAACACATAAAATTTTAAATAATTTTGTAGCTTCTTCCACTTCTTCTTTATTCACTGTCTTTCATCACACAGTTCATAGGTTCTTCATCTTCTTGTAGTAGAATTCTTTTGCGTTCATATTCCAACTGCTGTATTCTTTCATTCTTTATGGCCAACTCGACAAGTAGTTGATTGATGTAGTCGGCGGCCATATCGATAGTTCTAGTCCTTACTTCTCCCAATCGCACTCCTGGTATTAGCCTTTGCAGTTTGTAGTATTTTTGTCTTATTCTCGCCTCTCTTGCCTGAGCTGACTCTTTAAAATGACTTTTCTGGACTTTCAAATGTTGTTGATCCTTTTTTGTTGTACTAAGGTCCAAAACATTGTCTCCACTTGCCATGATTCTGGTTCTACTGCGAGATGTGAGAAACAAGAATATTATGAGCGAAATGACTACAACAACGCGTCGAACCTCTTTTATCCACTTTCCCCCACCAAAACGCTTTCCCCCGCCATGTTTTTTATAGGTCAAGGTCAAATAAACTTAACGCGAGAACGGGGAATAGAGCACTAAGTGGCATGTTATTCCATTACCACAGAGTGATCTATTCCCCGCTCTCTATTCTACATCTATTTTTTTTTGTATTTTTCTGTTTTATTTTTTTTTAATATTTTTATTTTTTTTTACCCGTCATCATTTACACAGCAGGAGCTTCATACTTTATAGGAGAGTCTTCATCAGGTTCATTAAATGCATTCCACGCATAAGTATCAGGAAGTTCATTAGGTTCCATCTTTAAAACAGGAATTTCACTAGGCGGATTCCATACACCAGTAGTTTTATTTGTCTTCAGTTTGTTTTCTAACACTTCAATTTTGTCCAACAGTTCCAAAATATATTTCTTTGCACCAATCAATGTTTGTATCCTGGTATTGCCAACAGTCAATGAAGGCACTATAAGTTGCAATTGATAGAACGCCATTTTTTCTTTCCTGCACCGTTCCTTACCTAAAGCACTCAATTCCGGATGTGTTATTCGTTTTCCTTTACTTGAAAAATGTAAAACTTTACTTGTTGATGGAGTTGAATCTTCTACTGGTTCAGCCATTTTTCTTGCAATGTTCTTCTTGAGAGTTTTAGCAAATAAATGAAACTCCTACTGTGTTTTAACCCTCTTTTAAACACAATTCCCCCCCCCCAACCATTTCAATTTTCCCCCACCATGTTGTTTAAACAAAAAACCAAACTTCCACTTTCGCATTCACATTATTGTCTTTTAGAAATTTAATAAATTGTGAGCTGGATGACGATATTTGCCTGTTTGTTAAATAATCTTTCACCACTTGTTCATCTTTCCCTTCTAATATGTAGCAAAACACTTTCATCAAACTTCCATCATCTTCTTTGGATCTTATAAAGTTTGCAACAAATGTCCATTCTTCATCGAGAATTTTAAAAGTTTTTATTTCCATCTGAAAAGACATCTTTACTCAAGTTATTCTGCGACAGTAATGAAATCAACCTTTACCAAGCAACATTTATAACCAATACCCCCACCAATTTTTCCCCCACTTTTCGTTAGATCTCCCCTCCATACCGTTACTCTAGTATGTTCTACACCTAATAAATTTACATAAAACCTGTGCGCAGATTGTGCATCTTTCCCGCATAGCTTCAAATCTTATTAGTGGTGCTTTAACACGATGGTCAACGTACCCTCCTTCAAGTTCAAATTCGTCCCAATCATCTATAGCCACTCGTGCACAATCTGGACAAAGCTGGGTCCCATCTGCAAATTTATAAGCAACAATAATGCCGAATCCATAATGTTCTCTTCGATACTCGTGTATTGCATTTCTAACCGTATTGGGAATAAGACATTCTCCTGATCTTATTATGTGATGAAATAAAAAGTCATCACAAATTATTTTTCTCAAACAAATAACAAAAAGACTCTCCATCGTGTTGTAGATGAGAGTAACATTCGTACTAAACTGTTTTACTGCCTACCGCCCGCTTAAATAACTTATCCCCACTACTACTTTCTAGGTCAAGGTCAAACAATATTAACGCGAGAACGGGGAATAGAGCACTAAGTGACATGTTATTCCATTGCCACAAAGTGATCTATTCCCCGCTCTCTATTCTACCTCTACTTTTTTTTACATTTTTTAATTTTATTATTTTTTTATCATTTTATGTTTTTTTTTTTACTTAAAATCCCAATATTTCATTTCCTTCTTCTTCCCCCTCTTCAACCGCACCTTCGTTACTACACACATTTTTCAAACGTAACAGTTCTTTCTTCATTTTATTGTTTTCATTTTCCAATAGTTTAATTTTTGATTTTTTTTCTTCCAATAGTAGTTTTAGATATTTAATGTAACTACCGGCTACGTGGACAGTCTTCATTCGGTTTTCTCCAAGTCGCATTCCGGGAATTTGAAATTGAAGTCTGTAATATTCCATGTTGATATTAGCCTGGGTTTGTCTTGATTGTTCACTTCTTCTCCTTCTGGTCTCCTCTTCTGCATCAGAAGTAAGCGTATGATACAAAATTGGACGTTGCATCGTAGTTGGCTGCTCTTGTAAAAATAAAACTAACTTCAGTCCGACATCACATTTATCCCCTTTCCCCCACCACTTTACCGGTTGTCCCAAAAATGACGAATACATATTTCAACGGTCACGCTAGCACCATTTTTAACAAGATGGTTATAAAGAAAATAAGGATAGTCACAAGATTTAAGATCTTC
This sequence comes from Neoaliturus tenellus, assembly GCA_030545055.2. Classification (NCBI taxonomy): domain Eukaryota; kingdom Metazoa; phylum Arthropoda; class Insecta; order Hemiptera; family Cicadellidae; genus Neoaliturus; species Neoaliturus tenellus. The sequence goes on along the minus strand of CM061535.1, from coordinate 51,107,834 downwards.
ATTTGCCAACATGAAATCAAATGCTAATTTCCTTGAATATTCATTATGAAATTTTTCATGAACACTAATTAGAATTCCAGCCTTTTCAAACTTATAACCGATGTCCGGGATTTTCTTACAATCATCTATGTCCAGAATTGGAAAATAATATGTGAAGGAGTTCGCGGGTGGTACCCACACTCTATCACACTCTTCACAAAACACTTTGTACATTCTCGCTCGCTCATCCATTTTCAAATGATTTTTACTCATGCCAGACTACCGTTTAAATACCCTACTACCGCATTATTCCCCTACCATTTTTATTCCAAATTTGTTTCCTCATGTTGCGGGGTATGAATAACATGGGCAGCAGCATTCCAAAGTTGTGACTGCTGTTCTTCTTCACCTTCAGATTCTGTTAATTCTTCCGGTTGGTGCATAAAGGATACATTTGAATTTGAAGCGGATCCAATATCATTGTTCATTTGTTGATTTAAATTTAAAAATTCTCCAACTATTTCTTCCAAAAACTGTCCAACCGTAATATTTACCTCTTGCTCTAGTTCTTCGTCTTCTGCCATCTCACGATCTATAACAATTTCAGTAATGTAAATAAAAGTGGTATCTCTCGGAGACATGGTTTAAGAACATGTGTGGCTCCAGTAACAGTTACACGAAAAATAAACAGGATTGTGTGAAACCCTCGCTTATATAGGAGACTGGAAGGGGGGGGGGGTAAAGTCAATTATAAAAATAAAAATTTGTAACTCGCCTTGCTCTAATTACTCTTCCGCAGACAGCTTGTATTGCATTGCAACCACTTCCACCTCTATCTTCATGCCTTCTACAAGATTACGTACGTGCAGCATCCAAGGAAACAGTATTTCTAAAACTTCAATCCTTACTCGGCATGCACACAATACTTCGTACGCATCGCGACGGTATACAAACACACTAACCCCCATGCCCATATCCCTCATTATGTTTTGTTCAATTTTCAAAAATAACCTATATAATAGCGGCCAAACTTCTGTGTGCTTAGAAAAAAACGAATCCAGTCTCTTATACATGTTTAACGTATAACAACAAGTCAAATAATGAGCAAACACATGTGATAGCTGCTTTTATAACGTTCGTCAACACTGTACAGTGAAAATTTTTAAAAGAGGAGGGGGGGGGGTCAAGTTCAAGGTCACACAGGAGTTTGACTTATGTAGTGACCACTCATGACTAATCTTGCGTATGAATCTTACAATTCATACGCCTAATCTGTGTATTAGGTGGCCCTGAAAAGGACCGTTTTTTTCGGGTTTTCACAAACCCCTCCTTAGACTAACGTGATGTTAAACCAGTTATTATGCTCTTCATTCCCCCTGAACTCATTAAACGACTCCCCCCATTGCCAGATGAATTCGGCAGTGTCCGGCGTAATGTACACAATCGGGCTTCCAAGGAACAACATTGGAGATATAATCACGATTGTTCTGCCCGACTCCAACCAATGTACTGCTTCCCAGATGTACGGGTCAATAGTGTCGTCCGGTTCAAGTTTTATACATCTAAGTTTTTCATCAATCAGTTGTTCTTCTTCTTCTTCATCCGATGTCTGTTCTTCTTCCTCTTCCTCTATTTCCAAAACTTCTTCGGACTCAGTACATTTGTTGTAAAATGATGCACCATCCAGTGGAGCCATGTTCGCTGTACAGTGGGTAGGCGAGCAATGTTCCAACAGCGGGTGTGCCACTGTTTATTGAAAGTAGGTCAATGCAAAATAAGAGAAAGTTGGCAGGGGAAGGATGTTTGTGACGTACGCCGGGGGGGGGGGTTCGTCAATGTCAAGGTCATATGAAAGTAGGTCACGGGACTTAGAGCGGCCAAAAAATAATGGGAGAGAAACGCAGCGCACTTATCATAGCGCTGGTTTCTCTCCCATTATTTTTTGCCAACAATTTGGAATTTGGAAAAAAGCTAAGATTTTCTAATAATTACTTCGCCCCCACCTAGTCCAACCATCCTCACCTTTGAAGAGAAAGTCTTTCGCATCAAGTGTATTGATCGCTTTTTTGGTTCTTAGAGGTACGGAGAGCTTTATTACCCACTTATAGCCGTTACACCCTATTACAATTCTATTGCTCTTATCCGTTCTACTTACAAAAAAGTACCTCAAACCTTCCTTCAATCTCTTCAACCTGGTGGGAGGGTAAGACTTGTGGGAGACCACAGTCAGTTGTGGCGCAGAAATGTGTTTCACGACATGTAAACGGCAATACTTTTCGTTTAAAACACATTTCTTACCACAAACTGATCCTTTTTTAAGACCCTTACAGAGCACTTCAGGACATTTACGCGGATTTTTAAATGCCCTCGGAAGGGGGGGGGGTCATGCATGACTAACCATCCGCGTGCATATAAACGAAGGGAAGCTCGCGCGCCTCCCATATAGAGGGCTGACACCCCAGCGGTAAACAACCAATCCGTAAGTTCATAGCACATATTATTATAACATACTATTTATTTTTTAACACTTAACATTTTCACACTATTTCTTAACACTACACCAGTCATTTTATAAATCTCAATTTTTGTTTAAACTAAATATGCTAATTACCATCGCATGCAGGAAACTCGCGCTGATTAATTGCGGGTTCCATTCTTACACACCTGTTTCCTCCTTACTATGCAAATTACTCTCTTACTTTAACAACACTTAAACTCTAACCGCTACTTCTCGGTCATAATAATGTAGTTAGTGCTACACTACAGGATTTGACCGTGCAGTAGTGCACGCAATCTTTCCTGCACGTCTGCTATTATTATACTTATTGCTACATTACACAAGATATTTCTTGCACACCTGCAGGTTATACACTTTACAACCGGCTACTATTATAGTTATCACTACAGCATAAGATTCACCTGTACAATTGACTATTGTAATCTTACCCGATCGTGCACGGGGCATTTCTTGCACACTTGCAGCTTATACACTTTACAACCGTTTAATATTACAATTATTGCTATACCACAATAGTTACCTGTTCAATCACAATTGTAGTCGCCCCACTTGATTGTCCACAGAGCGATACTTGCAATCCTACAACTGAATAATTAATTAATTAACTTCCGCTATTACTAGTACTTTTCTTAAAACTATCCGTCTCTTCCTCCTGCTCTTGTGACCGTAGCCGAAGCCGACTGACAAATAACCGAGCTCTCGCAAACCTCGCTCTTTTATGCGGTTTTCTCGGGGAGGGGGTTGGAGGGGCGTCCCACGTGACTCATCGATCGCATAAAAAGGGGGGTTGCCGCCGCGCGCGTGCCATTTCGGTGGCGGCATCGGTCGGGTGAGGTACTATCCGTAAGTCTCTGGCGCTTTTATAACTAACGCTTGTTACTCTAAAATGTGTTTCCGCTTAATATGCTAATTAGTGTCTATATATTCAGACACAATCGCGGCCGCTGACCATTTACCGGCTTGTTATTAAGCGGTCCACATGTAAAATCATGGCTTCCCACACTTTACAGCTGAAACTTTTACGCACAAAACACATTTTACAACGGCATTCTACACATGCAGTTTCAAAACCGCGTAGTACGGTGGCTAGACTTAAAAAACGGTTCAGGTTTCACCCGTTGTATTTTGCACCACCTCAACTTGACAACGCTTGCACTATTGATACTATTCTACAGACAGTCTTGACTGACATGGTGAAGTACCAACATTTCCCTCTTGTCACACCTATTGACGGCCCCGTCCAGTTCTTCTTCTTCACCATCTTACCGGGTCTATATCATCGGACATCCTCCGACTCGTGTCTCATTGCTCTCTATCGCCTCACACGGTAAACACCTAAGACCTCTCGTCTCTCTCTCTTGCAAGCATGGACACACAACAGGGTTCACCGGTGCAGTCCCCTGAAGTGACTTCCACCACGGATACCACTGCTACCACTGCACGTCCCACAGACGGTTCCGCCACGCCTACAACGAACGCCGGCTCCCGCCCGGTACAAAGCGATGTGGTGACCACTACTGCTGCAAACGACGTAGAGGCTATTCTACGATCACTGATGGGGTTTGATTAAAATAAAATAAAAAAAAGAACCCCCTCCCTCGGCCCGCCGCTCCCGCTCCGATCCGACCCGTCCCGAATCCCCGCCCCGACTGAGCCCCTGCGGCTCCCACTTTTTTAAAACTCCCTCCGGATGGCCTTGACCCACTTACAAAACACACCCATCACTGTCAACCACAACTGCCGGTTCGAACCGCTTGACCTTGACCTGCGCCAGAACCGGCAAAACCCCACTACTCAAATCAAAACGGTGATGCAATAAACAAAGGTTATTTGGCATCTGAATTAAAAAATACGTTAAAATTCAATGGGAAAACGTATAGTGCTAACAATAAACGTATATCCAACGTAGATGACCCTAAAGATGCAAAAGACAGCGTAAATAGACGCTATTTACATTCCTTGATACCTGAAAAGACAAAAGATGGATTTTCTTTTTATAAATTTGTTATTAACGATATAGGTTATCCAAAAAATGAAAATGATGCTGTAAATCTCAAATATATAAAAGATCATTGTGTCATACGTGATGTGGGAGTTATCGATTGTCTTGGCAATTGTTTGGCGAATGTAAAAGATGGTTCAGCACCATCTGATGGTGCAACAGTGGGTCAAATGAAAGAGACTTTAAAACAAGAAACAACTGGATTTGCAAAACGAGATGAAGTATTATCAAAGCAAGGGGATGACTTTATTCAAGGTAATGAAAAATTTCATTTATTGACATACAAAAACGCTTATTGGGATTGCATGTATGGAAGGTTATCAAATGTGTCATGGGGTCATGCAGATAGAGACGCGGCTGCCTTAGGACAAACAGTACATCTAGATCCAAATAATTACCATGCGTTTTTTATATGTAGTAATAAAAAAATAACAAACATGGCGCAAGGAAGAGAAGCAAATGATGCTGCAACTGTAGGACAGGCTATCACATTATCACAAATGGATAGCAAAGTGTATACTTGTAATAATAAACGTATAACAGACCTTAAAGACCCTGAACATGTGGATAATGCCGTCACTGTTAATTTTCTTATTAAAGTTTTAGGAAATGCATTATTTGATGTATACAATCTTATTGCAACCCGTACACATCATAGTTGGGTGTCCGAATCCGATAGAGGTAATTGGGTTAAACGGGAAATTTTTAATAAATACTTTACAAACCCTAATACGCAAAAGTTTAGATCACCAGATTGGGGTGATATTGATATTTAATTAAATAACCCAATAAATGACTTCATTTATGTGCAACCTGTCATAGAGGTAACACATAGGTTACGCTTTTCGAATATAAAAGACAATCATGGCATTTCATTACACCAGTCCATATCGAGACACTATACGGAAAGGAGGCGGTATCACGTCCACAGCGGTTTCTCTGTTAAGTAAAGCTTTAAATCGTATTCCAGTAGGATCTATCGTAAACAGAGCAATAGACGCTTTACCATACGAATTTCACATACCGGGAGGTTATCAGTATTGCGGACCAGGAACTAAATTGCAAAAACGACTGGAAAGAGGCGATCCAGGCATAAATAAGTTAGATCAGGCTTGTAAAGAACACGATATCGCATATTCCACATTTACCGATTCAAAAAATAGGTCAATCGCTGATAAAAAGCTAGCAAATATAGCTTGGCAACGAGTAAAGTCTAGTGACGCTAGTATTGCGGAAAAAGCAGCAGCTTTAGCGGTAACAGCAGGTATGAAGGCTAAAACAGCGGTAGGAGGTGGAAAAAGGAGGGGTAGGAATAAAAAAGGATCAACCATGAAGAAACATGGTGGTAATATTAGACTAAAAAGACGTTCTACGAAGAAAAATAATAAAAAACCGACAATATGGTCAATGGCAAAAAACGGGGCAGGTCTATACCTAAGACCGTATCGTGCATATTAAATAAAAGAAATCAATTAGTTATACCACATAAAGCGTTGACTAATGTTGAATTATTCAGATATATTTCCTGTTTAAAAATACCATTTTTTCGCGGAGTATTCATGAAGGACAGTTTACCAAAGAAAATATGGAAAAATGAGACTGGAATCGTAAATTTGGATAATACTGAAGGGCCTGGCACCCATTGGGTGTGTTATAAGAAACTGAATAGCAATGTATATTATTTTGATAGTTTCGGTAACCTGCCACCACCAAAAGAACTTCAAGATTACTTTAAATCTGCTAAAAACATATATTACAACTATAAAAGAGAACAACCTGATAACACATTAATATGCGGCCATTTATGTTTAGAATTCCTAGCTAAAAGTATCAGTCACTATTGAGATGTCTTCCTATACGGTATCATTAACAGGAAAATCGTCCACTTTACGAAGTATCCTTTTTCCAGCGTTACGCTTGCAAAAAGGAAGATTTTGGGAGGCGGCACTATTGGATTTTACAACTTACAACTCTATTCCCAATGTTACGGAAGGTAAAAATAACTTATTGCATTATTATAAAGGAAAAGATGCCAGTGGGAAATTTACAGACTTACAAGAGTGCAGGTTACCCACAGGATCCTATGAAATTGATCATATAAATGAATTTTTGCAAACTAAAATGGGAAAAGACAATATAACATTAAAAGGTAATAATAATACGATGAAAGCTGAAATTACTTCCAAATATTATATAGATTTTACTCAACCAAACTCAATTGGTGATTTATTAGGATTTCCCAAAGATGGAGCAATTTTAGAACCAAATCAAACACATTCCGGTAAACAAACTGTAACAATATTGAAAGTCAATAGTATAGACATAACTTGTAACATTATACAAGGAGCTTACAGAGATGGAGCAAATACCCATATAATACATACTTTTTACCCAAGTGTACCACCTGGATTTAAAATTGTTGAAAAACCACAAAACCTGGTATATCTACCGTTGAACACCACTTTCATTTCAGACATCGTGTTGAACGTATTGGATCAAGACGGTAACTTGATAGATTTCCGAGAAGAGCCTATTACGGTTAGATTACATTTAAAATCGACACTTTAATACAAAATCATGGGTTTAACATTTAAAAGCGAACAACCTACGGAAAACCGCATTAGTAGCTCTTCAGCTGTGGAGGAGTTAACACGCGAGAACATTCGTTTCTTAGAGAGAATTGGATTAAAATTAACCGATTATGGATATACTGGATATAGCGCAGGGTCCGACATTCGACGAAACCCTATGGGAAAAAGAATATCACACCCACAACCCTTACACTTCATCAAAATTAAACAATAACGATGAAATTCGTATTCCCATACAAAATCAGGACATTTACACACTACCATGTGAAAGTTACTTGTATATTGAAGGAAAGGTTACTAAAAAGGACGGTACTACTACTGGTACAACAGTTCCATTTATAAATAATCCTATGGCTTTTCTCTTTGATGAAATTAGATATGAAATATCAGGTGTAACAGTTGATTCCACTAAAAAAGTAGGTATTGCAACAACTTTAAAGGGATTAACATCTATATCACCTAATGAAACCAATTTAATACAACCTGCAGGATGGGTTTTACCTGCAAAAGACACAATCACTCCAGATACAAATGGAAATTTTGATTTTCATATTCCGTTACGTTTGTTGCTTGGTTTTGCTGAAGATTATAGAAAAATTATATTAAATGTTAAACAGGAATTAGTTTTGTTGAGATCTTCAAACGATAAAGACATTATTAAAGCTCCAGACGGTACAACAGATGCAACTTTAGAATGGAAATTAACATTAGACAAGATTGTATGGAGAGTTCCACATGTTAAATTAGCTGATGAGCATAGGATGCTACTATTAAGAAAGTTAAAGGCTGATCGTGATATTTTAATTCCTTTTAGAAGTTGGGAATTTCATGAACATCCCAGTTTGCCAGCTACGGATCGCCACACTTGGACTGTTAAAACATCTAATTATGTGGAACGAGCCAGGTATATTATATTTGGTTTACAAACAGGCAGAAGGGGCCATCACCAAACATGCAGGTCAATTTGATCATTGCAACTTAAAAAATATTAAAGTTTATTTAAATTCACAATTCTTTCCATACGATAATTTAAATGTGTCATTCGCTAATAAAAAGTACAGCATATTGTACGATATGTATGCAAGATTCCAAAGTTCATATTACGGTAAAACAAATGCACCTTTACTATCACCAGAAAAATACTTAGATGGTTACCCTATAGTTGTAATCGATTGTTCTAAACAAAATGAATCGGTAAAATCGTCAAGTGTGGATATAAAAATAGAAATGGAATTCAACGCGGCTATACCGGCTAATACAACTGCATACTGTTTAATTCTACATGATAAAATCGTAACATACACACCTTTAACTGGAATTGTTAAAAATGTATTGTAAAAAACCGGTTTTGTTACATTCCAATGAATTCCGCGAGTATAAAAGCAGAGCGTTCAGGTCGCTCCTCATCAGTTTGTTGCCTGTTGTTGTATGGGTAGCATCGTATCCAATATGGCTTCAACTAGTGGTACACCAGAAAATGTAGTAGATATTGAGAAGGAGATATCCGACTTTTTAGATCTTCAAGGTCAACCGGAAGGAGATGAACACAACCCTTGCAGACAACTACACGCTAGTAATAATGTTGAGGAAAAAGGTAAAAGAAGAAAGAATGTACAGAAGAGGAAAAGGGATATTGAAGATAATATTTCTCCTAACATATTGAGTGAGGTATTCTTGCGAATATTTTATCCAATTTCATCAAGTTTGGACAAAAGTGTTTTAATCGGTGTTATGAAATTGACGGATTATTCACCTACTGTAATTTTAACTCATGGACCCAAAATGATTTTGTTTACGGACACTGCTTGGGAATCGTTTATGAAACACTTGCATCTGCTAGAATGCTATTTAAGTAGTAACATGTTTGGAAGAAAGACAAGAGTAGGTCTTTTGGATTCAAATGTGGAAATCGATATTGTTAAACATCGTGGTGATCATCAGTTGCGGTTTAGAGACACAACAAGACATGATAACAAGATTCAACTTAATCGAGAAGAGTTTTTTATTCTAACTTGTGCAACTGAACCAATAACAAGATACTTGAGACAACTGGTGTTTTCAAGTTCAATTATTAAAGATTATCTGGAAGACACTTTGGACAAACAACCGGACGCACCTATATTGTACGGGCCTGTGGATACTTCTATATTCAATAGGGTTCCTCATGAAGTACAAATGTGGAGACAATTGGAAAAGTACGCTCAACTACATAAGAAATCAGTAAAACAGGAAGAAGAGGAAGATGGAGAAGAAGAATCAAGTGTTAGTGATGAAAACGAAAACAAGGAAAATATAAAGATGGAAACTTAAATGACAATGGTTAGTTTCTAAAACAATAACCAACATTTTGTGGGGTTAGGCCTATTGGGGACGGTGCCCACGTTAAATATACACCAACGCGCCAACAACTGTACGGCCTGGTATAAAAGCAGTACCTACCGTGGTGTGGAAATCAGTTGACCTCCTGACTTCATAATGAGCAGACGTGTGACCTTCAAAATGGACTAGGGAGAAGAAGAAGAACAAGTAAAGTCCAAGCCTGGTATTATTGAGTTTCAAGCGTTTCGTGGTAATGATGATAGATTCATTATAAAAGAACTTGTGTTTTTGGACATGAATACAAGTGTTCCTTATTCGTTTTTATTTAAACCACCATGTTCTTATTCATCTTTAACTAGTAAAGCCGCTACCACCAACAGATGGATTTCAAAACATTTCCATCATATTGATTGGTATGATGGTTTTACAAGTTACACGGACTTGTATCACATTATGCATCACTTTTCAGACAAGTTTACCAATATTTACACAAAGGGGCTGGAAAAGAAAAGATGGATCGAAGGATTTACTCATGTTCCGGTTAATGATGTGGAATTGGATAAAAATTACAAGTATACGGTGGAAAATGTTTGTATTTGTACTAAAAGTCCAGAACATGAAAAAGATAGACATTGCGCTTTAAAAAACGCCTATAAACTCGCATCTTACCTTCAAAGTGGGGAAATGGGGAGTGGTGGGGGTAACGGGGGTTATATAAGTGAGGAGCAGACCGGGACCTGGCATGAGTATTACTCGAGATTCCGAGACGACAACATCTCCCAGCAAGAAGACGAAGAAGACGATCTATATCTCGACCATGGCATCTCACCAGTTCCTGCAAACTTTGGTTGAGCAGTTCAATGCTCACTCCAAATCTACCATACTACCCGTCAAGAAGTGTTCCGAACTTAAAGACGAGAAGCACTACATTATCCATGCCATGAAGAAGATGGAGACTACAGTTGGAGAGGCCATCTGCTGCAGTCTTAGCGAGGCACCGTTCACTCCGGGGGATGAGCCCAAGTTCCAAGTCTACCTGCCGAAACGGTTCGTCCATCTCCTCCAGAACGAGGATCTGCGCTCCATCCAACCCGGCTGTCTCTACCTGGTTTCCCACGGTTGCACGGGTAGCAATTCCACCGAGTTGACCATCCACATCGCCGACAAGCAGCAGTGTTAGATTTAAGTTTTACTGTTGTACATATGTTATTGTAATGTTTTATAAATAAATAAACCATAACAAAACAAAAAAATACAAAAGACAAAAAAATGCAACATATCAATATGTGAAGTTTGTCACATATTGATATGTTGCATTTTTTTTTAAACTTCGCGGGTGACCTTGACCTTTGACCTTTGCATTTCACAGTTACCCCCACCATCACGCTACAAGTCAAACCTGTTTGAATGCAAACACCCCCACCACTTTTTCATATACCTCCAAGCGCTGTGCCTCGGCTTCATTTCTAATCCAGCAGCCAACCTAGCAACATCAGGATGTCTCTGAACGTAAGCTGTGCCAGCTATGAGGAGGTGACTATCAAGACACAACAGGAGCTGAACGATTTGTACAAGGAGTTGCAGCTAATGGTGGCAAGAGGCTACCGTATAAATGTGCAAGTCTACGCTTGCAATATACGGAACACCCGGCAGCCAAAGGAAGAGCCTGGACACTCCTCGACAGCTTCCTCACCGACGTCCATGAAGACCGAGCCGGACAACTTGGATTACTTCAGCTGACTAGCAGTTGTATTTCTTGTTCTAACCATTGTAGAATATGTTTATTTTTTCATTATATTAAAGAAGTAAAAGAGCAAAACACCTATCTTGTTACTGACATATGAGCTCAGTAACAAGATAGGTTTTTTAAAACACAGTTTGAATGACCTTGAAACTTCCCCCTCCACTGCTTCGCTACCCCCACCACTTGACGATTGGTGTACATGGCACATCACAATTGGAAACCTCATTCCATCTTCAACAGCCAAACCGACAACATCAACAATGACAAACCTACCAACAGATGAAAGATGTCCTCACGCATGCTGTGACTTCGTCCACGAGTTGGAGAAGAGGATGCAGGAGAGGGCGATAAGAAGAAAGCAGATCCACTCAGAAAATATCATGATAGTCAACGGCTATCTTTTATTGTTCGGCCTTATTATGGTTGTACTTTTCATACTGTATGGCATAGTCACATGTGTCGGCAAGGTTGCAGAAGAAAACGCCCGCCACCATCAGTTGGAAAGTTTCAATGTTACTTTGTAGGTTTTCCTTTTTTTAAAACTCCGTTTGGATGACCTTGAAACTTCCCCCACTACTCCACCACGCCCCCCACCACTTCACCATGTTCCTGCATGAGCATCACATCACCCGTCATTCCTTGTTCGACAAGCAACCATGGCGGACAACACCATCAGCCAAGCTGACTCCACTACTGATGTTGGAACGAGTGCAGTTTGGACACTATCCATCGACAGTGTTCACTATTTGGAAACAATTTGCGAACGGATGAAAGAAATACTGCGGGACAACCCTGGGATCATAATACAAATGAATTTCAACTATGATTGGTCGCAAGTTACATTGCGGCAGGAGGACAACAACGGTCAGCACTTACCGCAATACTCACCAATGTCACCGATTTACCCATACAGTGAATCTTATGCGGATAAAGATGTAGGAGACAACGGCAAGGCTGATGGGGAGTGACCTTCTTTCCTTTTTTTAAAACTCAATTTGGATGACCTTGAACTTTCCCCCTCCACTCCTTCCTTTTTTTAAAACCCAATTTGAATGACTTTGAAATTTCCCCCTCTACTTTTCGATAATGTTACAACTGACTGCAGCTCACCTCATTCCTTGCTTAGCTACCATGGCGGACAGGACTCTTTCTCAAGTTGACTCCACTACGGACGAAGCATTTCCCTTGCGGTGGACTGTTCATTTACAAGATGCGACAGAAGTGGAAGTCTTGTATCAAAAATTACTCTATGTATTCAACGGGAACCCTGGACCTCTTGAATGTAGAATGGATTTGAATTTTGATGCAACCAGGGTCGGCACAGAACCTTCAACTTCAAGCCAGCCTCGGCAACGAGATTTTACACATTTATACACTCCAATATCACCGGAAGATGTAACTGTCTGCGAGGCTGACTCAACTACACGTTATGTTCAGCCAAAGCCTTGGGTGTTGATTATTAACAATGTGTACAAAGTGGAATTGGTATGTAATAGATTAAAGGAGTTGATGGTACAAGATCCCGGCCTGCGCTTTCAAATAGACATACATTTCATCTGGGGAGCACCTGCGCGGGGCTCTTCGTCTGACAGCTCTCCAAGTACGACGGACGAGGAGGAGGGGGACGACTAGTCATCTTTTTTAAAACTCCGTTTGAATGACCTTGACCTTTCCCCCTCCACTAAGTTTATTTAAGGTACACTCTCACTGACTACAGCATCATTTCATTGCGCACCTTCAACCACAGCAACATGGAGAGTCAACTCAACTACTGTTGCGAACAGAAATGTTTTTCATGGCCGAATAACATTGATGTGGTGGATGGCCTGGCGTGTAGAAAATGTGAAGCTTTTGGTCAGTGCATGTGTAAGTGCAAGTCTTGGAAGAAGCCAAAACCGGAGTTGAAAACATTTTATGTGTACCAGATGAGAGGGCATAAGTACACTTGTTGCCCTGAACGTTGCATTGAATTTAATCTAAAACAGCTAACTGGCTGCAAATTATGCAACAATCATTTTGCAGGTTTTTGCAAACATTATTTAGGAGCGTGTCAGTACAGATCAAGTTGGCATACCAAAGCACTCACTACCAATGAAATCGCTATAGACTCACAAGAGTAGTCTTTGAATTTTTTAAAACTCCGTTTGAATGACCTTGAGATTTCACCCACCACTTCCCCATATATCTAGAGTACGCAGGGCCCGGAGGTCAGTCGCTCGGCGGCTGTCGTAGGGTGCACATCCGTGTTGTGCAGTTTTGATTTTAACCAGTTCAAGGTCACCACACTTCAACTCTGGAAAAACATCATGCTGTTAAAGACAATCCTAAGTCCCCGGTTCACAGTCAACCTCAAGGTCATCACACTTTAACGTGTAAATTTAAGGTAGCACCAAAGCGGTGCTACCTGGCTTGACACTTTCAAGTTTCCCGAGGTCATCACAGTTCCCCCCACCACTTCCCATATACCTAGAGTGCGCGGGGCTGGACAGTCAGTCGCTCGGTGTCTGTCGTAGGGTGCACATCGCGGTTGCAGTAATGGTCGAATGGGGGCTTCTGGGCCAGTTCGAGGTCACCCGAGCGGTGTCACATGACGGTTTAGGCAGAGTAACGTTGCAAACTTCAAATTTCCTCGGCACTTTTGCTGTTTCTCATCGCAAATTCGCTCCAAGTCGTCAAGGTCATGGTAACTGTGACTGAAACTCGGAGCGTAGTGCGAGAAACAGCAAAAGTGCCGAAAAATTTTAGGTTTCAGCGTGACCTTGACCTTTTGTGACATCGATGACGTCATCTTGGTGACGTAAGGGGTGATGACGTCATAAGCACGTCATTTCTGTGACGTCATGGGTGTGACGTCATGGATGTGACGTCATTGGTGATGACGTCATCAATGATGCAATCGATGACGTCATCGATGAGGTCATTGACCTCGATGACGTCATCGATGACGTCATCGATGACGTCATCGCTCGGGTGACCTTGAACTGGCCCAGAAGCCCCCATTCCCCACTACTCTTACCTTTTATTAAAAGTGTTTAAAATAATAATTTATTTTACTTTGTTTAGATTTAATACTCCACAGTACACTGTAGAATTTTGAAAAGGTTTTAGAAAAGGATTTAGCTAAAACTTTAGTGAACTGTTTCACTTAAGACTTTATATTATATAAAAAGTGTAATCAAAATTTAACTTTGCTTCTGTATAAGGTATGTGCTTGAATTAACTAATTTAAAAAAATTTGGTTGGTTTTAAACTCGAATCTAAAAGCTTTTAATTTTAATTTATTGTGACGCCCCATCTCAGGTAATCTGCGTACTGACTGTCCATCTCCGTACTGCGTACTGTGCTATCTCCAAAATTAATTGATATACTAACATAAATCCATAGAATTCAAATATTGCATGCACTTACGAAATGGTCACCATAACTAAATTCAAAAGGTACAGATTCAAATTACCACACATATTTTCCATAAGTACGCCATGACGTATATTGACATAACTTGGGGACGTATGTTTTCCATTATATGTGATTTAAACAAATTATGTTTTTTGCTTCTAGAGCCCTCAATTTGAAAAGATATTATGGTTCACATCATACAGTGCCTACTAGAAATATATAGCCAATTCTGTACCAAAGAAATCCACTCAACACTCGAGAATTAATTATGCTGGTCAACGAAAAAGTGTATAGGCCTAGTTGTAGATAGTTTCCCATCCGCGACAGTAACGTCGTCGCGGTGGCGGCGGCGGCGCGGGGCCGGGGGAAGTGGCCATGAGGGTGCCGCGCACGTAACATGGGAGATTGGCAAATCTAGTTTTACAGTCAGTAGAACCGATCTTACAAGCCCTGAGCCACCTGATATCTCCCTCTTTCAGCCGTTTTCTTATCACTAGCACTGGGGCGTAACGTTTGGCACGTCTTAACTCTCTGGTCACTGACCTTGATGTTACTTCTAAACCCTAGGACAGAGGGGTTTAGAAGTTACATCAAGGAGGGTTCAGGATTGCGGACAATTTCCTCAATTTGTAGGGTTAGTTTGATATTGATGCCTTAACCCATTTACCACTATTCCATTGAAATATATTACTTTCCTTGAAAAATATTTTAGCAGAAACCGTTAAAGTATGTGTTCGACTCATAAAGTACATTAATTCTTAAAATTATATTTTAAGAGTTTTGTTTTTAATAGAATCAATAAAATGAAACTAATTTTACTAATTACTAATTTGAAACTAATTACACTGACCTTGAAATAGTTTATGAAAAGTAATAAACCCCCTGAGTGTTTATTGGAATACTAAAGTAAACATGAAATGTCAAACATCGGACCTACTTTATGTTGCCCAGCATTGATAACTTACAAGTTTATTACATTCGACCGAACTGTAAAACTAAGATTACTGCTGCACTCAATGGCTTGACCTTTTCCTTCCAGTGGTTAAGATTGTTTTTTAATGTAAACAAAGCAATCTAAAACAATAATAACAATATATTTTACTGCAAACTCTTATTGAAGCAACAATAACTTTAAATTGTAATGAGTGATCAGAAGTGATCAACATTATCCACACAAAAGAGGTACTTTTAATCACCAGATAGTTTACATCTTTACCACTAAAGTTATACACGTCTCCCGTTTCACAAGAATTATTTGAAGCAATAATATAATAACAACTGTATAGCGTAAGAAAGATTGTGGGTGGAGCCCATTAAATTCATTCCTGGACGATTCCTTCGATAGGAATAAAAATCTATGGTACTCCAGGACGAATCACAGCACAAATCTGCCAAATCATATAGTATAAAAGTACGATTCACATGTCCTCCCATTTTAGAGTTAGCACGGCCATTTTAGTATAAAACTCGTTTACAATGCTGTGCTGAAGAACAAATTCCGAACATCCTTAATTTGTGTTATATTAAAATGCAAGTTGACGCCCTAAAAATGTGGATTTTACGGATGCCTTAATTGAAATACAACCTTCAAATAGAAATTTTAAACATTCAATGGACAAGTAAAAATAAGTTGAAAAAGCGAGATAACAGCAAATTAAATTAGGCATTACCCATAAAAAGAATAGTTGTTAGTCTTCTTTCTTTAACGCAGTGGACTTTCTATGCTTTTTACATAACTACGTCCAGTTTAGGTAATACCTGATTTAACATAAGGTGATACATAATAAATAAAAACTATTTTACTATACATCAGACTGTTTTTTAATCTTTTGGCTGTTGTTTACTTGCAGTTTTTTACATCCATATCGATTACAGGATGTGCACCTGGAATATACAGGGGGAATTCTTTTAAGTGATCTAAAAGCTAACTTATTAATTCTATATGTAACAGTATACTTCTTATTGGGGACTCCCTTTATTTTTTCATATTTTTTAGGTGCGTTCAAGCACATATTTAAATTTCTTAAATTTGTCATTTTCCCAATATGTTGGTCAACTTAAAATATTTAAATATGAAAAACCATTTTATATAATTTATTGATTCTATTATATAATTGTAAGCCTCTTTTATCATTTGAAATTTTCTAACCTTACGGTTGGGGTGCTTGAGTCAATTAAAGTTCATTTTTAGTCCCATAACACGAAGCAAATTTTAACTGCCTTTATCTCCGAAACCATTCAGTAAAATAAAAAATACTCAAAATAAAAATGTCTTAAAATATTATCTTAAGAACATTTTATTTACAAAAAATTGTCATTTACGCATAAATGATCTTGTTTTCCAATATAGTGGACAAATAATAAAATGTATTAAAACGTATGTTATTTTAAGATAAACTTTCTTCAAACGACATTAATGAATTTTTATTCTTTAGTATATATTTTATTGTACCAAATGGTTTGGGAGATGCAGGCAATTTAAGTTAGGTCCATGTTATTCTTATGAGAATAAAAATTAACTTCAACCGCCTCTAGCTGTCTAACCGTTATGTTAAAAAAATCATAAAAAATAGTACTAAAGAGGTCTTAAAATTATGCATAAAATAAAATAAAAATATATAAAAAGGGGAGTTCGTATTAAAAGATTTTAAGTTGCCCGCCATACTTGAAAAATAGCAGGAAAAAAGGATTATGTGATTAGAAATATCATAAAAATATACTAGGGAAGAAGTAAGAAGTATACTGAAAGCAGATATATAATTAAAAAAATTAGCTATCGGATCACTTTAAAGCACTTACTGTTAGCTACGGTCGTAAGATAACCTATATTACTGATCAACCGGTTACCAATGTAGAATAATTAAACGGGTAATAGAAGGGATATGTCCCAAGGTATAGGCTATGGTGTGATAGACGATATATCACCCACAAAGTCTGTGAGTAAAACATATTTATTTTTGCTCAAAATGTATCTGAATCTACCATTATAAACGTTTACAAACCACCGAACAAAAGTCAATATGAAATCACAAAAAAAAAAACCGAGTGGTAATTGGGTCAACTAGACATCATTAGACTACTTGCCTCAGACAAGTGCAACTCTGTCGAGGTGCGGAGGTCGCCGAGACTTCTGAGGTCGTCTATGTCTTAAATAATGCTATCGGCGGCCTCAATGAGACACGTTGAGAAGATATGTCTTCTTCAGTTGCCGCGAACAAGCAGCAACTGAAGATGGCGGTACAGTCTCTTCGGACAGGGGCATGTTTCACAAACTTGGTCATTTCCGGGTGGGGTTACTCAGCCGCAAATTTGAGGACCACGGTTCCTCGGTTTCTGCCAGGGCTGTGTGTACCATCACGTTTCAGCGAATTGCAAATTATTGTAAAGAATCGTCAAGCTCTCTGCTACAAATATTGGGGAATCAGGACCCGACCTCAAGAAGTGTACCAGATTGGTTCACCGCTTCCTCTTCAGTGATCTGGAGCCTGATCTGATGGTATAGTCGCACCAGAATTTCACGTTCTGGGGCGTCAGTGAAATAAATAGTCATTTCTTCTTAAAAACGGAAGGGCCCCCAATATGACGTATTCAAACAAGGTACTCCCCCGAAGCGACGAGGCAAACGGTCGAGGAGGGACCAGAGCTCGGAAAAGGTGTGGGTTTAACGGTTATAGTTCAGGCTAGTCCCAGACAACGTTCATAAAAAGGATTTTTTCTTACATCATAAAAAAGTAAGAGAACTAATACAGGAATATGGTAACATTAGTGAATTAGTTCACAGAAAGATTCTTAGACTTATCAAGTCCCATTGTATTTTAAACAGTGCCACCAGAGGGTTGCACGTTTCCTGTCGCTTGGTTGATTACCAACCCTTAACACTCCAAATTTAGTTCAGCAATTATTTAAAAGATGCAGTAATTATTTTTAAAAAGAAATATATATTTTTATAAACACTTTATTACCAGATGCAGCTCTAGCGAAGTATAACTGTTTAAAATTGTTATCAAAATCAACAAAGGTCAAGTTTTGCAGACCAAGAAGAAAAAAAACACTCTCAATTGGGCTATTCTTCACGGTCGATAATGGCACTCTTTAATGCTCGCCAATGTGGGGTGCTCGTCTCCACGGATTGGTTGTTTTTTTCGCAGATCGGAGGTGATCAGGGGAATCTGTGCCACCAATCGGAGGCGATTTTGCCACAGATCGGAGGCGATATGTGCCACAGATCTGGAGGATCTGTGCCACCAATCAGTGGAGATCCGTGCCACCAATCGGAGGAGATCTCTGCCACAGATCGGCATAGATTTGTGCCACCAATCGGAGATCTCTGCCACAGATCAAAGTAGATCTGTGATACCGATCGGGGTGATTTTTGCCAACGATCGGGGATGCTCGCTCATCCGATCGGTTGTACTTGGGTCTGCCTTATTGGTGTCGCTCGAGCATAGGCACCCTAGGAGGTCGTCTAGTTGGTCTATATGGTAGACCCGGTCCTGATTAAAAAAAAGTAATAATTAATCCGATTTCACAATAAATTCTGTGTGTACGCAGGTCTGCTGCGCCATGCGTCAAGTTGGCCCCATATAGTATGTTAAGCAAGCTCAAAATGTATCATACAATAACATATTGAAATGGCCCTAGTTTTAAAAAGATCCAGTTGCATTAACGGGTTTAAATATCAGTCGTAGGTGATATCTGATAAGTATAAAATTGCACTCACAATCGGTCCTGGCCCGACACAGGCGGCCGTAAACTTAAGTGGGGATTGTGGGTCGTAAATGGTCCATTTCGAGGGCTATGCACCGCCATCTTGCATCTTACCTCCTATCCGACACTCACCTTGACAACTTAGAATTTTAACACAATAATATATAACTAATTTCAAGGATTTTCTTTAGTTAATAGTCTATAAAGTTTGAATATTATTTTTACCATACTACATTACGAATTTTAACATTTCGAAACAAGATGATTGCACGGTAGTAAAGGTGAAAGAGGATCTAGGATCTAAAAAAATATGAGAAAACTTTTAAGATTCTTAGGATTGTGCCTCGGTCGAAAAATGACCAACTTTAGGACTAAATGACCAACGTTCAAAAAGCAACTTTAGGCTTTAGTAACTTTTTGGTCATACAGCTCAAATTTATGTCTTAAGTACAAAAAAAAGAAAACAAATTTTGAAACTTTATTTACCATGAAACATTGCTCCGAAAGAGAATAATTTTGATATCTCTAATAAAAACAAATGTTTATCTGCAACTAAAATTTTATTATATTGTAAGAAAAGAGTGCCAATGAACTCAACACTAGGTTATTTTACTCTTGAGAGTGTAAAACAATTACTTTAGTCCCATAACGTATGTTTCGCAAATCGCAACACAACCGTTTTCACACTGCAGCACAAGAAATATATATTGGTTATTCCAAAATTCCTTGAACGGCAATATATTTTTCATTATTTGTCAACATACTACAATAAAATCTTTTTGGGCACAAAAAGTTTTTTAGGCTGTATAATTTTACAATTCGAAGGGACGGCCTACTGAGGAAGTCTTGAAAATCTTAAAGTAAATGTAGGTTGACCATGAACATAAAATTAAAGGTTTTATTTGGTAGAGTCCAGTGCTGCAAACCAGACCTCAGAATCAATTGAGCAATTTGTTAGAATTGCATTTTAAAATCTAGGCAACGTGGGACAACACAAACTTTAATCGACCCCCATTTTCGGCTTGGTCGTTTTTTAGGTCGATTTTGTTCCATTATACTCAACTTACAGTTCCTTCAACTTGAAATTTGAACAAAAACAGTTTTTATGCCTAAAACTTACACCCAAAATTTTACTGGCTTAAGTTGAGAAAAAACTTAACATTCTGGAACTTTTGGGACACCCTGTTGCGACTAAAGCGTGAGTTGCAAAGACAACCAATGATAGGGTAGAGCGACATTATTTATTCGACTGTTTCCCTGTAGTAATCAGTTTTATACAATGCCTTTTATGAATGTGATTTGTCAAGTAGAGTCTACCTTGACTTTTATATTAAAGAAAACAAGTAGTACTTGTAGTAGTGTCCGATACCAAAATTTTAATTTCAGGCCTACATAAAAAGTTCTCTAAAAGGGATTCTAATTTAAAATAATTTATTTCTCCTGGGACTTTTAACTAATACATAATTCACAAATATCTAAATTTCATTTAATAAGGCGAAAAAATTCTTTTATAGCAATAGAAATGTAGCAGATTGAAAGATACTTGTCAAACTGACAGCAGGCCTAATATAAGTAGATAAAAAAGTAAGCTTGAAACAACCACCCTACGTACTGAAAAGTTGTAATTATAGTAGGGTAGGAAAGGCAGAGGAATATAACTACTGTAGAACCCTTAGACGAGAGAAAGTAAGTAGGGGAGAAGGATGGATTGGGTAGAGAAGGTATGCGACCATAGAGAATAAGCTAGGGATAGAAAAGGGAGAGTCTACGCCAATTGGACGGGAGAAGGGGGTAGAAGAGAAGGATAGATTATTGTGCAGTGACAAATGAGTAAAGATATAGAGGACAATGGATGACATGGTTGAACAAGGAATGAGATACATCTAGACTTACTTAAAAATAACTAATCACTTTCTTAAACAGTAATATGTTAGCTCCATCAAGTAGTATTTCCCAACCCACACAACATCAGCAAACTTAAAAAGGAAAGAGTGAACATCGTTCTATTTAGTTTGAAATTAGTTGTGACACTGATAGAGTCTAATTGATTAGTTAGAAATTTAAATCTACTCCTTTTAATGCGAATGTTTATTGGAATTTTTATGCCTTTGATAACTATGACTTTTACGGCTATATGATGCATCAGCACGGTTTCCTGTTGGTGTTGAAAAACTCAAGATAAGAATGTATAAGCTTGCCAGAGGAATATAAACCGTTGCAACGGGCAATTCTGGTATTTTACGCATTTCCAGTCTAATTAAAAGTTAAATATGTAATCCATAACGGATCAAGTAAATGCCGACGGCAATTAGTGACTGAGGTACGTTAAATAATAAGTTTTTAATGACTTTGGCTTCGGTAAACTATTTTTTGATTACCTTTAACTCTCCAAATATCGTTTTGTTTGTTAACAAATTTGTTGAATAACTGCCGCATACAAGTATTATTACTATCAATTTACCTCTCTAAATTGTAGGAGTTTTATCAAAAATAATCGATTTATACTCTTAGAAAAATGTTGTTAATATAATTTTTAATTATCAAAAGTATTTTGTTCATATTATACGCAGTACATTTAGAGGAATCGGTGCAAAACCTTACATACTCAATCAAAGAACCGTGCCCCCTGGTCTAGGGTCTGAGGATACACCAAAACTAAAATACATAATTAAATTTTCTCATGTGGAGATCAGTATAAGAAAAAAAAGGTTTACTCATTAAAAGTATAGTTTTTTCTTCCCTTATTACGTAAAAATTGAAAATTACTAAATGATATTAAAATAATATATATATATATATATATATATATATATATATATATATATATATTTTTTTTTTTTAGTTAGATATAAACTACAGTAAAATTGCTAATTTTAAGTTGTTAATTTTAATTGTGCTATTGGGAAAACTCCTGAGTATAGGGTCACTTGTCATTCTTTAATTTTAATAAGCCCATAGTACAGTATGGGTATTTTTACAGTGTTCGGGGCAACAGAAATACAGGAGAGCGTATTTTTAGTGATAATCCCTAAAATAGATCGAAATAGATCGGACTGTTAATCCTGATAACAATTTCCAACAAATAAAACCTAACGAAATAGAGACTTATTTGAATGTCTCAGTGAAACTCGAAAACTGCAAAGAAAATAAAACTAGGAAATATTAGACCGAAAGGATTTGATCGGAAATGATCAAGTCTAGGTTCACCAAGTGTCTTGAAAATAACTTTGTTTTGTTCTAAGTGTTTTTCAATTGATGAGGAAATCAAATTCTATATCCCGAAAACTATTAAACTTGATTTGTAGTTAGTGATGAGAAAAACACATATTAATTTCGCAATGAAACATAAGCTCGTCGTCACTCAATTAACTTTTTTAAACGATAAAAAAGTAGATCCCACCTGTGATGCCTTGTAATCGTATTTCCTTGGTTCAGGGAATGTTGGCAGAAAAGGAGGGTCTTTTCAAAAGAAGGCCTCCTCTATTAAAATTTTCTGATACCGTAGTAGGTTATTACCGAATACGTTTTGGTGGATTACATAGCTGTAATTAGACGGAAAACATGTAAATTGTCTCCATCGAATTAACCATTCAACGTTTTAACACTGTATAATATCAACCGTTATGAAATCGCAAAATACGATCATAAAATTAGTCGGTTGGCCAAAACAATGGTTTGGAAACCAAGTTAGGTTAGGTTAGCTTTTACAGTAGTTCGGTACTGTAATAGAGTAACACATAATGTTAATTAAAAATAAAATTACCAACTTCTCGGAAGTCTGACACTAAAAAATCCAATGCAGGCCAGGCAGAACAGGTAACGCGGTGACTTGAGATAAGATCACTATAAGATTAGATGTGTCAACCGAATCTGATATTCCTTTTGCGCATAGTGCTTGTTTTACATTTATTTGTGACCTTATCTTTACCAGGAACCTATTTCGTAAACAATTAGTCCTAATTCGTGTATGAACAATTTTAATAGTGGAGGCCCTCTTCTAAAAAACAACGGAAGAGGGTTCAATTTCATACATAATTTTAAAAGAGTCGCACCTCCCTTAATAATTTGAAGAATGATATAAATTGAGGTTAAACTGAAAATATCATAAAGTTTACGTATAAAATATCATAAAGGGCTCAAACATAGCCTCTAACTACAGTCTGTACTAGGGGATGCTACATCTTATTTGTTATGAAGAGAAGTTGCAATAGGCCATAGGAAATCACAATGTTGAAATTTACGTCCATGACATACAAAACTCCGCTTCATACGCGAATTGTGCTTTTCACTCTCGAGAAACAACACGTTGACCACAACACCTAGGTTGTAATTCAAAGAAGGAATTTAACAAAATAAAGGTAGGTAGACGTGAGCTTGGAGCGTGGAACATTAATTGTGCGGTTCTGGAGCGCCGCCACACCGCGGATGCGGAACAACGTCCCCACCCCGCGGTCGCCGCGCCCGAGCCCGCCCTTGCAATACACGGTGTACCAAAAACAACCACCCGGTTTAGGAACTATAGGTTCAAGAAACTAATAAACAAATACTGATTATGTTCGGATATAATCAAAGTAAAACTTTGGAAATTTGTTCACGCCTCATTCATAGTTGGGAGATTACTTGTTGGCTAGTGGAGGGGAAGATTCCCCCACCTCTATCAGCTGTTATATAGCATTGGAATAAAATAAAATGATTTCAATTAAAAGGAGAGCTACAAAAAACTGAGGTGGGGGAAACATCCCCTCAATCAATGATACTAAAATTGCTTCTTGTCATCAAATTATCTTCCTTAATGGGTTAATCGTAGATTCCCTGTTTGATTTTTCTCAACATATTGATTAAGTTTCAAAAAAATAAATAGCGGTATCTTCATTATTCGTAGATTAACTCAGTTTTTTACTCAATTATTCGTATGAAAGCTTACTATGAAACCGCCTGAAAAAAACAAGTTTTACTGATTTTTTGTGTTTGTTCAACTGATTCCTGTAAAGGTTTTTTTCCAGAAATAAAATCCTAACTTTTCCCTCTCTGTATATATATGAATCCCTATCCTTTTACATAAAAAATAAGCCTTCTTTTCAGACCAGAGACACCACCCGTTACGTTACCTCCGCTACAACTTTAGAAATACCGATACTTCGACCATTCCTCATCATAAAACAGCCAGTTTTGAGAGAAAAACCTGTTTTACATTTATTAAACTTTCCAACGCCCTGCTCTCATTCTTAAAAAACAGGAACAGATGTGTACAGATTCAGGTCTAGTATTTGTTAGAGAAGGAGTATTATAGCTTCCATGAGTACCTGGATTTTGTGTGAAAACTTTAATTTTTATTTTTGACAAATCATATTATTTTCATGATGCAGTACATGCCACTGACGATCATAATGCTATGTACATAGTCAACAACAATACATAATTCTTGAATAATTTTTTCCCAATAGTTGGCCCACAAGTCATCTCCCAACATTTAGGCGTTCAAAATATCAGATTCCGTTGAAGGGTCTTATCTTACCCGGTATCTTATCTGAAGTCATCACGTTAACTGTTCTGGTCGTCTCTGCAATTGCTTGTTTGTTGTCAGAGTTCAGAGAAAATGGTAATTTTGTTTTATGTTACCATTATGTTGTTTACTATTCTACCACTGAAGTACTACAAAATCTAAACTATCTTAACTTAGTAACCTCAGTGTATTGGTCAACCGGCTGATTGGGTAATCACATGTGCGGTTTGGTAACTGTGGATTAAATGTGATGTTAAAACTTTGAATGGGAAAACGGTGGGCACAATTGACACGTTTTCTGTCTATTTACAGCCCTCTAATCCACCAAAATGCATTCGGTAATAATCTGTTGCGGTTTCAGAAGATTTTAATAGTGGAGGCTCTCTTCTAAAAAAGGCCCGAATCTCTGATTCTTATGAAATTATATTGGGGTGTAGGGTATGATCTGTTTGAATAAGTTCGTAAACAAGAATAACGCCGGGGAGTAATAATGAGGCCGGGGATTTGTTGGTATTATTTATTTATTCAATTAGTTTAACAATTTTATCCGAAACCATAAACAAACTAACAAACTCAGTATAGTATCTTGAATAATTAATACCATTTAACGGAAAGACCCAAATTTATGATGTTCATTTTATAATTTAGGAAATTCAACAAAACTTTATATCCCACTCTCATTCATCGACTAATTTGATATGATTTTAATATGTACCTTCATACAAGTTTTTTGAGATTTAAATACTTGTTTCCAAGTGCTAATCGAGCAGTTTTCACCACATTAGAAGGTGTTTTCGTGTAGTTTTCATGGCGTTTGATGCACACACATGTTCGTCGATGAAACCGCCTAATTTAATGAATTCGTCCCGCGGGGGGAGACACCGAGACACGTGTTCGCCTTTTGGTCGAATAACAAGACAGAGTGGGCTTCAAAGACAAGGGCGCTATGCATATGTATGTGCAACATCAAGGGTGTCAAATAAAGGGTTAATTTAAATATGGCCAACTAAAAGAGGGAGTAGAAATCATTCTCTGCCAAGAAGAGAATGTCTCGAGTTGTATGGATGTGCTTTGGTCGCTTTCAATTCATTTTTCAAAAAATATTTTTTATATTTTTACATCAACGAAACTTTGTACATGAAATTTGATGAATTTAAAGGTTGTTGTATTCTTGGAATGTACAGTATTGGGTTTTCGTTTAAAAAAGTTCTCCATTTCTACACTGATGAGCGGAATCACCACTATATCCAGAAGGCACATCCGGAAGTTTAGTGAGCATTTATGACGAATATAAAGTGAACTCATAATGTGCTGTTCTGTTGAACTATCATTACTGCAATCACACATTACTTCTGTCAGCAGCTTCTGACATATACATATACTTGGATAGAGGGAGCATAGACTGAGGATCAACAGGAGATGAATCACATGCATCCAAGCAGTCTGGTTGGGTTCCCGATTAGTTTTTAGTTTGAATTAATTATTCATCCCATTTGAAACGCGAGATATAACTTTTGCTACTACTGAAATATTTTCGCTTAAATTAAATAGGTGAGTCACACCGGTCTTCAGCTGCCAGTCCAAGCAAGGGCTTACTGCCTCAGATTTTCAATGGAGGGTGGGTGCACAAAACTACGAAATCGATCACCATTGTACAACAACATTATAAATAATTAACTATTATTATTTGTGTGGATGTGTAAATAATATATTAAGGAGGGTTAGGAAAAGTATTTTTATTTCGTCAAGTAGTAGAACTAACACTGTTAGTGTTATTAGTAATGAAGAAGTTCCTTGAATTAAACCCAGTTTATCCTTAAAATGAAAATAAACTTCTAGTCTGTAAATACTAAGCTTTGACTTTTTAAAAGTAATAAATTATGATTCCAATGGGCAAACATCATTATTAGTAATTTAAACCGTTTAATATAATTGTATTTAAGTAGTGTCAAATTGTTGGTGCTGGGCCAGTTCAAGGTCACCTGAGGGATGACGTCATCGAGGTCAATGACCTCACCGATGACGTCATCGATGACGTCATCGATTGCGTCATCGATGACGTCATAACCAATGACGTCATTTCGATGACGTCACACCCATGACGTCACAGAAATGACGTGCTGATGACGTCATCACCCCTTACGTCATCAAAATGACGTCACCGACGCCACTGAGGTCAAGGTCACGCCGAAACTTAAAATTTTTTGGCACTTTTGCTGTTTCTCGCACTACGCTCCTAGTTTCAGTCCGAGTCCCCGTGACCTTGACCACTTGGAGCGAATTTTCGACGAGAAACGGCAAAAGTGCCAAGTTAAACTCGTGTTTCTGACATGACTCTGCCTAAATGGGCAATCGGTTATCCCTCAGGTGACCTTGAACCAGCACAACACCAACAATTTGATATTACTGCGACCTTGAAAACCTAACAACGGAGCGCCGACACCGATGCGCACCCCACGACAGCCACCGAGTGACTGACTGTCAGGCTCTGTGTACTCTAGGTATATGGGGAAGTGGAGGGGGAAATCTCAAGGTCATCCAAATGGAGTTTTAAAAAAGTGAAAGAGTAGAAAGACTACTCTTGTGCTTCCTGGGCGACTTCATCAATTTCTAACGGATCTGTAAACCAATCCGATCTGTAGCGGCAGGAGTCCAGAAAACAGGTGCACCACCCATCAGGTTGTCCGTAGCACTTCCGACAATTGGTAAGATTGGAGAAGTGAAACTTAATACACCGCTGCGGACAACAAGTATAAAAGTATTTGGATTTGTAGATTTTGAAAGTTTGTAGTACCGGTGGTGGCAGCTGTTGGTTCTTGCATCTACACCTGCAACATCCGAAGCATTCACATTGCCGGCAGGCCAGTCCATCCACTTGCCACTTTGGTAAGAGGAAACACTTATCCTCACAGCAATAGGTTGTCCCCGTCTCTTCCTCCCAACGCTTCTTTGCACAATATGTGACGCCTTGTATCTCCAAACACCTATGCTCGTAACATGAGATGCGCTTACTTTCCATAGTTGATGCTGCTTTGACGAGGGAGCACGATGAAGTGATGCTGTGGTCAGTGTGAATGGGGTTTATATAACCTAAGGTGAGTGGAGGGGGAAAGGTCAAGGTCATTCAAATGGAGTTTTAAAAAAGTGAAAGAGTAGAAAGACTACTCTTGTGTATCTATAGCGATTTCATTGATAGTGAGTGCTTCCGTATGCCAAGTTGATCTGTACTGACAGGCTCCTAAATAATGTTTGCAAAAACCTGCAAAATGATTGTTGCACAATTTGCAGCCAGTTAGCTGTTTTAGTGTGAATTCAATGCAACGTTCAGGGCAACAAGTGTACTTATACCCTCTCATCTGGTACACATGGAATGTCTTCAACTCTGGTTTCGGCTTCTTCCAAGACTTGCACTTACACATGCATTGACCAAAAGCTTCACATTTTCTACACGCCAGGCCATCCACCACATCAATGTCATTTGGCCATGAAAAACATTTCTGTTTGCAACAGTAGTTGAGTTGACTCTCCATGTTGCTGTGGTGAAGGTGCGCGATGAAATGATGCTGCAGTCATTGAGAGTGCACCTTAAATAAACTCAGTGGAGGGGGAAAGGTCAAGGCCATCCAAACGGAGTTTTAAAAAAGATAACTAGTCGTCCTCCTCCTCCTCGTCCGTTGTACTTGGAGAGCTGTCAGACGAAGAGCCCCGTGCAGGTGCTCCCCAGATGAAAAACAAATCAATTTTAAAACGAAGACCAGGATCTTGCATCATCAATTCCTTTAATTTGTCACATACTAAGTCGACCTTGTGTAAGGTGTCAACAACAAGCTTCCAATTTGTTGGCTCAATATAACTTGTAGTTGAGTCTGCCTCGCTGATAACCACATCCTCCGGCCGTATTGGAGTGTAAATATGTGTAAAGTTCTTCGGCTGAAGCTGAGGCTCAGGCTGGCTGGAAGTGGAAGGTTGAGTGTGGACCCCTGTCGCATCGAAATCCATAGTCATTCTACATTCAATGTTGGGGTTTTCGTTTAATACATACACCAATTTCTCATGCAACATATCCACTTCTGCCGAGTCTTGCAGATGAACATTCCAGGAAAATGGCCATTCTTCATCCGTAGTAGAGTCAACTCGAGAAAGAGTGCTGTCCGCCATGATAGCTAAGCAAGGAATGATGTGAGCTACAGACTGTGGTAACAGTATTGAAAAGTAGAGGGGGTAAACCAAAAGTATGTGGAGGGGGTATTTTCAAGGTCATTTAATTTGGGTTTAAAAAAAAGGAAATAGTGGAGGGGGAATTCTCAAGGTCATCCAATTTGGGTTTTAAAAAAGGAATGAAGGTTACTCCTCTTCAGCCTCGTTGTCCCCCACATCCTCATTAGCCTCATCTTCATCGACGTCAGACTCGCCGTAAGGGTAGATCGGGGACATGGGCGAATATTGTGGAGATTGTTGACCGTTGTTATCGTCCCCTTGCATTCTAACTTGGGACCAATCATAATTTAAATTCATTTGTATTATGATCCCAGGGTTGTCCCGCAGTATTTCCTACATCCGTTCGCAAATCGTTTCCAAATAGTGTACACTATCGATCGACAGTGTCCAACCTGTACTTGTACCAACATCAGTAGTGGAGTCAGCTTGGCTGATGGTGTTGTTGTCTGCCATGGTTGCTTGTCGGACAAGGAATGACGGTTGATGTGATGCTCATGCAGGAACATGGTGAAGTGGTGGGGGGTGTGGTGGAGTAGTGGGGGAATTTTCAAGGTCATCCAAACGGAGTTTTAAAAAAAGGAAAACCTACAAAGTAACATTGAAACTTTCCAATTGATGGTGGCGAGCGTTTTCTTCTGCAACCTTGCCGACACATGTGACTATGCCATACAGTATGAAAAGTACAACCATAATAAGGCCGAACAATAAAAGATAGCCGTTGACTATCATGATATTTTCTGAGTGTATCTGCTTTCTTCGTATCGCCCTCTCCTGCATCCTCTTCTCCAACTCGTGGACGAAGTCACAGCAAACGTGAGGACATGTTTTATCCGTTGGTAGGTTTGCCATTGTTGATGTTGTCGGTTTGGATGTTGAAGATGGAATGAGGTTTCCAATTGTGATGTGCCATGTACATCAATAGTCAGGTAGTGGGGGTAGTAAAGCAGTGGAGGGGGAAGTTTCAAGGTCATTCAAACCGTGTTTTAAAAAAACCTATCTTGTTACTGAGCTCATATGTCAGTAACAAGATAGGTGCTTTTGCTCATTTACTTCTTTAATATAATGAAAAAATAAACATATTCTACAATGGTTAGAACAAGAAATACAACTGCTAGTCAGCTGAAGTAATCTAAGTTGTCCGGCTCGGTCTTCATGGACGTCGGTGAGGAAGCTGTCGAGGAGTGTCCAGGCTCTTCCTTTGACTGCCGGGTGTTCCGTATATTGCAAGCGTAAACTTGCACGTTTATACGGTAGCCTCGTGCCACCATCAGCTGCAACTCCTTGTACAAGTCGTTTAGCTCCTGCTGAGTCTTGATGCTCACCTCCTCGTAACTTGCGCAACTGACGTTCAGAGACATCCTGATGTTGCTAGGTTGGCTGCTGGAGTAGAAATGAAGCCGAGGCACAGCGTTTGGAGGTACATGAAAAAGTGGTGGGGGTAATGGTGGTGGGGGTAACGGTGGTGGGGGTATGGAAGATCCAATTAAACACTTCTAAACTTTTTCCATCGATACAATGGGATGGAGCAAATAGCACAGGTGTCCTTGTAGTTTTCAAATCTAAACATCGGTGCTAGAAATCCGAACTGTTTTCTACCACCTTCCTGTACGAACCGTCGAAGGTCTCTGACGGCAGCATCGCCACAAGGCCTACAAAACTTTTCCCCGTCTTGGAACCTATACCAGGAGTATCCCGAATACCCTCTATTATCTTTCTTGTACTCTTCGATATCCTGCTTTACTGTTATAGGGATATTATCTTGTAAAGCCGTCTGGAATAAAGATGCGTCAGTTATAACTCGTTGTAAGCAAAGCTCGTACAAGGTGCTCATCGTTTGCTAGTTGGCAACAGACTGACCGTTTTTCGCATCCAAGCAGGTTTGAATCCTAGTGTGGTAGTGGGGGTAATTACGGTAGTGGGGGTAATTGTGAAATGCAAAGGTCAAAGGTCAAGGTCACCCGCGAAGTTTAAAAAAAAATGCAACATATCAATACGTGACAAACTTCACATATTGATATGTTGCATTTTTTGTTTTCTTATTTTTTTGTCTTTTATGATTTATTTATAAAACATTACAATAACATATGTACAACATTAAAACTTAAATCTAACACTGCTGCTTGTCGGCAATGTGGATGGTCAACTCTGTAGAGTTGCTACCTGTGCAGCCGTGGGACACCAGGTATAGACAGCCGGGTTGAATAGAGCGAAGGTCCTCGTTTTGTAGAAGATGGACGAATCTCTTGGGCAGGTACACCTGGAACTTGGGCTCATCCCCCGGAGTAAACGGTGCCTCGCTGAGACTGCAGCAGATGGCTTCCCCAACTGTAGTCTCCATCTTCTTCATAGCATGGATTATGTAGTGCTTTTCATCTTTTAGTTCAGAGCACTTCTTCACAGGTAATATTGTTGACTTGGAGTGAGCATTGAACTGCTCGACCAAAGTCTGAAGGAACTGGTGAGATGCCATGGTCAGGTTACAGATCGTCTTCTTGCTCGGAGATGTTGTCGTCTCGGAATCTCGAGTAATACTCATGCCAGGTCCCGGTCTGCTCCTCACTTATATACTCTCCGTTACCCCCACCACTCCCCACTTCCCCACTTTGAAGGTAAGAGGCGAGTTTATAGGCATTTTTCAAAGCGCAATGTCTATCTTTATCATGTTCTGGGCTTTTTGTACAAATACATATGGTTTCCAGCATGTATTGATAATTCTTATCCAATTCCACATCATTAACCGGAACATGAGTAAATCCTTCGATCCATCTTTTCTTTTCCAGCCCCTTTGTGTAAATATTGGTAAACTTGTCTGAAAAATGATGCATAATGTGATACAAGTCCGTGTAACTTGTAAAACCATCATACCAATCGATATGATGGAAGTGTTTTGAAATCCATCTGTTGGAAGTAGCGGCTTTACTAGTTAAAGACGAATAAGAACATGGTGGTTTAAATAAAAACGAATAAGGAACACTTGTATTCATGTCCAAAAACACAAGTTCTTTTATAATGAATCTATCATCATTACCACGAAACGCTTGAAACTCAATAATACCAGGCTTGTACCAGACTTGTTCTTCTTCTTCCTTGTCCATTTTGAAGGCCAAACGTCTGCTCATTACGAAGTCAGGAGGTCAACTGATTTCCACACCACGGTAGGTACTACTTTTATACCAGGCCGTACAGTTGTTGGCGCGTTGGTGTATATTTAACGTGGGCACCGTCCCCAATAGGCCTCACCCCACAAAAAGTTGGTTATTGTTTTAAAAACTAACCATTGTCATTTAAGTTTCCATCTTTATATTTTCCTTGTTTTCGTTTTCATCACTAACACTTGATTCTTCTCCTCCAACTTCCTCTTCTTCCTGTTTTACTGATTTCTTATGTAGTTGAGCGTACTTTTCCAATTGTCTCCACATCTGTACTTCATGAGAAACTCTATTAAATATAGAAGTATCCACAGGTCCGTATATTATAGGTGCGTCCGGTTGTTTGTCCAAAGTGTCTTCCAGATAATCTTTAATAATCGAACTTGAAAACACCAGTTGTCTCAAGTATCTTGTTATAGGTTCAGTAGCACAAGTTAAAATGAAAAACCCCTCTCGATTAAGTTGAATTTTGTTATCATGTCTTGTTGTGTCTCTAAACCGCAGCTGATGATCACCACGTTGTTTAATAATATCGATTTCCACATTTGAATCCAAAAGTCCTACTCTTGTCTTTCTTCCAAACATGTTACTACTTAAATAGCATTCTAGCAGATGCAAGTGTTTCATAAATGATTCCCAAGCACTGTCCGTAAACAAAATCATTTTGGGTCCATGAGTTAAAATTACAGTAGGGGAATAATCTGTAGATTTCATAACACCGATTAAAACACTTTTGTCCAAACTGGAAGAGATTGGGTAAAATATTCGCAAAAATACCTCACTCAATATGTTTGGAGAAATATTATCTTCAATATCCCTTTTTCTCTTTTGTATATTCTTTCTTCTTTTACCTTTTTCTTCAACATTATTACTGGCGTGAAGTTGTCCGCAAACGTTTTGTTCACCTCCTTCCTGGTGACCTTGAGGATCTAAAAACTCAGATATCTCCTTCTCAATATCTACCACATTTTCAGGTGTACCACTAGGAGAAGCCATATTGAATACGATGCTACCCATACAACAGTAGGCAACAAACTGATGAGGAGCGGCCTGTACGCTCTGCTTTTATACTCGCAGAATGAAACAAAACCGGTTTTTACAGTACATTCTTAACAATTCCAGTTAAAGGTGTGTATGTTACAATTTTATCATGTAGAATTAAACAGTATGCAGTTGTATTAGCCGGTATAGCCGCGTTGAATTCCATTTCTATTTTTATATCCACACTTGATGATTTTACTGATTCATTTTGTTTAGAACAATCAATTACAACTATTGGGTAGGCATCGAAATATTTTGAAGGTGATAATAAAGGTGTATTTGCTTTACCGTAATATGAACTTTGGAATCTTGCGTACATATCGTACAATATACTGTATTTCTTCTTAGTGAATGGCACATTTAAATTGTCGTATGGAAAGAATTGTGAATTTAAATAAACTTTAATATTTTTCAAGTCACAATGATCAAATTGTCCTGCATGTTTAGTGATGTCGTCTCTTCTACCTGTTTGTAAACCAAATATAATATACCTGGCTCGTTCTACATAATTTGATGTTTTAACAGTCCAAGTGTGTCTATCCGTAGTAGGTAAACTGGGATGCTCATGGAATTCCCAACTTCTAAATGGAATAACAATATCACGATCGGCTTTTAATTTTCTTAAAAGTAGCATTCTATGCTCGTCAGCTAATTTAACATGTGGAACTCTCCATACAATTTTGTCTAATTTTAATTTCCATTCTAAAGTCGCATCAGTCGTATTATCTGCAGCTTTAATAATGTCTTTATCGTTAGAAGACCTCAACGAAACTAATTCTTGTTTAACGTTTAATATTATTTTCCTATAATCTTCAGCAAAACCAAGCAACAAACGTAATGGAATATGAAAATCAAAATATCCATCTGAATTTGGAGTGATCGTGTCAATTGTAGGTAATACCCATCCGGCAGGTTTAAGTAAATTGGTTTCATTGGGTGTTATAGATGTTAGTCCTTTTAAAGTCGTTGTAATACCTACTTTTTTAGTAGAATCAACTGTTACACCTGATATTTCATATCTAATTTCATCAAACAGGAAAGCCATAGGATTATTTATAAATGGAACTGTTGTACCAGCAGTAGTACCGTCCTTTTTAGTAACTTTTCCTTCAATATACAAGTAACTTTCACATGGTAGTGTGTAAATGTCTTGATGTTGTATGGGAATACGAATTTCATCGTTATTGTTTAATTTCGATGAAGTGTAAGGGTTGTGGGTGTGATATTCTTTTTCCCATAGGGTTTCGTCGAATGTTGGACCCTGCGCTATATCCAGTATATCCATAATCGGTTAATTTTAATCCAACTCTCTCTAAGAAACGAATGTTCTCGCGTGTTAACTCCTCCACAGCTGAAGAGCTACTAATGCGGTTTCCCGTAGGTTGTTCGCTTTTAAATGTTAAACCCATGGTTTTTGTATTAAAGTGTCGATTTTAAATGTAATCTAATCGTAATAGGCTCTTCTCTGAAGTCTACCAAGTTACCGTCTTGATCCAATACGCTCAACACGATGTCTGAAATGAAAGTGGTGTTCAACGGTAGATATACCAGGTTTTGTGGCTTTTCAACAATTTTAAATCCAGGTGGTACACTTGGGTAAAATGTATGTATGATATGGGTGTTAGCCCCATCCCTGTAAGCTCCTTGTATAATGTTACAAGTTATGTCTATACTATTGACTTTTAATATTGTTACTGTTTTCTTACCGGAATGTGTTACATCTGGTTCTAAAACAGGCTCATCGTTGGAAAATCCTAATAAATCACCAATTGAGTTTGGTTGAGTAAAATCTATATAATATTTGGAAGTAATTTCAGCTTTCATCGTATTATTATTACCTTTTAATGTTATATTGTCTTTTCCCATTTTAGTTTGCAAAAATTCATTTATATGATCAATTTCATAAGAACCTGTGGGTAACCTGCACTCTTGTAAGTCTGTAAATTTCCCACTGGCATCTTTTCCCTTATAATAATGCAATACGTTATTTTTACCTTCCGTAACATTGGGAATAGAGTTGTAAGTTGTAAAATCCAATAGTGCCGCCTCCCAAAACCTTCCTTTTTGCAAGCGTAAAAAAAGGATACTTCGTAAAGTGGACGATTTTCCTGTTAATGATACCGTATAGGAAGACATCTCAATAGTGACTGATACTTTTAGCTAGAAATTCCAAACATAAATGGCCGCATATTGAAGTATTATCAGGTTGTTCTCTTTTATAGTTATAATATATGTTTTTAGCAGATTTAAAGTAATTTTGAAGTTCTTTTGGTGGTGGCAAATTACCGAAACTATCAAAATAATATACATTGTTATTTAGTTTCTTATAACAAACCCAATGGGTGCCAGGCCCTTCAGTATTATCCAAATTTACAATTCCAGTCTCATTTTGCCACATTTTCTTTGGTTAACTGTCTTTCATAAACACACCGCGGAAAAATGGTATTTTTAAACAGGAAATATATTTAAATAATTCAATATTGGTTAATGCTTTATGTGGTATGACCAATTGATTTCTTTCATTTAATATGCACGATAAGGTCTTAGGTAAAGACCTGCCCCGTTTTTTACCATTGACCACACGGTGGGCTTCTTCCTGCCTTTTCTGCTAGATCGTCGTCTTCTTATATTTCCTCCATGTTTTCTTGTGGTTGACTTCCTTTTTACCCTTCTTCTCCTCCTTTTTCCACCTCCTACTGCTGTTTTAGCCTTCATACCTGCTGTTACTGCTAAAGCTGCTGCTTTTTCTGCTATGCTAGCGTCACTTGATTTTACTCGTTGCGCAAGCTTTCTGTCTGCTATCGATCTATTTTTTGAATCGGCAAACGTGGAATATGCGATATCGTGTTCTTTACAAGCCTGATCTAACTTTTTTATGCCTGGATCACCTCTTTCCAGTCGTTTTTTCAATTTAGTTCCTGGTCCGCAATACTGATAACCTCCCGGTATATGAATTTCGTATGGTAAAGCGTCTATTGCTCTATTTACGATAGATCCTACTGGAATACGATTTAAAGCTTTACTTAACAGAGAAACCGCTGTGGACGTAATACCGCCTCCTTTCCTTACAGTGTCTCGAATAAAAGGTTAAAAAACATAAAAGACCCTTCGGATGAAAACGATGCAATAAACCTAAAAATATTAAATTAAAAGATATCGCCAACATTAAAACTACAAAATAACACATATGACGCGGAAGATCATAGAATTATCAACGTTGGTAAACCAAATGAAAATGGTGATGCGATAAACAAAGGTTATTTGTCATCTGAATTAAAAAATACGTTAAAATTCAATGGGAAAACGTATAGTGCCAACAATAAACGTATATCCAACGTAGATGACCCTAAAGATGCAAAAGACAGCGTAAATAGACGCTATTTACATTCCTTGATACCTGAAAAGACAAAAGATGGATTTTCTTTTTATAAATTTGTTATTAATGATATAGGTTATCCAAAAACTGAAAACGATGCTGTAAATCTAAAATATATTAAAGATCATTGTATCATACGTGATGTAGGGGTTATAGATTGTTTTAATAATTGTTTAGCAAATGTTAAAGATGGTTCGGCGCCATCAGATGGTGCAACAGTGGGTCAAATGATGGAAACCTTAAAACAAGAAACATCTGGATTTGTAAAACAAGACCAAGTAGTATCGCGGAAAGGGGATGTATTTGTGCAGGGAAATGAAAAGTTTACATTACTTGAAGAAAAGAATAATGCTTGGGATGGTAAAGGAAAGAAATTATCATATATAGGTATGGGTACAGAATTCTTTGATGTTCCAGTTGTAGCACAAACTATATGTTCTAATCCATATAATGATGAACCTTACATATGTAGGTTTAAAAAATACGTAACGTATCTCCTGGTATCAACGATTTCGATTGTGTTGTAGTTAGTCAATCTTTGATATTAGATAAACCAACTGGTGATATTTTTAATGCAGATGATAAGAAAATAGGTAATTTAAAACAAGGAAGTGATCCAAATGATGCTGCAACTGTAGGACAGGCTATAAAAACTTCATTAAAGGACCATAAAGTATATACTTGTAATAATAAACGTATTACAGAACTTAAAGACCCTCAACATGTGGATAATGCTGTTACTGTTAATTTTCTTATTAAAGTTTTAGGAAATGCATTATTTGATATGTTCAATATTATTGCAACGCGTACACGTTGGGGTAATTGGGTGTCTGAATCCGAGAGAGGTAATTGGATTAAAAAGGAAATTTTTAATAAATACTTTATTAACCCTAATACGCAAAAGTTTAGATCATCAGATTGGGGTGATATTGATATTTAATATAACAACACAATAAACTACTTCATTTATGTCCAACTCGTCATAGAGTTAACACATAAGTTGTACATTGCGGTTATAAAAGGACAATAATGACATTCCAGTACATCAGTCCATATCGAGACACTGTAAGGAAAGGAGGCGGTATTACGTCCACAGCGGTTTCTCTGTTAAGTAAAGCTTTAAATCGTATTCCAGTAGGATCTATCGTAAATAGAGCAATAGACGCTTTACCATACGAAATTCATATACCGGGAGGTTATCAGTATTGCGGACCAGGAACTAAATTGAAAAAACGACTGGAAAGAGGTGATCCAGGCATAAACAAGTTAGATCAGGCTTGTAAAGAACACGATATCGCATATTCCACGTTTGCCGATTCAAAAAATAGATCGATAGCAGACAGAAAGCTTGCGGACATAGCTTGGCAACGAGTAAAATCAAGTGACGCTAACATAGCAGAAAAAGCAGCAGCTTTAGCAGTAACAGCAGGTATGAAGGCTAAAACAGCAGTAGGAGGTGGAAAAAGGAGGAGAAGAAGGGTAAAAAGGAAGTCAACCACAAGAAAACATGGAGGAAATATAAGAAGACGACGATCTAGCAAAAAAGGCAGGAAGAAGCCCACCGTGTGGTCAATGATAAAAAACGGGGCAGGTCTTTACCTAAGACCTTATCGTGCATATTAAATGAAAGAAATCAATTGGTCATACCACATAAAGCATTAACCAATATTGAATTATTTAAATATATTTCCTGTTTAAAAATACCATTTTTCCGCGGTGTGTTTATGAAAGACAGTTAACCAAAGAAAATGTGGCAAAATGAGACTGGAATTGTAAATTTGGATAATACTGAAGGGCCTGGCACCCATTGGGTTTGTTATAAGAAACTAAATAACAATGTATATTATTTTGATAGTTTCGGTAATTTGCCACCACCAAAAGAACTTCAAAATTACTTTAAATCTGCTAAAAACATATATTATAACTATAAAAGAGAACAACCTGATAATACTTCAATATGCGGCCATTTATGTTTGGAATTTCTAGCTAAAAGTATCAGTCACTATTGAGATGTCTTCCTATACGGTATCATTAACAGGAAAATCGTCCACTTTACGAAGTATCCTTTTTCCAGCGTTACGCTTGCAAAAAGGAAGGTTTTGGGAGGCGGCACTAGTGGATTTTACAACTTACAACTCTATTCCCAATGTTACGGAAGGTAAAAATAACGTATTGCATTATTATAAGG
The DNA here is from genome assembly GCA_030545055.2 of Neoaliturus tenellus. Taxonomy (NCBI): domain Eukaryota; kingdom Metazoa; phylum Arthropoda; class Insecta; order Hemiptera; family Cicadellidae; genus Neoaliturus; species Neoaliturus tenellus. Next base: position 51,069,103 of record CM061535.1, on the reverse strand, counting down.
GAAAAGATGCCAGTGGGAAATTTACAGACTTACAAGAGTGCAGGTTACCCACAGGTTCTTATGAAATTGATCATATAAATGAATTTTTGCAAACTAAAATGGGAAAAGACAATATAACATTAAAAGGTAATAATAATACGATGAAAGCTGAAATTACTTCCAAATATTATATAGATTTTACTCAACCAAACTCAATTGGTGATTTATTAGGATTTTCCAACGATGAGCCTGTTTTAGAACCAGATGTAACACATTCCGGTAAGAAAACAGTAACAATATTAAAAGTCAATAGTATAGACATAACTTGTAACATTATACAAGGAGCTTACAGGGATGGGGCTAACACCCATATCATACATACATTTTACCCAAGTGTACCACCTGGATTTAAAATTGTTGAAAAGCCACAAAACCTGGTATATCTACCGTTGAACACCACTTTCATTTCAGACATCGTGTTGAGCGTATTGGATCAAGACGGTAACTTGGTAGACTTCAGAGAAGAGCCTATTACGATTAGATTACATTTAAAATCGACACTTTAATACAAAAACCATGGGTTTAACATTTAAAAGCGAACAACCTACGGGAAACCGCATTAGTAGCTCTTCAGCTGTGGAGGAGTTAACACGCGAGAACATTCGTTTCTTAGAGAGAGTTGGATTAAAATTAACCGATTATGGATATACTGGATATAGCGCAGGGTCCAACATTCGACGAAACCCTATGGGAAAAAGAATATCACACCCACAACCCTTACACTTCATCGAAATTAAACAATAACGATGAAATTCGTATTCCCATACAACATCAAGACATTTACACACTACCATGTGAAAGTTACTTGTATATTGAAGGAAAAGTTACTAAAAAGGACGGTACTACTGCTGGTACAACAGTTCCATTTATAAATAATCCTATGGCTTTCCTGTTTGATGAAATTAGATATGAAATATCAGGTGTAACAGTTGATTCTACTAAAAAAGTAGGTATTACAACGACTTTAAAAGGACTAACATCTATAACACCCAATGAAACCAATTTACTTAAACCTGCCGGATGGGTATTACCTACAATTGACACGATCACTCCAAATTCAGATGGATATTTTGATTTTCATATTCCATTACGTTTGTTGCTTGGTTTTGCTGAAGATTATAGGAAAATAATATTAAACGTTAAACAAGAATTAGTTTTGTTGAGGTCTTCTAACGATAAAGACATTATTAAAGCTGCAGATAATACGACTGATGCGACTTTAGAATGGAAATTAAAATTAGACAAAATTGTATGGAGAGTTCCACATGTTAAATTAGCTGACGAGCATAGAATGCTACTTTTAAGAAAATTAAAAGCCGATCGTGATATTGTTATTCCATTTAGAAGTTGGGAATTCCATGAGCATCCCAGTTTACCTACTACGGATCGACACACTTGGACTGTTAAAACATCAAATTATGTAGAACGAGCCAGGTATATTATATTTGGTTTACAAACAGGTAGAAGAGACGACATCACTAAACATGCAGGACAATTTGATCATTGTGACTTGAAAAATATTAAAGTTTATTTAAATTCACAATTCTTTCCATACGACAATTTAAATGTGTCATTCACTAAGAAGAAATACAGTATATTGTACGATATGTACGCAAGATTCCAAAGTTCATATTACGGTAAAGCAAATACACCTTTATTATCACCTTCAAAATATTTCGATGCCTACCCAATAGTTGTAATTGATTGTTCTAAACAAAATGAATCAGTAAAATCATCAAGTGTGGATATAAAAATAGAAATGGAATTCAACGCGGCTATACCGGCTAATACAACTGCATACTGTTTAATTCTACATGATAAAATTGTAACATACACACCTTTAACTGGAATTGTTAAGAATGTACTGTAAAAACCGGTTTTGTTTCATTCCGCGAGTATAAAAGCAGAGCGTACAGGCCGCTCCTCATCAGTTTGTTGCCTACTGTTGTATGGGTAGCATCGTATTCAATATGGCTTCTCCTAGTGGTACACCTGAAAATGTGGTAGATATTGAGAAGGAGATATCTGAGTTTTTAGATCCTCAAGGTCACCAGGAAGGAGGTGAACAAAACGTTTGCGGACAACTTCACGCCAGTAATAATGTTGAAGAAAAAGGTAAAAGAAGAAAGAATATACAAAAGAGAAAAAGGGATATTGAAGATAATATTTCTCCAAACATATTGAGTGAGGTATTTTTGCGAATATTTTACCCAATCTCTTCCAGTTTGGACAAAAGTGTTTTAATCGGTGTTATGAAATCTACAGATTATTCCCCTACTGTAATTTTAACTCATGGACCCAAAATGATTTTGTTTACGGACAGTGCTTGGGAATCATTTATGAAACACTTGCATCTGCTAGAATGCTATTTAAGTAGTAACATGTTTGGAAGAAAGACAAGAGTAGGACTTTTGGATTCAAATGTGGAAATCGATATTATTAAACAACGTGGTGATCATCAGCTGCGGTTTAGAGACACAACAAGACATGATAACAAAATTCAACTTAATCGAGAGGAGTTTTTCATTTTAACTTGTGCTACTGAACCTATAACAAGATACTTGAGACAACTGGTGTTTTCAAGTTCGATTATTAAAGATTATCTGGAAGACACTTTGGACAAACAACCGGACGCACCTATAATATACGGACCTGTGGATACCTCTATATTTAATAGAGTTCCTCATGAAGTACAGATGTGGAGACAATTGGAAAAGTACGCTCAACTACATTAGAAATCAGTAAAACAGGAAGAAGAGGAAGATGGAGGAGAAGAATCAAGTGTTAGTGATGAAAACGAAAACAAGGAAAATATAAAGATGGAAACTTATATGACAATGGTTAGTTTTTAAAACAATAACCAACTTTTTGTGAGGTTAGGCCTATTGGGGACGGTGCCCACGTTAAATATACACCAACGCGCCAACAACTGAAGGCCTGGTATAAAAGTAGTACCTACCGTGGTGTGGAAATCAGTTGACCTCCTGACTTCGTAATGAGCAGACGTGTGGCCTTCAAAATGGACAAGGGAGAAGAAGAACAAGTCTGGTACAAGCCTGGTATTATTGAGTTTCAAGCGTTTCGTGGTAATGATGATAGATTCATTATAAAAGAACTTGTGTTTTTGGACATGAATACAAGGGTTCCTTATTCGTTTTTATTTAAACCACCATGTTCTTATTCGTCTTTAACTAGTAAAGCCGCTACTACCAACAGATGGATTTCAAAACACTTCCATCATATCGATTGGTATGATGGTTTTACAAGTTACACGGACTTGTATCACATTATGCATCATTTTTCAGACAAGTTTACCAATATTTACACAAAGGGGCTGGAAAAGAAAAGATGGATCGAAGGATTTACTCATGTTCCGGTTAATGATGTGGAATTGGATAAGAATTATCAATACATGCTGGAAGCCATATGTATTTGTACAAAAAGCCCAGAAGATGATAAAGATAGACATTGCGCTTTGAAAAATGCCTATAAACTCGCCTCTTACCTTCAAAGTGGGGAAGTGGGGAGTGGTGGGGGTAACGGAGAGTATATAAGTGAGGAGCAGACCGGGACCTGGCATGAGTATTACTCGAGATTCCGAGACGACAACATCTCCGAGCAAGAAGACGATCTGTAACCTGACCATGGCATCTCACCAGTTCCTTCAAACTTTGGTCGAGCAGTTCAATGCTCACTCCAAGTCAACAATATAACCTGTGAAGAAGTGCTCTGAACTAAAAGATGAAAAGCACTACATAATCCATGCTATGAAGAAGATGGAGACTACAGTTGGGGAAGCCATCTGCTGCAGTCTCAGCGAGGCACCGTTTACCCCGGGGGATGAGCCCAAGTTCCAGGTGTACCTGCCCAAGAGATTCGTCCATCTTCTACAAAACGAGGACCTTCGCTCTATTCAACCCGGCTGTCTATACCTGGTGTCCCACGGCTGCACAGGTAGCAACTTTACAGAGTTGACCATCCACATTGCCGACAAGCAGCAGTGTTAGATTTAAGTTTTAATGTTGTACATATGTTATTGTAATGTTTTATAAATAAATCATAAAAGACAAAAAAATAAGAAAACAAAAAATGCAACATATCAATATGTGAAGTTTGTCACGTATTGATATGTTGCATTTTTTTTTAAACTTCGCGGGTGACCTTGACCTTTGACCTTTGCATTTCACAATTACCCCCACTACCGTAATTACCCCCACTACCACACTAGGATTCAAACCTGCTTGGATGCGAAAAACGGTCAGTCTGTTGCCAACTAGCAAACGATGAGCACCTTGTACGAGCTTTGTTTACAACGAGTTATAACTGACGCATCTTTATTCCAGACGGCTTTACAAGATAATATCCCTATAACAGTAAAGCAGGATATCGAAGAGTACAAGAAAGATAATAGAGGGTATTCGAGATACTCCTGGTATAGGTTCCAAGACGGGGAAAAGTTTTGTAGGCCTTGTGGCGATGCTGCCGTCAGAGACCTTCGACGGTTCGTACAGGAAGGTGGTAGAAAACAGTTCGGATTTCTAGCACCGATGTTTAGATTTGAAAACTACAAGGACACCTGTGCTATTTGCTCCATCCCATTGTATCGATGGAAAAAGTTTAGAAGTGTTTAATTGGATCTTCCATACCCCCACCACCGTTACCCCCACCACCATTACCCCCACCACTTTTTCATGTACCTCCAAACGCTGTGCCTCGGCTTCATTTCTACTCCAGCAGCCAACCTAGCAACATCAGGATGTCTCTGAACGTCAGTTGCGCAAGTTACGAGGAGGTGAGCATCAAGACTCAGAAGGAGCTAAACGACTTGTACAAGGAGTTGCAGCTGATGGTGGCACGAGGCTACCGTATAAACGTGCAAGTTTACGCTTGCAATATACGGAACACCCGGCAGTCAAAGGAAGAGCCTGGACACTCCTCGACAGCTTCCTCACCGACGTCCATGAAGACCGAGCCGGACAACTTAGATTACTTCAGCTGACTAGCAGTTGTATTTCTTGTTCTAACCATTGTAGAATATGTTTATTTTTTCATTATATTAAAGAAGTAAATGAGCAAAAGCACCTATCTTGTTACTGACATATGAGCTCAGTAACAAGATAGGTTTTTTTAAAACACGGTTTGAATGACCTTGAAACTTCCCCCTCCACTGCTTTACTACCCCCACCACCTGACTATTGATGTACATGGCACATCACAATTGGAAACCTCATTCCATCTTCAACAGCCAAACCGACAACATCAACAATGGCAAACCTACCAACGGATAAAACATGTCCTCACGTTTGCTGTGACTTCGTCCACGAGTTGGAGAAGAGGATGCAGGAGAGGGCGATACGAAGAAAGCAGATACACTCAGAAAATATCATGATAGTCAACGGCTATCTTTTATTGTTCGGCCTTATTATGGTTGTACTTTTCATACTGTATGGCATAGTCACATGTGTCGGCAAGGTTGCAGAAGAAAACGCTCGCCACCATCAATTGGAAAGTTTCAATGTTACTTTGTAGGTTTTCCTTTTTTTAAAACTCCGTTTGGATGACCTTGAAAATTCCCCCACTACTCCACCACACCCCCACCACTTCACCATGTTCCTGCATGAGCATCACATCAACCGTCATTCCTTGTCCGACAAGCAACCATGGCAGACAACAACACCATCAGCCAAGCTGACTCCACTACTGATGTTGTTACAAGTACAGGTTGGACACTGTCGATCGATAGTGTACACTATTTGGAAACGATTTGCGAACGGATGAAGGAAATACTGCGGGACAACCCTGGGATCATAATACAAATGAATTTAAATTATGATTGGTCCCAAGTTAGAATGCAAGGGGACGATAACAACGGTCAACAATCTCCACAATATTCGCCCATGTCCCCGATCTACCCTTACGGCGAGTCTGACGTCGATGAAGATGAGGCTAATGAGGATGTGGGGGACAACGAGGCTGAAGAGGAGTAACCTTCATTCCTTTTTTAAAACCCAAATTGGATGACCTTGAGAATTCCCCCTCCACTATTTCCTTTTTTTTAAACCCAAATTAAATGACCTTGAAAATACCCCCTCCACATACTTTTGGTTTACCCCCTCTACTTTTCAATACTGTTACCACAGTCTGTAGCTCACATCATTCCTTGCTTAGCTATCATGGCGGACAGCACTCTTTCTCGAGTTGACTCTACTACGGATGAAGAATGGCCATTTTCCTGGAATGTTCATCTGCAAGACTCGGCAGAAGTGGATATGTTGCATGAGAAATTGGTGTATGTATTAAACGAAAACCCCAACATTGAATGTAGAATGACTATGGATTTCGATGCGACAGGGGTCCACACTCAACCTTCCACTTCCAGCCAGCCTGAGCCTCAGCTTCAGCCGAAGAACTTTACACATCTTTACACTCCAATACGGCCGGAGGATGTGGTTATCAGCGAGGCAGACTCAACTACAAGTTATATTGAGCCAACAAATTGGAAGCTTGTTGTTGACACCTTACACAAGGTCGACTTAGTATGTGACAAATTAAAGGAATTGATTATGCAAGATCCTGGTCTTCGTTTTAAAATTGATTTGTTTTTCATCTGGGGAGCACCTGCACGGGGCTCTTCGTCTGACAGCTCTCCAAGTACAACGGACGAGGAGGAGGAGGACGACTAGTTATCTTTTTTAAAACTCCGTTTGGATGGCCTTGACCTTTCCCCCTCCACTGAGTTTATTTAAGGTGCACTCTCAATGACTGCAGCATCATTTCATCGCGCACCTTCACCACAGCAACATGGAGAGTCAACTCAACTACTGTTGCAAACGGAAATGTTTTTCATGGCCAAATGACATTGATGTGGTGGATGGCCTGGCGTGTAGAAAATGTGAAGCTTTTGGTCAATGCATGTGTAAGTGCAAGTCTTGGAAGAAGCCGAAACCAGAGTTGAAGACATTCCATGTGTACCAGATGAGAGGGTATAAGTACACTTGTTGCCCTGAACGTTGCATTGAATTCACACTAAAACAGCTAACTGGCTGCAAATTGTGCAACAATCATTTTGCAGGTTTTTGCAAACATTATTTAAGAGCCTGTCAGTACAGATCAACTTGGCATACGGAAGCACTCACTATCAATGAAATCGCTATAGATACACAAGAGTAGTCTTTCTACTCTTTCACTTTTTTAAAACTCCATTTGAATGACCTTGACCTTTCCCCCTCCACTCACCTTAGGTTATATAAACCCCATTCACACTGACCACAGCATCACTTCATCGTGCTCCCTCGTCAAAGCAGCATCAACTATGGAAAGTAAGCGCATCTCATGTTGCGAGCATAGGTGTTTGGAGATACAAGGCGTCACATATTGTGCAAAGAAGCGTTGGGAGGAAGAGACGGGGACAACCTATTGCTGTGAGGATAAGTGTTTCCTCTTACCAAAGTGGCAAGTGGATGGACTGGCCTGCCGGCAATGTGAATGCTTCGGATGTTGCAGGTGTAGATGCAAGAACCAACAGCTGCCACCACCGGTACTACAAACTTTCAAAATCTACAAATCCAAATACTTTTATACTTGTTGTCCGCAGCGGTGTATTAAGTTTCACTTCTCCAATCTTACCAATTTTCGGAAGTGCTACGGACAACCTGATGGGTGGTGCACCTGTTTTCTGGACTCCTGCCGCTACAGATCGGATTGGTTTACAGATCCGTTAGAAATTGATGAAGTCGCCCAGGAAGCACAAGAGTAGTCTTTCTACTCTTTCACTTTTTTAAAACTCCATTTGGATGACCTTGAGATTTCCCCCTCCACTTCCCCATATACCTAGAGTACACAGAGCCTGACAGTCAGTCACTCGGTGGCTGTCGTGGGGTGCGCATCGGTGTCGGCGCTCCGTTGTTAGGTTTTCAAGGTCGCAGTAATATCAAATTGTTGGTGTTGTGCTGGTTCAAGGTCACCTGAGGGATTACCGATTGCCCATTTAGGCAGAGTCATGTCAGAAACTCAGGTTTAACTTGGCACTTTTGCCGTTTCTCGTTGAATATTCGCTCCAAGTGGTCAAGGTCACTGGGACTCGGACTGAAACTCGGAGCATGGTGCGAGAAATGGCAAAAGTGCCAAAAAATTTTAAGTTTCGGCGTGACCTTGACCTTAGTGGCATCGGTGACGTCATTTTGATGGCGTAAGGGGTGATGACGTCATCAGCACGTCATTTCTGTGACGTCATGGGTGTGACGTCATAGAAGTGACGTCATTGGTGATGACGTCTTCGATTGCGTCATCGATGACGTCATCGGTGAGGTCATTGACCTCGATGACGTCATCCCTCAGGTGACCTTGAACTGGCCCAGCATCCCCAATTTCACACTACTTATTTAGTCTATAAAAACCAACAAAATAATCATTGCACAAGAAATAATGTATTTATGTTCTGCAAATTTTGAAAAGTAACACACAAATTAAAATTTATTACACTGTTATCTTGCAAATATTTATTGTGTTTTACTAAAAATAAAACCAATCCAAATTAAAATTAAGTTGCATCATAAGGTGTGAAATAATTGAAGTCACCGCTTACTAGTTTATTTTACCGTAAACAATTTTAAAAATAATACTATTTTCTATGAAACTTAAAAATACATAACACCTAAAATGATAATTGTCACATCGAAATAAAACAAAATTGGTACCTTCACAAAAGAAGCTCGTTCGAAAGGGGAACTAAAGTAAAAAGTAAATTACTTACACCTCTTCTTAAACTTTATAAAACAACGTTAAGGCATCAGCGAGGATCGAGCTGGCAGAGTTTCCCAGCTTCCGGTATGGCCGCAGTTCCGGTCGCTCCAGCCTAGAGCTTCGTCTTCGTCCCCTCGTCCCCCCGATCACCAGCCCCCCAGTGGACCCCTCCGTTTGTCATCTCCCCCTCACATCAACTTCCCACATGAAGGAAATACAGAATTCCTTGCTATGTATAAATGGCATTTTACAAATATAAGTACTTGTTTTAAGGGTATAACGATATTTACACTTATTATGTTTGAAACTCCATTTTAATTGTCAACACTGAAAAATCTCAAAAAGTTTTGACTACATTCTTTGATGTAATGCTGTTTTGGTCAGATAAGTAATCAATGAAGTAATAAGGTAGGTTGTTATACCTATAGGATTTTTCTCTTACTTGAGGTTTTTTGGTTAGCATATGTGGGAGAGAGACAGAACTAGTGGTAGAGGCGTTTGCTTTAGCATGCTGAAATTCCGTTAGATCAGTTACTTTAATACTGTTGCATTTTTAACAAGACATAAGTTTATCATAAAAATAAAAAAGGTGAGTAGGTGTTACTGAAAAAATTATGAGTTAAAACCGTGTTTTAATGAAATCCTCTAGATTTAAATGATTGTTATGTATATTTTTACCATAAAATCAATCCCTTACGGATGGGTGATATGGGTAAAATAGAGTTACTCATATCACGCTAAGCTAAACGCTGTCATTCGACATTTAAAGAATATTGAAATTAATTTTACTATTTGATTTAAACTTTCATTTTTTATTGTTTTAATTAATTAATCAGAGCATAACAGTAGTTTATGCAACAATTGTATCATGAAGGACTTTAAGCCATGAGGGAGATGTAAGTTGGGAGCGATGCCAGTGATGTTCTAAATATTTTTAATGTGGCGTAAAGGTTGAATCAGTTTACCTACGACCAACTTAAACTTGGTAAATAACTGGAAAAAAGTTATAAAACCTGTCGAAAATTTATATTTTATAGGTGGGAACCCATCCAAAACGTAGCCACACCCGATGTCGCTGGACCTCATCGTCGCTCTTACTCTCGCATCACACTCTTTTGTGACACATAAAGTACAGTAACTAAAAAAAGACTCGTAATGGAACAATCAGCTGATTTGCGGATTGCGTTTCTATTATAACCCTACTTTTGCCGAACTCTCATTAGTCTAGAGTCTGTATTTTAATGTGAAAACTCATTATGGAATGGGTTTGAATTTGGTTTAATAATGTACCTTCAGGGTGTCTCTGAACTCTCTACCGACCTTTAGAGGTATTATTCCTGGACCAAAGAGAAGCCAAAATATCACATTTAAAATTTCCAATACTTCATAGTTACCCGTACAGCTGCCATTTTGTATTTTCAAAATGGTGGCTGTTTAAAATATTTAACCTTAAACTGCATAAAAATATATAAGGTAGCAAACTTTATGTTCTTATGTGTTTTTTTTTGAAAATTTAATTTAAAATCCAACAGTGTAAAAAGTATGAAAATCGGTTCATAAATAAGGGAGATAGAGTGATTTACCTGAGGTTAGTCACTGTCGTACCGCTTCACCGGGAGCAGTTTTGAAAACCATTGTTGAGCTGGCGCCGAGACCGCGCTTTTCGGGCGGCAACCAGCTCAGATGCGTGACTATTTGTATTAAAATCGTTCTATCTCGCTTATTTATGAACCTATTTTTATTATTTTTACACCTTTAGATTTTAAATTAAATTTTCAAAAGAAAAAAAAAACACACATCAAAACATAAAGTTTGCTACCTTATGTAGTTTTTTTGTTGTGTTTGGCAAAACTGTTTTGTCTATTCTCTTTCCTCTTGGAAGCTCTCTCTAAAAATGGTCTCTGTCTAACTAACATGTACCGGTAAAGTTTAATGTGTGAACATTTTTCGTTAATAAATAAATTATAAATCTCTTTTTGAGTATTTATTTGTGCACACCAATCAACATGGTGTCAGGTAAATTCTTAAATTCAAGTGGTGTGACAAGTGAAATAATGTTAGACATGCCAATTAGATTGCGTAAGTAACTTGGTGTAAGTTAGCTGTGTTGAAGCAAAAAATGCCTTCAGACACTGAAAATGAAAGACCTTCTAGGTCTAGTTCTAGTATAGACTCCAAAATAGGTTCACTAAATTTGGAGGGTAATTTGTAAAAAAAACTGGACTTTTTGGCTCCAAAGGTTTAAGATATTCCTGTCTGCCTCAGGTCTGGACAGTGAGGGGGACGAGAGGAAAATTGCTATTCTGCTCCATAACTTTAGGGTTAAGTGTTTAGAAATATTAAATTAATTCAATTTAAGCGATGAAGAAATATAATGTAGTAATTACTAGGTTTGGAAAGTCATTTCACACCTAAAAAGAACTTGACTGTGGAAAGGCATAAGTTTTTGACTTGAAAACAAAACTTAGATGAAAGTTTTGACTCGTTCTATACGGACTTGGTTAACAAAAGTTTGTCTTGTGAATTTGGGACTATCTGTGAGGACATGATCCGTGACCTACTTATTTGTGGGTTAAATACTAGTAACCAACATGCAGTGGCGGCCCTAGAGTTTGCGGGGCCCAAGGCGAAGTTCAACGGCGGGCTTCTTTAAATACCTGAAATAAATTTAAACTAGCCTATTCAGTTAGAAAAAAGGTGCTAATCCAAAGAACAAGGAATAAGTTTTTTATATAAATTGATATAGCTAACTGTTACAAAACTACTTTTCTAGATTTTGCTATACTAAATTGACCAATAATGTTCTTGTACTTAAGATTAGAGGCAATATCTCTCTCAATGGATAAAATTTCCAAAGAAGAAAGCTCGTTCCCGTTAATCACCATACTTTTAATGGTGGATCTTTATCGTTATTTCAGATTTTTTGTTAATTTTTGGGTTATGCTGCTGTTATTCAACATTTCATTTAATTTCATTTTCATCTGTTTGACAAACATCTTTGAGTTGAACTCTCTCCTATTCTGCAATCTGATATCAAATGCTTAATTTTTATAGGGAAATTACACTTATAGAATCAGAACTTCCGTTGACTGCCACGCATAAAGTTTTAATTAATATATCCCTGTCACTAAATATGATCATTTGAATCGTGTTTTAAAATAAAAGATAAACTCATGTTTCAATGTTATCAAAGTGAATAAATGAATATGAATAAATGATTTATTGTAGGCGGTTCCTGAACCACTATACACCTCTATCACGATTAAAATGCTTTTATGATTTGCATATATATCCTTAATTTTTGGCAAACCAGTAAATTTTAATTTATTTATTTTTACTAATTAAATGGCGAAGTAAAAAATCTGCAGTCAATTTGTAATATATAGTTAGTAAGGTTAGTAATGCAACTACTGAATTTTTACTCATTCAATGTAAAAAAATTGTGTTATTATAGTATATCGCCACTTAAGATGCATATTAATAGATCATCTTCACTCATTGTCAACATCTGGTTCTAATTTGAAAATCAAACCAAAACACACGTTGTAATGTACACAAAGCAGACGTTTTTTGAATCTCCATGCTATTCTTATGGAGGATGTTTTGCGTTATTTCTCATTTCCTGGTAATTTTATAGACACGCCAATAATTTCCCCTCGAGCATGGGACCGAGACCTTTAATTTGAGACCCCTTCCATCTTCCTGTGATTAGTATAACGTCCACAATTTTACTCAAGAAATTTCGCTTAGATCATGCGATACATGAGTCGTGCGGGAAACAAACAGCAGGCAGACTAAAAGACAGACAACGCGACCGGCATTGCAGTCGCCAGTGTGGCGAACGCCAAAACTACAGTTAGCCTGTCCTTAAAAGTTAATAGTTTTGCAAGCCCTCACCAACCGCGTTCGAACAAACCTGAAAGTTGGTTGTGTTGGAACGAAGTTTTGCCGATTTTTTTGCATATTTTAAATATGACGTTATTACATTTTCCACATGGTTCGCGGCTGTGCGGGGCCCCTAAAAAACGCGGGGCCCCAGGCACTGCCTTGTTCGCCTTTATGTAGGGCCGCCTCTGCCAACATGTCAAAGAACGGTTGCTGCGTGAACCAAATCTAACGCTTGAAAAGTTTGTCTCTATCTGTAAGGCTGCGGAACTTTTTGCTATCCAGGTCAAGGAATTAGATGGTAACAGTAATGAAATTGATCAAGTCAAGGTTCGGAAAATTCTACAATCAAACATTCAATTTCAAGAAAGTTCAAGCAAAAAATGATTGGTCCTAAAAAGTTCATTAATGACTGTTCAAACTGTGGAAAAAACATCCAATTAACCAGTGTCCTTCATTTGGTATTGTATATTTCTCATATAAAAGAAAAAATCATGTTTCTTCCTGTTGTAAAAGTAGTTTTAAGCCTGTAGGTTCTAACAAAGAAGGTCACAAACACAACAAGGTAAATGCAATTCAAGTTGAACCTGATAATTATGGTAGCCTAGTGCATGATGATATAGGCCTTGCTGTAAATAATTTAACTATTGACACGGTTATGAATTGTAAGTGTAAGCCAAATGATTGGTTTCAAACTTTAGGGATAAATAATGTAAATGTTCAATTCAAGCTCGACAACGGAGCTCAAACCAATCTCATGTCAATTGCTAAATTTAATGTGTTAGGCCTACCTCATAAATTAATTTCCAAGTCAGACATTGTAATCACTTCTGATTTTGGACAGAAGGCACCTGTTGTAGGTTGTTGTAAACTTAAATGCTTAGTTAATCGAAAATCGTGTCAGATTCCATTTGTTATCATTGATGGACCATCTCCATCTTTGTTACGTCATGAAAAATGTTAAAACTTAGGTCTTATACACAGTACGGTATATTCATTGTCAGTCATTAGCCCATGTGAAGTAACGGTTTCAAAAAATTACCAAGAAATGTTTGATGGTAATTTAGGTACAATACCGGATGAGGTTAACCTAGAACTTGTAGATAATTTTGAGCCTAATTTTGATAACCCCATAACCCCTTGTAAGTTTGTTCAAAAAGCCTCTGGCTAGTGCACCCTTAAGATGGCAGAATATGCTACTTAAAGTACAAAGATATGACATGTAATATACAAACCGGGTAAACTTCTGTTTATTGCCGACACTTTGTCAAGGTCATCACTTCCAATCACCTCTTTAGAGGAAATTGATCAGACTCATGAAGAAATAATATGCCAGGTAAATGTTTTTTAAAACTCGCTATCTATCTAAGGAGAAATTAGCTTTGTTTAAGTCTGAAACAGACAGAGATTGTATTCTTTTGTTTTAAAGGTAAGAGGACTGGTCATTAGTGGTTGGCCTAAGAACAAAAATAACTTATTAGATGATAGTGTAAACCCCTTCTGGAATTTGAGAGAAAATGTACACGCAATTGATGGTTTACTGTTTAATGCCCTCCGTCGCAGCAGACCTGCGTACTCAGCGAATTTCAAAGGATCTAGAGATTTTGTATTTTCTCCATAAACACCATAGGAATGAGTATGTAGGTTTTCTGCCATGGGTTGTTGTTAGAAAATGTTAGTTTTGTTAGAAAATGTAATAGTTGGTGTAAATACATGTGAAATTAGGACTAAGAATGTGTTATTTTGGCCTGGTATAAATGCAGGCATAAAACAAATGGTTAACAATTGTATGACTTGTCGTATGCATTCGCCTAGTAATCAGAAAGAACCAATCTTGTTTCATGATATTCCTAACTTACCCTGGGTTAAGGTATCGGCTGATTTGTTCGAAATGAACTCTGTAAATTATCTGATTGTAATGGACTATTATTCTAAATATATAGAACTGGTATCTTTGTCAGAAATAACTTCAAGAGCTGTAATCAATAAGCTTAAGTCTATATTCGCCAGACATGGTATACCAAACATTCTTGTAACTGATCATAGTACTCAGTTTAACTGTAAAGCATTTAAAGCCTTTGTATCAAGCTATGAATTTTAACATGGCATGACATCACCTAAGTATTCTCAATCAAACGGTCAAATTGAATCAGGTGTAAAAATAGCCAAAGGTATTTTAAAGAAATATCAGTTTTCAAAATCTGATCCTTACATTGCTTTGTTAAACGACAGGAATACTCTTAAGGGTAATTTACCCTTCACCTGCTCAGCTATTATTTTCTAGAAACCTAAGATCTTTGTTACCCTGTGCCGATAAAGTGCTTGAACCTAAAGTAACTAAATCTAACCTTCAAATTAAGTAATAGAAAAAATGTTGTTGAAAAGTACTATAACAAAAATGGAAAGCCTATCAGTGAGTTAAATGTAAATGATCCTGTGTTGTTTAAGAAAAACCCTGTTGTTTCTCATTGATCGGCTGGTAAAATAGTGTCTAAAGATTATGTGCCTCGATCATACATCATTGAAGATGAAAATGGCAGATCGTATAGGCGGAATAGAAAGTATTTCAGAGCCTACTGAGCCTTCACAAGCCATCTCCCCTAAGCCTAGGCCGAGTCCCAACATAAACCCAGCTACTCGCACTCAGTTACCTATGGCAAACCAACCTAGTCCTGTATCCAGAGTGAACAAAATGTTATTCAAAACATGGATGGTTATATTACAAATAGGGGCAGGGTAATAAGAAATCCTCGGAGATTCACTTATGAAAAACAATAGGCCCTATAGTCTTAAGAGAATTGTACATATTTTACTGTATGATAAGATATCTAATGTTTTTTAAGTATACAAAAAAAATCTCATGTAAACTTTTATTTTTCAAGAAAGATATCCATTTTGTTTAAACCTTGTGAGAAATTTAGTTTTAGATAAGCCTACATTTTGTAATGTTTTTTAAAGCCCAAGGGGGAAGATGTTTGTATAATTTGTTTTACTTAAAGTTAAAGTTAATTAGAGTACTCTATGTTTTATGTTGTGTTTGGCAAAACTGTTATGTCTATTCTCTTTTCTCTTGGAAGCTCTCTCTCTAAAAATGGTCTCTGTCTAACTAACATGTAAAGTTTAATGTGTGAACATTTTTCGTTAATAAATAAATTATAAATTTCTTTTTGAGTTTTTATTTGTGATTTATCGAGTTCTTATCACAAATTTTTATTTGTGCACACCAATCAACAGCATGTGCTAAGATTTTTTTCTAAATCCAGACTGTAAACTAGGGAGTAGGCTTTCTCTTTGTATGCATTCTTACTATCTGTCGAATCGCTAATTTTTCAAGAACTTACGACATTGCTGGAAGTGCAGGAATAGCCTTACTTTGTGAAAATTTGACGGATTTGTACAAAGTATTTGATTAAAAATTCAATCATATTAGTTAGAAGTTGGCATAACACTGTAGCCAACTTAATTCATGAATAATAGCCTATTCCTGTGGTTTCAATTCAAAGTTAACAAATATTTAGACTAATAATTAGTTTCTGTAACACAGCTAACCCCCAGCTGTACATTTTAAATTATAAATACATTTAATACTTTCTATAGTTGTAAATAAAGTAAAATGTAAAAGAAATTGGAGTCTAAATTTTAAAAACAATGGCCATTCACAAAAAATATCATTAAATACACTGAAATACACCATTGCATATAAATACTTAATATAACTAAACGAACAATTCAACGCAAAGTGCACGATAACATAACAACCGATGGACAGAAGTCGTTTAGATATGTTATCATGAATGTGTGTTTAGTGTATAACATTCGTTCCGTGAAATGGACCTGACGAAAATTTAAGCCAGTTTCTTGTGAAATGAAAAACTTAGTGGAATTCTTTAAAGAGTTTTATTCAAAAGCTTTGCTATTTGCAGAACCCGTTATTAATTGGTTACTGGTAAAGCTTTGTCTAAGAGATGAATTTGTTGATGTACAGAAAGAAATTGCTGAATTATATGATGAGGAGGCCTGGAAAGAAGCGGTGAAGAACGCAGATGAAGGAGTTCATGCAGAGATTGTGTCTGAATCGGAAATGAAAGAAGAGGAAGAAGAAAAAATGCTTGACATGCTCAATGATGACGATCGTGAGTGGAAAATACAAAGATATAAATTTCCACCAAACTGTAAACTAACGGGTTTTTATTTTATTTATTTTATTTTTTGTGTATATACACCAGGGTCATTTTTAAACTTTTTGGATTGGAACTGTGCAAACCCCCCCCCCCCCATAATAGGAATTATAAGTTGGTACTGTAATATCGATTTAAAAAGGTCTCCTTGTAATATTAAAGCAAATGGAATTTCATGTGTAGCATAGGGACTTTGAATTAGAAAACATTACTTTGAATCAGAAAAGATTCTATAATGATGATGAAAATTACAGGGTTTTCTGTAAACTAAAAAAAAAGTTGTTAAATTTCAATTTTTTTAGCACCATAAAAATAAATAAAAGAAGTACAGGAAATCCTTTCTCGTTGAATTTAACTAAGATTAATGTTTGTTTGAGATTTATTTGCAGTTAACCATAAATAATTTGACTTCTTAATGTCGATTAATTATAAGCTAGTATTGATACAATTTTATATTTACCATACCTAATCATTACATTTCCTAACATCTAACATTTTCTGTCAATATTCCAAGGCAGCAAACCTACATACGCATTCGTATGGTGTTTATGGGGAAAATACAAAATCTCAAATTCCTTTGGAAATTTACTGAGTACACAGGTCTGCGACGGGGGGTATACACATAATTGAATGAATGGCCAGTCTCGTACTTTTGTGATACCCTGTATGGAGAGTTGGTTGGTGATGGTGAACACCAGCGACCAAGGGATCATCAGGTACTAAGGGTGTTCACCCTGTAACTGTGGCAGGTCTGTCGGGGTGCAAGGTGAGGGACCGGGTCATGCCGGTGGGCACGAGATGGACAGACAAGAAGACATGCACCTACTATGAGTGCAAGGACATGAACCTGCTGACGGAGATAAGGTCGGTCTAGTGATCAGTGACGCCAATCCTTCGATTGAAAACAACACAAGGAGTTAAGATAACTCAATAATTTGTAGGTCTACAATAAGAGATTAGAAAATAAATAAGATATTCTTAGTTCAAAAGAGAGACGTGCATCCCATATCAAGACTTAAATCGAGCTAGTTCATGTTTTTAGGCCTTCACCGCCTCTTTAGAAATCTTACTTGCATCTCAAATTATTGACCCATTATAAATTAACACCCGCTTAACTTAACCTCACTTTATCCTTTGTATCTGACAACTCTTCCACTTACGCAGAAAAGCATTCCTGCAACAAGCAAGATTGTACTCATGCAATATGAAGAGTTTTCGATAATTAGCAAAAAGTATCAAAATCCGTGTTATCATGGTTTGGTGGTAATTTTGATGGTAAAACCATCGCGGTGGTTTGAGACTGCAACATAATAATAATAATAATAATAATTAAACGACACGCAAACTATGATCAAACATGAAGTATCGTGGAAGATTTCAAACAACTAGAGCACTCCTTGTATGGGGCGCAGAAGATTCGTGATATCCATGAAGTTGGGAAATCCGTTTGACCAGTTTTACAAGTTTGACAGTTCACCTAATGGCAGTTACTAGCCACTTTGTTTTTATTTTCCATGAGAGAAATTGGTAACACTGACGATCTACCTACAACAAATATTGCGGACGCTACCAAACCTTTAACTCACATTCGAGAGCGTTCCAGTTGTTTCGATGAACAGGGCATATAAGTACTATTTAGATGAATGAAATTTATATAAATGTAAAGAAATAGTAACTGCGACTCTAAGGAAATTGTCTTGGACCCTTCTAGTCGCTAGTACTACAACCTTCAACTTAAGGATATTCGGAACACTTTAAATTAAATGCTAGTATTATAACTGAAAATTTAGATTTTTTACTTATAAGGACACGTTACACATTGTTGAACTTGAGTTGATTTCTTTAGATAAAGAGCCTTCTGAGTCTTAGATTGAATAAATATTAGACATCAATTTGCAGAACAATCAATCTTTTATTGATTTAAGGTTAAGGATTGATAAATGATACAGAAAAATAAGTTGTTAGATACTCAAATTCATAGAACTCAACGTAGGCTACTGTATTAACTAATTCCTTATTGTACCACCCTTAGACAAGCGAAGTACGTAAACAACTTTTGCAGGCACGTATCTTGCAAGTCTGATACTTCCGGAAAAATATAAATTGACTAGCGATGAAAATTAACCCATGTATTTAGACTGTTCATATAAAAATTATAAAACTTTGGTTTAGAAGGGTTATAAATAAATTTTAATTTCACCGAATCTTATCCTTGCAAAGTGGCGCACCCTCATATTTGGAAGTTAGTCTCTACAAACAACGGAAATAGTCCGGTTATGTGGCAATTATTGGGGTGATTGTAAATTTTACGAGAGGGGTCTAAAATGTGGAACACAATTGTACAAAGGATTACATTTTGATAGGAAGCCATAGTAAATTTTCAATGAATGGAGTTACAAATAATGGTGTTTTCCCATTTTTAACAATACATTTTTATATTACATAATTTTGATCTTGCAAGAGCTAAAAAAAAATCAAACAATTTTGTATTTTCAACTGTTAAACTATCTTGAGTGGTTGCAGAGAAAATTCAAAAAGAAAATCTGATGTCATCCGGTCCCAGGACAACGATATTGGTTTATACTAGTTGCGAGATTGACATTGGGTAGGCCTATAACAAACGAAGTTGTCATAACATGTAATAAGTCTTTTGGCTGTCCTCTATGGCAAATGGATCATGAAGAAATTCCCTTCCTTCATGATCCATTCATGTTCTAGACAGCGGTGGAGGGGATGAGTGAATGCTGTGGTCATGGAAACCCTTTGCTGGAACATGGATGGATAGTCGGTTGTTGGCCATTCAGAGGGCAGAGCAGACCTCCTGTTTGAACCTGGAAATCACTTGTCACAGGAGCATGGGAGTTGGCGCTCAGAATGGTCAAACGGCCGAATGCTGTCCCGTATTTCCCGTTTATCTACCTTCAATATCCCGTTTTTCCGGGGGCTTGCGCAAAATGCCCGCTAGAGGCAGACGTGCTTATGTTTGACTGGGGTCTCCTTATTCCCAAATAACAACAACTGATCTGATTCGATATATAGATATTTGATCCAATGGGATATAACGATCACGTATCGATCTATTTTTGCATTCGATGCTTTTATAGGCACTTATAAAATAAAACTATTGTACAATACTACTGAATAAATAAAGCAATACTATTGAATAAATAAGTTGATTCATCTATTGCATCGGATGAAATATCGATATATCGGATTGGATCAGATTTGCTTTTTAGATTTTGTCAGCATCCACTCAAGATGATTTAACGTTTGAAAAATACTAAATGGATTATTTTTTAGCTCTTGCAAGATTTCTAACTCAAAACTATGTAAGTTAAAAATTAAATGGTAAAATATGGGAAACCCCATTTAAAACTCCATACATACAAAATCTAAGATGGCCTACTATCCAGATTTAAGCCTTTGTACATGTAGTATTTTGTGTTCCAAATTTTGTATCTTTATCACCAAACGCATTATCTTGTCACAAATCTGCCCGACTAGAATGCTTGAGGTTTGTCACCTAAGTAATTCGCTATATAAGTCTCAGTCAGGGAAATTCTTTAAGTTTATCTATTGTATCTATTGTAGTGAATCGTTTTAGTTAAATTTTAAGTAAGATTTATTATGGCCTAGGGCGTTGTTTAGCCTAAACTCTGCTCAGCTGTTGTCTTGTGCAGATGCCCGGAAGGCAGTCTAGAATGCCGCTACGGAAGATGCAAGGAGG
The DNA here is from genome assembly GCA_030545055.2 of Neoaliturus tenellus. Taxonomy (NCBI): domain Eukaryota; kingdom Metazoa; phylum Arthropoda; class Insecta; order Hemiptera; family Cicadellidae; genus Neoaliturus; species Neoaliturus tenellus. Next base: position 51,048,532 of record CM061535.1, on the reverse strand, counting down.
TGCCTGGCGATCCAAACGGAGAATTCCCCGACTGCTGCCCCGAAGTTCAATGTGAACCTCCCAAGTTCCGCAACTTCGAGGAGCTGATGGATATATGGGATCAGTGTAAACATCCCAGAGACTGTTTGTAAGGTTGAGACAAACTTCGGTGATATCGACGTGGACACAGTTGAAGAGAGTTCTAAATAGGTTTTCAAAGTGAAATTGAAGTACTTGTCGGTTTTAGGTACCACCCATTTTCATATATATGTGGTTTAGTCCAATTAGGTTAGGTCAGGTCATCGACATGTCAATCTAGTAATGATTGACAAAAATCCATTATCTTCGTTATCGCTTGATCAACAACAATACGTCTGAGTTGAGTTACGGGTCAAGGTCAGATGCTCGTTGTCAGTTTGGCTGTGTCGTGTCGCTTTTGGACGTATGGGCTGCCTGATTGATTGGTTAGCTATAGATTATATTTTGATTTAGCTTTACTTAAAATATTAGTGAACGAAGATTACGGAACCATTTTTGACTTATTTATGCCAATCTGACTAACCTAACCAAAACAAACCAGGGACGGACTCACTGCTCTCCTTGCTAAAGATTCCGCCTTCTGGGATTCTGTTGAAAGAACTGCATTAACCTAAGTGCCTGAAATTTTTAGCAAAATGTTTACTAAGGTATGTACTTTATGTAAAAAGTTTTCATGTATCACTTTTTTTATTACTTAATTATGAAATGCGGTGCCTTTAACCGACAAGTATACCAAGAAGCTCAAAAACAAGTATCAAGATTCGATATAAATATTTAATAGTTTAACTTTAAGTGGCTATGAAAGGTAACATCAGCGTTTCTGGAAATGGTTTCAACTCAACAAATGATTCGAAATGTACGTAACCCTTAAAACTGCTTTTCATGCAGTAGAGAATAACATTAACCATCCTGAATCATGGTTCTGAAGGTTTTGGTAGATGTCAGCACGCAGAGAGTTACATATACTGGGTGCAAAAAAGGTCCGAAGTGGTTAAGTATTTTTTTAATTTATCGAATTTTAATATTGCAATTTTGTGATTACGTTTAGGGCCTAAGGCATGAAAAATATTGGCCTTTACTGTGATATTTTACACTTTTAATTGACCTAAGCCTAAAAAATCTCTAATGAAAGCATAGTTTAATATATACATAAAATTAGAGGTCTTCGCTATAACATTGTGTGCAAACAAAATAATCTAAAGTTATCCATTATTATTATATTTCTAGTGTATTATGGCCTGTTATTGGAGAATGTTTTTGAGTCTTGAGCTAATTAATAATATTAAATCTGACGTGTGATATTTTTGATCTAAAAATATTTTTATTCAAATTATGTATAGATAAATGTATTTTAGAGTTCAAAATTTCCGACTTGAGGGTGAAATCTCAAAACCAATAATGACAAAATACTGTCAATTAAAGATTTGAAATTTATATTAAATTCTATTTAATATTTCCCCCATAAAACCCATGGGTGTGAGTATGTAGGTTTGCCGCCATATGGGTGTTGTAAGCAAATATAAATTACACTCTTCTTAGTGGATGTACATACCAAATTTTATCAAGTTAGGTCAATAAATAAGTGAGATAGAGTGCTTAGTTGATTTCTTTTAAGAAAAATATGGAAAAGTATGTATTTTCTACATTATCTGTTAAGCTAGGTTAAAAATTCAATTTGCTAAGTTGTTCATTTTTTGAGCCCTTTCAAGTGGTTTAAGTTAAAATTGTTGAATTTACAAAATTGAGGTAAAAATGCCAAAAACCCATTTTTGACCCTTTAGGAACGCCATAAAACCCCGTTCCCATGGTTCGTTTATGCTGGTTTTCGAACTTAACTTGATGAACGCTGCTCTACAACTCTATAACAAATTTCATCAAAATCAAAGATTTTGATCTTTGATTTTGAGCCAAGAAAAAGCGAGAGTTATCGTGTTAACTCACATATTTGTTTTTATGCATATATAGCAATTTTAACGAATGTTGTTTTTGGCTTATGTATTTAGTGTGATATTTTTGATCTAAAAATATTTTTATTCAAATTATGTATAGATAAATGTATTTTAGAGTTCAAAATTTCCGACTTGAGGGTGAAATCTCAAAACCAATAATGACAAAATACTGTCAATTAAAGATTTGAAATTTATATTAAACTCTATTTAATATTTCCCCCATTTAATATTAAATATCCCCTATTTAATATTTCCCCCAACCTCAAAACAAAGGTCCCCCATAAAAAGTTTAGTGTCAGACATAAGATAAGACAGTTGGCTATATTGGAACACTTTAGACCACACCATGTATTCCATACGATAAGATGAAAAAACTGACGATGTGATACATATTTATGTTTACTATAAAAAATAAAACCACTATTCTTGCCTGTTTTTACATTCCTTTCTTTCTAGAATAATTAATTGACACGTCAAATATTCCTAGGTTTACAGGAAACTGCCGCAATCCGTGAAAAGTATTTGAAAAAGTTGCAAAACAACAACCTGGTCAGGACGGTTTCGCTGGCCGTGGCGGCAGGCGCGGCCCAACGCGCGCAGCATTGTTCCTATTCACGGCATGACTGATGAAACGCCCGAAATGGCGTCATTAATTACCTGTCGTTAATTGTAAGGATTCGAGTCGGCTGAAAGGGCCTCAGATGTAGATGTAGTGCGCATTTGCGGCCAATTGAATCTGTATTTAGTTCGGTTGCGCCTAACAGGAATCCCAGCAGCACACGTGGCAACCGATTAGCTCTCGGCTGCGCCCACTCTTGATTCCTAATAGAAATCAATTAAGAATCTGCCTATGAAAACTTATACGGAAATTATTTATGTAGGCCTACAAATATGTTGAATTTTTTATATAGGCCCATTTTTGTTAAGATATTATGTTTGATATGTATTAACTATAGCTGACTTACCCGTGCTTCGCAATGGTATACTCAATTGCAATGACAAATCGAGTAATTCTTGGCTCTTCACGTAAGCTCGTTCGCTACGCTCACTCACATCAAGCCTATAATATCCTTTAGTTTTTTATTAAATGAGAACCAGCTGTTAAAATTAATATTCCTAAATGTAATAATGTGTTCATCGCTAAACTGCTGCTTCCTTATGATTACCATGATAACTTTATATTTTGAACACCCTTAATTCAAAACCCAATGATATAATGAATGTATATATATATTTATGTAATATATCAGCTGTTAACTAAAAAAAAGTTTAATGTTATTGTTATTGTTTTATGCTTAGAAAACTAAACGTTATCAAATGTTGATTTATTTTATTCCGTTAATAAACTATTATAATTGGTACAAGTGGTACAATGCTAAAGAATGCTACAAAAATAGAGAAATTTATCCCTTGTTGATTGGCACCATTAGTAGTTAAAAAACAACAAATAATCAGATGTTTTAAAAGTATATTCTATAATTTTTTGAGCTTGTTGTGACCAATCAGAATAGCTAAAACTGATAACCAAGGAATTGAGGTTAAATTGGGGTGGTTACCAAGAAAATGCGGGAATCGTGGGTAAAATGGCGCAAATCAACAGAGAGCAACAAATTAACATGTGTTTATCACTCTATATAGTCTGGACTCGTTGATTTCAACAAGTTGAATTTTTGTTCTTTTCCTTCTTTTATTTCTTTAAACAATCATAACAAATAATATATATAATATTATACAGGGTGTTTCAGAACTCCCTACCAATATTTTAGGGCATTGTTCCTGGGTTAAAAACATACCTAAATATCATATTTAAATTGTCCGGAAGTCTTAAGTTACTCACACAGCCGCCATTTTGTTTTTTACACATAATAATTTTTATTTCCCTAACGGATGGTTGTATTCAGATCATATTTGGTATAAATCTTTATCATACCAATGTACATTTCCAAGAAAAAAATTAATTTTTTCCATTGTATATTTTCAAAATGGCGGCCATTTTAAATTTTCAAACTCAAATATCTCAAAATCGGTAAATTTTATAAAAATTTTACAAGAGACAAAAAAGTTGCCAAATTAAATTACCTAACCAATGGTGCCAAGTTTATAAGGGTCGGACAACAAATAACGGAGTTATTGCGATTTTTCTTCATAAAAACATGGATTTTGCATTGAATTTAATGCAGATAAGGCCATTTTAACAGCAAAATCAATGTTTTTATGAAGAAAAATCGCAATAACTCCGTTATTTGTTGTCCGATCCTTATAAACTTGGCACCATTGGTTAGGTAATTTAATTTGGCAACTTTTTTGTGTCTTGTAAAATTTTTATAAAATTTACCGATTTTGAGATATTTGAGTTTGAAAATTTAAAATGGCCGCCATTTTGAAAATATACAATGGAAAAAATTAATTTTTTTCTTGGAAATGTACATTGGTATGATAAAGATTTATACCAAATATGATCTGAATACAACCATCCGTTAGGGAAATAAAAATTATTATGTGTAAAAAACAAAATGGCGGCTGTGTGAGTAACTTAAGACTTCCGGACAATTTAAATATGATATTTAGGTATGTTTTTAACCCAGGAACAATGCCCTAAAATATTGGTAGGGAGTTCTGAAACACCCTGTATATAATACGATAAAAACTTATAAATTAAGATTTGTTATGTTAAAATTTGTTGAACTTCAATTAAAGTTTATAACGAAATGAGATTTTTCCTAGACCTGTAAATATTCCGGGTGTACCAGACCACCCGTTCACCCCTTTTAAAATCTACACAATTAATTTTTGACACAATCAAATTGTGCCATTATAGGGAATCCGGTCGCGTTCTATCCATTGATGATAATTTCAATGTACAGGGTGTTCTGGAAGTAATCTACCCAGACCGAAAGTCATGAATTTTAAAAATGAACCACCATGTTTTATGGTATTTTTGGATTCTATATATAATTTTAAGACTACTTTACAATTTAATGTGTACCCGTAATCCTAACGGTTTGGGAGATAATGGCGGTGGAGTTTTGTTTTTTTCCAATGAGAATAATAACATGGAGCAAATGTTCATATCCATTAACACTGAAACTTTTACCTTTAAAAGCATAAAAATATCTTTATAACCTCATTTCAAATAATATTTCATCATAAAATATCGATTATCACGTAATTAATTTTAATTTTCTATAAATTTAATAGAAAATTAAAATAATTAAATTAATTCCGCCAAATTGAACACATTACAAAACATCTATGTAAAAATGGAAGAATTCATGACAAAACTAATAATTTATGATGCTGAAGTGTTTAAAAGAAGAAATTAATGCATTTTTATGCTAGGCCTTTTCAGTTTAACGAGAAATTAACAGTTATAATTCATGTGAAATTTTGCCCCATGTTATTATTATGGGGAAAAATCAAACTTCTACAGCCATTATCTCCCAAATTGTTAGGATTATGGGTACAAATTAAAGTATTAAGTAGTCTTAACATTATGTCTAGAATACAAAAATACCATAAAAAGTGGGGGTTCGTATTTAAAATTAATGACTTCCGGTCTGGGTAGGTTACTTCTGGTACACCCTGTACATTGAAACTATCATCAATGGATAGAGCCCAATCTGTTTACCCGTTGTGGCACAATTTGTTTTTGTGAAAAATTGATTGTAAAGTAAGTGAAAAATAATTGTGTAGATTTGAAAAAGGGTTTACGGGTGGTCTGGGACACCCGGTATTATTTTTATCCCAGAACTAAGTTATTTGCAAAGTTACGAGAACATAGTTACATACATTCATACAAATATACCTTACTCGTATTAAAGTATAGGTAAATCTTATTGATCAAATTTGATAAATACAGATTTACCGTCCCTAATCATATGGATTGTATTATAATGAAGATTTTACAACATATCGGAAGGTATTATTATTTATAGTGAATTATTATAGTCTTGTACTAGTACTTCTCCACTAAATGTCTGTGACATAAAATGTATCCTTCACAATAATTTCTGAACGTAAGTAAGTTAACTGAAGCACGACGCGCGACGGCGCGCGGTCATGGCGAGCTGACAACTGGACAAACATTATCTGTCTTGTTGCTAGTATAAATCATAATGATACTTAATCTCAAAATCGCTGTATAAAAAGTCGAATAGACAATTTTTTACCATCGAACTTCGTCTTCGAATAGATTGTTAACTGGATCTTATTTCTACAAAGATAAACAATACATCTAGTTTATTCCTTATTTATTTTGAAATATGGTACCTAAAGAAAAATCTAATTTTTTGCTAGATTTGAATACACAGTATTATTTACACCAAAATATGTTTTCCTTGTCTTCCATATTTATTTTAGAAGCAACCTATGAAACATTGTTAGTATTTGAGGCAAACTGACATTCCGAAATATATTTTGAAGGTGTTGTAGAAAATGAATGTGTAGTAGGAAACTGAACGCCGCCATCTTAAATGCGAGACAAAATATGCGAAAACAACATAAATAGCTACAACAAGCTCATTATACAATTAAAAAAGGGCACATACATGTAATTATTGAAATCCTCTGTTTTAAATTAGACTTTATTCTGTATATAAGTAACATATAATATCCGAAAACTCTTGAAGCTACTGAAGTCAGGCTTGTCAGCTATTTAGTAATTTCACAACTCATTAGCGTATAACCAATGACATTTAACAAATTTGATTTCTTCAAATTGTGGCCATTTTATTATTATTATTATTATTTTTGGAAAAATTATTAAAATTTTAAATTTGTTTGCTTGTAAACATATATAAATTGCCTTGGTGAACACATGAAACTGAGCTGCACAATTATGAAATATTATACAATTTCCAATTGCAATTAAAGTTTCAGATCCTACATAAACACACCGAGTATAAAATATATTTTATACTTAATATGTCCGCACAAAACTTACTTGTCCCAAGTTGATGAACACAGCGGGTTTCATATCATTTATAGCCCTTGGCTACACTTGACAAAAAAATTAAATTTATGTAGGCTTCCTTATTTTTATTTAATTCTTAAAGTTCTTTAAACAATTTTTACAGTCAAAAAACAACTGTGGATTATTGACGAACAATAACTTGTAAAATGTTAAATTTCAAGTTTAAGGAAATGAAAAAGGCAATACATTTTGAAAGTTTGTATTTGATAATTTTAATACTTCTACATGTATCGTAATTTGGAACTAAACACCAGTAACTTCCCAGAACGGATGAGGGGGAAACAGAAACCTAAAAGTTTAGTGTCCAACTTAAAAATCTTAAAAATGAAATTAATAATTTGGGCTCCAAAAGTAGGGGACGGACACTTAAAGGTTTACTGCCCAAGGAAAAAAAAAAAATAGTCAGTGGGTCATTTACAGGGATTAACTTCTCATTTTTTATTACACTATGAGTTATAACGCACTTTTCCAAATGTTTAAATTTTGCCAGAAGACATAAATAGCCCTAAAGCCAAACATAATGTTGGCGTTGTTAATAATATAGCAGCAAGGAGCCGAAGTGGCATTGTATGGGCGCACTCTACCCTGCAGATTTATAGGGTTTGTTGGTAATTTCTAATGTTCCATGACTCCGCTTTTGTGGTTCCTTTAACTTCATAACTCCCCTAAAACCATCCTCGTATGAGGAACTTGTAAATATCAACTGAAATGAAAACAATTAAAATGAATTATGTGATAAAAGACTTTATCAAAACCCAATACCCCCCGTCACAGCAGACCTGCGTACTCAGCAAATTTCCAAATTAGTAATATTAATTTTGACCATCTAAACCTGTAAACCAAATATCACATGATCATAAATAGGGAAATAAATGTCTAATCTCCTTATGATAAATATAAGGAAAGAGTATGCAGGTATGCTGCCATGGGGAACACTAAAAGTAGGTTTTTAGCATTAAAAAAATTTATTTCGACCATATGAAGCCACATACTAAGTTTCATCAATATTTGTCAATTGCTAAAGGAGTTTGCCTTTTTCTCCATATGATTAACATGGGAAAAGAGTATGCAGGTTTGCTGCCAAAAGCACAAAAACCAAGATTTTTTACAATAAATGGATGAATCTCAACCAAATTAAGCTGAATACCAAGTTTCACCCAAAAATATTGGTTAATAAGTGAAATATTGTCCTTACATCCTTACATTGGAGCCCCAAAATAAAATGTACTGTCTTTAGACTTTTTAATATCTCGGTAACCAATTGAGATAGAGCAAAGCTTCAAAATACTAAATTGTGTGTTTTTTTAGCTAAATCCAATGGTTTAAAATTTTTAAAAATTACATATGAAAAATGCAAAACCCCCGTTTTTGGGGTACAAAACCCCCCCAAAACTACCCGTTCCGGTAGGTCGATATGTCTAATTTACGAACTCATCCAAATATATATATATATATATATATATATATATATATATATATATATATATATATAGATTGGTCATTCATTAAGCCAAACCTCCGTTTGACTGGTCAATTATCATTTTATGCCTCCAGAAGGAATTTTTGCCTCCGAAATGAATTTTTGCCTCCGCGGAGGCATCAAATACTAATCACAAAACTCTTGAAAAATCTGCAGCCAGTTCTCATCTCAATTTCTCTCTGAATCAGAAGAGCAGCCATATTGGATTCGTTTGTCAACAATAAGCTGAATGTCTTGATAAAGGTTAGTAGGCCCTATGTCATATTGTTGTATTACTTACTTTTAGCACAACCATAAATTAATTATAGGTTGACTGTGATTATTGTTGAAATTGAGTTAAATTAATTTATTAATCTTAAATTAGTCTGGTACGTATTTACAAGCCTACAGATTACTGTAAGTAGTGTTGTTAAAATAGTACATTTTCAGAAGTCATAACTAAAGATATGGTTTCTGATATTAAATGATTAGATTTTTTTATGGTAATTCATATCAAACCTAACCAAAATATAAACAATTGAATCAATCGATAAAATGAATAAGTTACTGTAAATAAGCCTACATTTGTTTGTTCAATTCATTCCACTAATTAACTTAAAATTAATGTGTTTTATATGTTAGCGATCAGTGGTTAATGGCCTAGTTTTAGCTTATATTTTATCATCATCATTGAGAGTATGCATTTGTTGCATGTTGTTAAAAATCAAATAATAGGATAACCTAACCTCACAGAGCCCAACTAAACTATTCTAGTTGTGTTAACTTTCCAATAAAAGGCAAATATTTAATAAAAACTAGGCCTACCAAATTTATTTTTCATTGTTTTTAGCCAGGCCTACCAAATGTCAATATGAATATTTTTAGCTAACAATGCAGCATAGCTTTTTATTGGTTGACTTTGTCAACAATGATTGTTCATGCAGGCAAAACTACAATAAAGTTGAATACACAAATGTAGATAAACGATGTTTTCTTTTACCTGCGAGAAAAAGTCAGAATTATAAGATTAAAATCAAAGTACAGGAATAACTTCCACTGAGAAAAAGTATGAGTTCTGGGATATGTACCACAAGCTACTAAGTTGGTTCGCTACAGCTAATACAACTTTTATCTGTTGTAAAAATGTATTACTAATATATATTGGATGTTTAAAATTAATATTCTAATATAAATTTATATTCTAATTGACATTTATTAAAACTTGTGCAACTCTATAATAGGCTATTCAAATGATAATACGCTACAAATCTCTTAGTATGACTAAAATGTTAGCACAGCGGCAACGATGAAACTTGTGCCTTATTGTGGCAACATAAGCTGTAGCCTTCATGTGTAGAACAAGTCAGACTTTCTTCTCAGATGCTTTCATTCTGAGTTTGAACTTAGAATAAAACATTTCACAGGTGAGCTTTACCTTTAGATCAGCATTCAGACTTTAATCTCTTAGGTAAAGATAAATTGTTTTATCAAGTTGTTGGCCCTAATATGTTTTAATATTCTCTCTCCATTTCTCCTGCAGAAGAATTAACTGGTAAATTTGGTTGTTAGTAGTTATAATAGGTTGTAACAATTAGTAGTCTACATTATATTGATTTGTTTATTCAGGGTTTGGCTCAAGCTAGCATCTTGGCCACCTCTTCAGCCGAGCCATGTGAGGAAGTCAATACCAGCATCTTTGTACTTTCTTCTACTTTTCATCTTCGTGATTGCCTTCTGTGGTCTTCATGGATCATTGCCGTTTCTTTTTTCAGAAGGTATTTATATATTTCATTGTTTGGTAAGGTATTTATTATTTTGTAAAGGTAAATGCCCCAAATACCGACACTGTATACCAAATACCGGTACCAACACAGTCACATTTAATCATTGATTATGATCTCTTTGTCGTGTGTATTAGCTACTTTAAAAGTCAGATGAGTTTACAATCTCTTTTTCTTTAAGAGAGAAGAAGGCCATTTGTTAGTGCTAGGCAGAGCCGCCGAGAGGGGGGGGGGGGCAGATTGGGCAGATTGCTCCGGGCCTCAATAGATAAAGGGCCTCATCTTCAGGGGGTTTTTCTCCATACTTACGGAAGTAAAATTTTACCTCTGCATAGGCTATGTACCACCATATATTTTTCAAGACCTATCAAAATCTAACAAAGTAGGCCTATAGCCCATGACCCGAGTACTGATCAGCCTGTATGAGTCTCCGAGGTTTGAAGCTCTGTGTCAGTTAACAGACTCCGCAGCGCCAAGCCGCCACATGTGCTATACCATTTGGCAGCTATACCACCTCAACCAAAATATTTTGCAACCGGTCCTTCACGGCCTCAATTTAAAAAATATTGCCATGTCTGTTTGTTGTTCCAAGTATAAAAGATACAAGAGATACAGTATATAAAATAAAACTGTCTTTTGGTATGGTTTATTCCATAATTAGGTATATATTCTTACTTTACATAAAACTTTGCTCAATATGACTCACATGATCGTTAGGCCTTGGTTAGGTTAGGTAAATATAAGTTTTTAGATAGGCCTACCAGTATTGTATACTAACTAAGACTGTAGGCTACATCAATAACAACCACTTTTAACACAGCTGGTACTTCGAATATGACTTTCAGCGTGGTTTGATTTGATTTCTAAATGTTTTTTATATTTATTTACTACTAAATTGTCTTATTCAAGTAATATGCCATATTCGTATTCTACATGAAATTCCGCGTCATTTGAGTACCGCCATGACATAGTATAAAAATAGTTCATCTCATGGCTTTTCCAAAACTTTTCTTGCAATTTCCGGTTTATTTCAAATTGGATGGAAATAAGTTTCACATATTTGTAATCAGCTTAACATACCGGTTAATTTGAGTACCCTTTTGACGTATTTTTGAATAAAATGGTCACTATCCAGTTTCCAAATTTCCACCGCTTTTCCGGCGATAACTTTGTTATTTATGAACGGATTTTAATAACTCTTGAACATTTGAGTTCAGCTCGGTTTCCCCGTCATTTTGAATACCCACTTAAACCATTTTACTTGAAAAATGTTTTTCCGGTTTTTCAGATTTTCCTGCATTTTCCGACTTTTTCCGTGGAAAAACTATCATTTTAAAAATTAGGGCGTAACTTTGGACAGTTTGGAACAAAAAAAATTAAATTTTTAAGAGGTGGCACATAAATGGCATAATTACCAACCCTGCCCTGGGCCAAAAAATTCTCTCGGCGGTCCTGGTGCTAGGAGGTTGAATGTGACGTCATTTCAGCTAACAGTCTAATTGGTTTCCACTAGAAACATAGAGATCTTCATTGGGGAATAAGAATTTGAATAATTATATGATTAGATTAACTTCTTTATTAATTGGAAACTAAATACCGTACCTAAATTAGGTTTCTAAATAATATAATCATTCAAGGCTATCATTTGACAGTTTTATGCATAATTATAAAATATTGTTAGATGTTACTGGTTGTGTTATAGTATCATAAGTTAACTGATTGCACTCAGCACGAGTATAAATAACTTTTATAATGAAGGAAACTTAAAATACCGTATACAAAAAATGTAAAAAATAGGCCTACTTGGATTTGCATTTTTGCTATATTATGTTTAAATTCATATAATAAAGCAATTTCACTGAAGTAATTACTTCCATTATAAAGAATATTCAAATGCCTAGTTGGATCTTTTAGGTCAAAATAGTTTTAAGCCGGGTTTACCCGCAACGATAAATTGAACGACAAAATGTTGTCGACAAGTCGTTACGTTTTATCAGATATCGGACGATCGTTTACACGTAACGATTTGTCTGAACGATATGATGGTGCATTCACACGTTTCGTCTTTCCATACAAGTCAGTCGGTGTTTTCCCCTCATTTGTCATTTTTATTTCTGTCAGAATAATCTTTACTTTTCCTTACTTACCATAAGCTTTTGTATAGTTCTATAAATAATAATAATAATAATAATAATAATGCTTTATTAGCAGGTATCATAACAGATACATAGCAATAATAATTAATTAAACTTAAATATAATTTTCAATTTTACTATGATGTCCAAAAATCTTTAGATAGGCAGTCTTCAACATTGTTTGGTGTTTTTGTTAATAGTTTTTCCATTATACTTCTTTTAAATTCTTTTACTGGCAGTTCCAACCAATTCAAGGGTATCGTATTAAATAATTTTTGTTCCATAAATTGAAGATTTTTTTGAGATTTTGTGTACTTGCATAAAGATATTTTTAATTTATTTCTGTTTCTTGTTTCATATGAATGGTTAAAAGAATTTTGAGGTTGATTGTTAATTTTTTCTCGAACGTTTAAAATAATTTGTAAAATGTACATGGCTGGCAATGTCAGGATATTCAACTGTCAAAAAAGTGGTTTACAGTCTGCTTTTCTTTTTGTGCCACAAATAATTCTGATTACTTGTTTTTGTTTTTTAAAAACTTTTTTGGCTATTGGAGCATTGCCCCAAGCTGAAATTCCGTACAAGAGATGACAATGAAAGTAGCCATAATAAGCCGTTATTATTATTTCCTTTGTCACATTTCCTTTTCGCCTTCTTATGACATAGATTCCTTTAGAGACTTTAGTTAGAATTTTATAAACATGATCTTTCCAATTAAGTTCCGAATTAAACTCTATCAGGAACTCCCGAGAGGCTTGAAGCGGGTCTGACATTTCTGTTCCTTCACTAAAATAAACTTTAAAACACTGGTAAGCAACAAAACTTCAATTCTTAAATAACAAATGGAACGTATTCAGTGATCACTCAAAAATACGAGACGAGATATGAGACGGCGACAAAACTGCGGTTGGTCGAGACAGGGTGTATCTGTTTACACGCTACGTCTTGTCGACGCCAACCCGCGTAGCAACGACTTGTCGTTGCGATCTCAAGAGATTAGTGCAAATTTGCACAAACCTTCCGATCTGGCTCCAACTCCGACAAGTCGTAACGACTTGCGGTTTACACGCTTCGTCTTGCATGCAACGTCTTATCGTTTAGACAAAACGTTACGTTTTATCGTTGCATGTAAACCCGGCTTTAGAGTATATCACAATTTTGCAAAGTTTTTAACGGTTGCAAGCACTAAGTATAAGCTGATTAAAAAGTAAGATTATAACTGATGAGTATAAGATATACTAATACAAACATGAAAGATTTATTTTGAATTATTTTGAAACTTGTTTTAGTATTGAATTTACTGAATGAACATATAATGAAAATCTTTTAATACAAGCTGGGACATTTTACTGCCCATAAAAATCATTGTTTTTATTAGATGATGCCTCTTTGTGGAAGATATTTACTTTGAGTATTAATTATTACACTTTTGCTATATTTTTTTAGAAGTTACTTAAAACATACAACAATATTAAATCGCCTTTTTCATGATTTGGCCATCGCTTATTCTTGTTTGATTAAACAATTAAGATGTGATCCGAATTATTTAAAATTTTGTATGAAATTAATCAGTGAAGTGAGACAGATTGTAATATATTATGTTGTCCGTTCTGAATTAACAGCAAAAATAAACAATCTAACATAGTTTTATCCCTCGCCACAACTGTGAGTCACGGACGGCAGCCGCCATATTATCGTAGGCCAGTGAAATATTCATGCTTCAGCTCGTGGATGACGTGCTCCACCTATTGCTCCTATGTGATCGTTGATACCAACTGGCTGGTGGCAATAACTCAAAATGACCATTTTTGCAGAAAACCCCTCCGTGAGCTGACAAATAAAATGATTTGTTAAAAAAATTAAGTTGTAAGAGGGGTAGGCCTATGACATTTTGACTGACAGTAAACCTCAATTTTCCTCCCCATTTGTTTTTGGTTTATTTAAGGAGTATGCTTGCTTCAGTGTTAAATGCAATATAATTTTTATTCCCAGGTAACTCATAAAATTACAATTTATAACAGTTTTGTAGTTTTTTGTCAGACTCCATAAAAATTAAAATTTTTACTACACTGTTTACTAACTGACTTGGTAGCTGAGTGGTTATCGAGCCCAACGTTTAATCTGGAGGTTGTTGGTTTGATCCTGAGTGAAGTTACAAGGCTTATAATGTTTAAAACTGGACCCAGCCGACTTTGGTAACTGGGCTGAATCTGCTGCTATTTGTCCGTAACAAAGGTACACCTCATCATGATCTTGCATCCCTTTTTTCCTGTGGCCGGCCTCTAGTGTTCCTAAAGATTGCTAAGGTGAATACGGTGATGGGCATAACGTGTCACTATAGCATTTTTATGTGCCCGCATTTTCTTAGAGGTAATGAATTGTTGCAAGTTATCATTTCTCCTGGTTGTATTAATTCTCATCATAATGATGGTTAACTTATATTGGTGTTGTTTTTTTCAGGATTTGGAAAAGGGGTGACACATGACCTGCAGACATCTTAGGCCTACTTTTATTTCTACGTTATTTTAATTATCTGCTTTGTTTTATACTTTGATTTTAAAATACATATAATTATAAATTTTCTATATATAAGTATAAAACTTTTAAAATTAATTTAAATAATAACCTGCTTAAAATATTCATGTACATAATAACTTATATCTAACATGTTATTAAGTACGGTATGTTCAATAAATATTTATCGCTACATTATCATGTTTGTTTTTTAATTTAAACCTTTTAACCTGTTTGATAAATAACAGAATCAAATTAAAAATCAGCAGTGGTTATATTATTAATTAAGGTATAGGCCAGACAGTTGAACACAAGGCCTGTAATTTACCTAGGTTAATGCACTTAAAAATTCTGTCAACAAATTCCATCACACTGAAACTCTGAAGATGAATGCGTTTTATGGCTGAAGAATTGAGAAATATTGTTTAGTATTAGTGTCAGGAAGTCCTATGTAGTGATGTATTATGGTAATAGTCCAATTTTTATTGTGTCAAGTGTAAATTTTACTGGATTATTAACTTAAATAAAATGACTATGCCCACAGTTATTACACTTTTAGATAGGTAGATTTAATTTATTCAAAACTATAAAGGCATACAATTTAAGGAAGTTTACATTAACTTTTATGTAACACCAAATATTTTTACCCATTAATACATTGGAAAAATTGCTAAAATCAGAGCAAAATAAGATTTTAATGTTGAGGTTTTTATGTAAAATAATGAGATAGCAAAATTATGATAGGGGCTATTTTTGTTTTTGTAAGTTATTATGTTTTATAATATTGACTATACAGCATTCTAACAGACTTTTCATTCAATGTATTTTGTTTGATACCAAAATTTTGAAGGTATGCTGTGACAGAGGAGGTGCAACCTATCAATGCTGTAACTATTCAGTTGGATTCAAAGCTATGCATCGTAAACATAAACCAAAATTTTAAAATGTGTCATCCGTGGTTTAAAATAATGTTAGTAACTTACCGATTTACCTATCATATGCCACTTGTACTTCTTGTTTTCTGCGGAAGATCGTGCCACTGAAAATTGATTTCAAACATGCATATGATGTGAGAAGTCAATTTTTTAAAATTTACTGGCATATAGGCCTAGTCAATTTTTATCGGTATTTCTCAGTTTTTTTATTTGGACCATTAAGCTGGAAGTTTTTTTACGTTCTATCTTAGATTTTGTCATAGGTGTGTTTTAGTTAATTTATTTCAAAATTGTTGCTTCTTTACTTTCCATTTAATGAAGTTAACATAAAAAAATGATCAAGGTGTATTATTATTAAAGCGATTTGTGAAGTGTTTTGACATTCCAAAATCAACAAACTGATGTGGTCCCGAGTATAGATGAAAGACCTTAGGATAGCGCCATAATAGCGTGGGCCTAAATTGGTCTCCAAGTAAAACTTACCAAAACCATCCTGTAATTATGCCTAAATAAATATTTCGTGGAATAAACCTCACTTCACAGGTATCAGACTCTCTTAAGGGAATATTTTCCTTTATCACAAGTAAAAAAATCTCTTAACCGTTTTGAGTGCTATAGAACAATATATCGTTGATCGTCTTTTTAAGCGGAAATGCTAAGCAACGAACGATAAATCAAGCCTCTCCTTTCATCCAAAAATTCGAAGCAACGATATATTGTCATGCCGTCGATATCAATATGGTGAGCGGGAATATCGGTTGACTCAATTGTTATTTTGAAACACCGATGATTTCATAAGATTCTCCTTGCGATCAAGATACAAAATATCGTTGTATAGCACTTTAGGATAACAAATTTTTTTAATCGAATTTTTATATCATTTTCTGAAGTTATATGAATTATTCCCCAGCACTTCTCAAAAGTTAAGTAATATTTTTCAGCACTTAAAGGATAACGAAAGGAATACTTTCAGATAAAGGTTATGTTGATTCACAACAGTAATAGCATTGAATAAAGTATTAATAATAAATAAAAATACCAATAAATGTGACACCCCTTTGCACAGTAAGTGAACTGTTTTTCTATTAATTTTCTCTTGGCTACTTACGTGTGGAGTTCAATGGAAATTTTGACCCATTGCTTAAGCTTAGAAATAGAAAACCTCAAAAGATTATTTCTATATGAATCATTAGCAAAATTATTCAAATAAGAGAATTTATTTCCTTATATAAAGATTAATAAGCAGTAATAATAACTTTTGTGCTTTAACTTATTAACAATACAGGACAGAAATAACAATAGGCCTACTGCTTTTCAAAAATGCTTTTGTGAAATGTTTTAGAGTGGATTGCCTTTTAGGTACCTATATTTGTTTTTCTGGGCGTCAATGCATAATTTATTGGTAGATTAGTAAAATCATACTTGATAAGGACTAATCTTATTACAATTAACATATACAGAATTACACACCAAGACAGCCTATTTATAACAGATCGGTCAAAGTTATTCTTAGGAATTGCATACTTGTACTTTGAAACTCATGCTTGGCCCCAACAAATTTGTTGTACAAGGCGTTAAATGAATTATGCCTACCACCAGTATTAATGAAACCTTAAACACCCAAACTATCCTATATAAAAACTTGATTTATAGTAGACCCCTTGGTACCAGACCATAACTTTTTTATATGGAAAGTAACAATAATTATAAAATAAAATAATGGGATTAGGAAGTTTTAAAAGAGAAAGACCTATAACATTAGACATCAACATGTATTATTTACAATTAATTTAAGTCTCATCTACACAATATGCAACAACAGTTTAATTCTTTTCTTTCTTCATTGGTGTTTTTATTCATGTGGTTTGTTCTCTGGGTCGCCTCGTTCTCCCTAAAAATGAATATTCATCAATCTTTAGACATTATAAAACTCTTTTCAAAAGACACATTGTGGATGACAAAATCAACACTCCTCCTTTCGGCCACTACTCTCTTAACCCTATCAACAACTTACCAATTCTTCGTCCTTCTACAGCTTTGACCTAATTTCCTTTTCCTTTCGTAAAAAAATGGGGAACACGGCAAGTCCAACATTAGGATTTTAAACAAATCTAGGTTTTTTTCCATTCTTAACACTTAAACTCTGCTGATTCACAACAATGCAGTTTATTTATAATGAAGTACAAAAACAAGTGCAAAAACAAAATCAGGAATGGCAAGACAAGTGACTATGTCCTACGGATCTACGAAACGCACTTGCCCAAAGATAGACTTTTCATGTGAACATTTTTAAGATGTGCACTTAATGTAAAATGTATCAAGAGGTCACATTTTTGTGAAATAGGCAGTGTGCGCCACTTAGAAAATGTTAACTAAACCTGGAACAAACTAAAACTTACCAAAAAGATTTAAGAGTAAATTGAAGCAACCATATAGAGATGTACATAGTTGTAAAAAACTTAAGAAGTCACTTGTTAAAACGCAAAATAAAACTTTACCCTAGCCTACCATTGTTTGTTTTCATGGCCTAAAGGCCTACAGTAGTCTAACTCTCAACCAGCCACCTTTTAACCAGGGTCCGCTTTAACCGGCCTTCCCGGGCTCAAAAAAACAACATCTTTTTAACTAGCCATTTTTACCTCAACATTGCTTTAACCGGCCATGTTTCGCAAGAAACTTTGTTTTTTAGCTACTGTATCATTCAATTCAACATAATATCATGATATTTTCAAGCCACCTAAAATGTACTGTTCTGGAAGGAAGTGTATTTAATTGTAATGGCATAATTGTATTTAAGCCATATGAAATTGTAGGTTGGCATTTTTAAATGTACATCGGTTTAACCCGCGAAATCATTATTTGCTCGAGGCCTGGTCCCGAGTTGGCCGGTTAAGAGGGAGTCTACTGTACTTGGTACGCACACCTGGTATTTTGCCAGCATACATTTAGTATGTCATAATTGACTCTATGTCACAAAATGCGCCAATGTGATTAAATGTGATGTCAATGACATTCAATAAAGATATATGTATTATGCATTGTAATAGGGCCTAATACCACTTTGGCAGGCTTAATTGGTTTCCAATATTGCCCTGGCATCTGGAAAGCTAAAAATTTGGTTTCCAATATTGCCCTGGCATCTGGAAAGCTAAAAATACAGTAAAGAGTCAATTTTCCGAATGTCAGTTACTGTAACCCCAGAATGACATGTACTATTCACTGGTCCGTACTTCAAAATACAAATTTTGAAAAGACAAACATAGAGCAAGTAGCCTATATTTCCAACAAATAACCAATAATGATATTACAAGTAAAATCATAAAGAATTACCTTACTAAATTAGACACGTTGCTTAATGGGGTCTTCAAGGTACAGGTTTCAAATTAAAATACACGTTCTAGATTAATATAAGCTCAGCATTTAACAAAATTAGTAGGCTAGTGTTTTAATAAAAAATTACAAAATTCGCATATAAGCTAATTGTTTTATTACGATTCAATTGTGGTTGCTTTAAGCATCTAATCTCGAAATAGTGTGATCATATGTGAGTGAGAACGATGATTTGGTCGAGCCACATCCATGTGGCTACGTTTTATTTTGGATGGAAGACCGTCCATAACCTCTAAATTTTTAATATGTTTACTACAGTAATTTTGTCGCAGATAAAGTAGGCAACGATTGTATTTTGCCTTTAAGCCACTCATGAGATATTTAAAACACTCGTGGCTAAAAGGCCCTCATAAAAGAATCGCTGCATAAACTACTATTAATAAATATTTCCGGTATTACTCGGTTTAACCAACCTTTTTAGTTATCCGACCGTAGTCCGGTCCCGTAGAGGTCGGTTAAGAGAGCTTCTACTGTATTCGATGTACAACTTTCCGGTGGTTATAAATCGTAAATGATTTTTGTGTTTAATATTCAAACAATTTGGTTATCTGAACCATCCCTGGTAACAATTGCTTGGATACTTGACACTTTACTGTACTTCGATTTTTGTTAATCAGAACATCCCTTTGCCGCTCCACAGTTGTGATTTATTTGGCGAGTCATTGTATGTGTGATTTCTTTACTATAAATTATCTTTAAAAGTATTCCCTACATATTAAGCAATAAAATGACGAACTTATAACCACCCTAGCGTGAAACTGGCTAAGTACGGTACATAGTATGGCAGGCCTGTGTCGCGACCGAGGGTGGAAATTCATTCTGAATTCCTAACAGACATAAATGTCTATTGGGAATCAGAACTCACAAGATGTTCAACATAGATACTTTTTGCTGTGTTACCGTAATAAAACCCACCAATGGGCGCAACAATATTGAAATGTCATTTCGCACAAGCTAAAGTTGCTTATGCAATAAAAAAATTAAAAAATCATTCTTTTAAAAAATTACCATATGTACTTAAAAAATTAAATAGGATTAATTTTTATGCATATAATAAATACAGAATGCTATAGTATTTTATCTAAGTATGCCTAATGTCTTAATAAATATGTAAGGAGGTTCAAAGAATTAGGCGGACGTGAAATAATAATATATAATAATATGTTAATTAGAAGTTAAATTCATCATAATAATCATAATAAAAGAGTACATTTTGTGTTACCGGTGCTGTATTAATTTGTAACTTGAAACAATATTGTTCACATCAGTCATCTACCTTCATACTATTTTTATTAAGTTTAAATTCACAATGTAAATATGGTATTGCAGTTTTTTTATTCTTAAATAATGTAAAATCTATAATTATTTAATACTCTAAGGGAATTTTTTTTGTAATTGGACTACTCCTACAATTCTCGATCAATTTTCAAGTTTTTGGTGTCATTGAGTGAGTAGTGCTTGGTCTGTAGTTGTTTCTGCCAAAAAATAATGAAGATCGGACTTAAAATAAGAGAGCTAGGCTATTCATCATTTAAATTGGAAAATTTCCCACTAAAATAACATTGTGATAGGATTGAGCGTTTTAAGCATCTGTTAATAAAGCTGTAAAAACATGAATTTTTGGGTGATTATTGTTAATCACAATATTGGATTGGTCCGGTGTAATTGATTTAGAACCAAATGTAACATTTTTAGCAATGACAGTTCATAGTTAAATTGAATTGCAACAAGTACATTAAACTTAGTTATTTAAAGTGTAGCATTACACAGTTAAAAGACTGCACTCGAAGTAATGATCTAACATTATACAACTCTATCGTCGCCTTCCAGGCATAAGGTCGTATCTAAAAAAAAAATGGATTTTTAGGTTACGACAGTTTTTGAATCTCCCAGACAGCCTCTACACATCACACGAATCGTCGTATGTCTATCCCTCCTAGTTTAGAAGATACAGGCTATGGTTTATGAGTCGTATCTCAAAAAATTGTAAATTTAAATCAGACGAAAGGTCGTATCAATTAATGATACCGACTGTTTGCCTGATACAACCCAGTCAAAAAAGGCGTCGTATCTCAAGATACGACTTTTCGTCTGAACTATAATGTTGACCTTGCCTAGTATAACCTTGCATAAAGTATTCAGGCAAACTGTCGTATCTTGTTTATATATATAATTTTCAAAGTATATATATATTTCCAAATCTCTTAGCGTGTACTTTAAAGTTTAGGGTGTCATGCATTACTAGCCTAAAAATAAAGTTTCTAAGTTCATTCGTTTAGAATCTCTGAAGCAAAATGTAGGTGTGGTTTTTGTTTTTCTGCTCTCCTGAAAAATCACTGAAAATGAGATACGACCATATGCCTGGAAAGCGACGCTATATTGTATACACCAGGAACGCTCATACAAGACAAAACTCGAACCAAAAACTGCTACCTGTGTTCTAAAGGGCAGACAAAAACGCAAAATGAGCATCTAAAGCTTTTGTGTGCGCGCTTAGGCTACTTACCTACACGCTCCTCTACGGATGCTAAATTTATAAATTTATTAAAACTTATAAAATAGTTTTAAAGCCAAATGCTGGCTGATTATAAGAGCGTTAATATCTTAGCCATTACATTTAATTAGAAAACCCCATGACCAAAAAACGTACGTCAATACACAACTAAGACAGGAAAAAGTTATTAAGCGTAAACTTTTTTTATTTGTTGGTTAGGAAAAAACTTGCAAGCTACAAAATTGTAGATAATGAAATGGACTTTAATCTTTAAATTCAACATTTCTTGACAAAGTGAACAGTAAAATGAAGAAAATGTGTAAACTTGTGCGTGGCGGGTCGCTGAGGATTTCAGAGAATTGCGTCTTCATTTTCAATGTCCGGAATGATATATAAGCCTATTTAGAAACCCGTTCATGCAATGTGGAGTGTTTTTACTTATTCTCAGTACAAATTATTTAATTAAGCTATTTATGTTAAATAAACATGTTAGACAAAGATTAACGCACCCGCCTAAACAGTCATTTAGCAATGCAGTGGCATAACACGGTGTTGCATAGCCTTTAATGCAGCAGCAAGAGGAAAACAACTGACTACTGCTTTGTGCTCAATTATTAGACAAACTAAAAATTATTACGAAAAAAATGTTAAATGTAAACTTTTTAGATCAACTTATAATCTGAAACTTTGCCACTGGAAATTCGTTCTTAGCCCAAAAATGAAAAAAAAACTTTCTTGTTTATAAACTTTTTCATGTAACGTTTTCAAAAGTATTTGTTTTCTTATTTTTGTAATTTTATAATATTTAATATAACTTAGGACTAACAAATATTTTTATACCGTCAGAATCAGCAATTTATGCAAATTAAGAATAAATACGGTTCAATTTATGTATTGTGTGTGCGAGAAACCAGCATGTAAATGACAGTGTTCGCACTGCCAGTATCAGTAATTTGGTCATTCTTGCCTGTCTTCTTTCATAAGGTGGCGGGGTCTGATAACGGTGTGAGCGTTCTAGATGTACATATAGATTTATATGCTTAATGAAAGGCACTTTAAAGCATAGGTAGAATATCATATTTGGAAATACAAATTTAAATAAGTAGTTATTTTGGTAACAAATAACCTAAAATACATTAAGTAAAACATACCGTTTCATCCCTTCACTGAATTTGGCTTGTATCAGTCGCTAACACTTGCAGGAATAAGAATGATAACTTATCCTTTGTAGTGGATCCAAAGTGTTCTCAAGCATGCGTCTGGAATACAAACATAAAACTCAGTAGACATGTAATATCCAATTTAGGACATGAATAAAAGTTACAAGATTCGTATTTCAAAAGATGAAATGTAGGTCTAAATCTACATCCCTCATCAGCGCTGTACTAAATTTAGATAAACAATGTGTTTAGTCATTTAATGGATAAGGTATTACTTAACTGTTATGTAGTATTCAGCCTCTTATTTGTGATGTCTTATTTTTACATTACTTTTTTGTTGGCTCAGCCCACAATAGTATATTTCGTCACTAGTCCGGAAAGTGGTTGTTATCGGTGCAAGATCAAGTTTCAAGTACTAGGCGAAGCCGATCGAGCACCGATATACCACTTTCGGACAAGTTACGAACAGTACTTTTCCTCATACCACCTTTAATAAATTTACAGTTTGGATAAAAAATTAATAAATTTTAACCTAAATGTGAACAAAAATAAAATTCTTAAATTTTAACCATCTTACGTTGTTATTTGTTTATCTTGTATTTGAACTATTTACAGCTGTTATTAAAAATAAAAATAAATTAAACTTGTTTAGTGTCCTGAAAACCACTGTTTCGCGGTCTAGCCCAACACCACCTAGAACACAAAGCCGGAGTGCTGCCATTTTTGTTTGCCTTTTAGCATCAGCTGATAGCGAAAACAAAAACATTTTCCGCTCAACCCTAACCCTAACAACTAACCTAGAGATGTATCACAATGGAATGTATTCATTTTTAATATTTGATTTTTAAAAAGGTACCAATCGTAATAAATATTATGAATTATTTGCTTTCACTTCATGAAAAAGTTTAAACACTTGTCTAACTCAAATAATTTTATATATAATAATAATGTTTTCGGACACAAAGTGATACTAATTTTTACACGAATTAAAAAATTAGAATAGTTGACTAGCAGTAGGCCTAACTATTATTTGGCCTCTAATGAAATTGTTGGCAATACCATTTAATTAGCCTACACACGGTAGGCCTACTTTCCTAAACTATGAGTATGAAATGTGTACAAATATTTAACCACAACGATTCAAACATTTTATTTGAAAATAACATATTAACTGATAGGCTATTCGTTATAATCAATTAAATACTGTATATAAATGCAATTAAAACTTGTGTTGCTTGGATTTAGATTGGAAAATGTCTGTTTTTGAATACTACTTTCGTCACTTCTGAGTTAGGTTATTGGTGTATCATCTTAATTCTTCACAGCAACATCATTGATTGTAGTTTCTTCATTAAAATTTATAAATCAGCGCCTGGTGCTTTCAATTAATTTTCATGAGTAGGCTGGAAATGAATCTTCACACGCTCAATCTCGGTACCCATGAACCTTTGAAAGAAAAGGTGCTAGCAGGCAACCATGGCATCGTTGATATAATTGATGTTAAGAATAACGTTTAGCCCAACCATCTAGAAGGTACTTTCTGATTATTATCTAAATTAAATACGCCTCTCTCTTCCTCATTGTTGCTAGTACAATCTTTCTAATCTTCCAAAGTAAAAACTGTTTAGCTTGGTCGTAATACAACACAAAAAACTATTCAGAACACTCAGATATTTAAATTGAACTTCGAGTCAATATGAAATAACCATATTTATGAACAAAATTGTTATTGAATGAAAAATAATCAGTTTTAAAACACCATACACTATACATTACAAATTTTACAAATAACACGAGAAAATTTTATTGAAGTTTACGAAAAACAACCCATGTAAACAAAAACAAATGATTGTTTTGACATTGCCTTTTAGGTGACGTCACAAGGCATTTGACGTCAGAGCGCTCCGGCTTTGTCTTAGTAGCAGGTGTTGTCTAGCCCCGAAAACTTTGTTTACCAACACGTTTATCCAACCCACCGGGAATCAACTAGTTTCGATCACAGCTGACCGTTCCAAAAACAACGTTTATAGCAATGGTATGATGAAAAGATATAAAGAATGTCTGAAATAGGCCAGCCAGATTGAGCAAAGTTTCTTAAATAAAATTGGAAGAAACTTATATGTTGGTAGAATTAAAAACTGTCCTATATGAAAAGGGAATAAGGTTAGTACCTACTGTAGTATTATTACTGAATTTGTTATAGGACCACATTAATTATTTTAAGGCTGCACTTGCCAAAACAAAGCATACTTTGACATCACATTTACTTCAAGAATCATTACCTGTTCTTTTTACAAATATAACTTATTTTGCAATAGCCTAAGTAATCTATTGAGCCTAAAAGTGTGTCTAAGCCAGAGGTTGACAACCAAAAGTTATTGACTTTAGCCACATGAATATAACAGTAAAAGTTGATAACTTTTGGCTGTCAACCTCTATTGTAAACACACCTTAATATGTAAAGGTGTGTTTACAATAGAGGTTACCATATCATACAAAAACAATAGAATACTATACCATATCATTAGCAAAAATGTAGGCTAGCCTTTTGTACAAAAAATTTGTAATGGAAAGCCAGTAGTTGAAGTAGGTTATTCGGCTGTTTTCTTCTTGACAGCACTAAGTCTAGATTTAGTTGTTAGTAGTAATAATAGCAGGTAATAAATATCATTTTTCTTATTTTCATTAAAGGAATGTGGCAATAACTTAGTCACATAAAGAATTAAGCCCGGGATGGTGTTACTTTTTTGTTTTGCCATCAACAAATAAAGCAAAAGATGTGTCCGCTAATATTTACCATGCGTCTGTTAACATGATAACTTTTTAAAGAAGCCTCCGATGTAGATAAAGTTTGGTAGAAAAGGCATCATCTATTTTAAAAATCAGTTCGCAAACCAATAATTGTATCATGGGAACGTGATTTTTAGGGTTTCAAAAGGTGAAAGGTGTGTTTTAGGGATTTTTATTCTCATTTTTTTTAAATTTGACAATCTAAGCTATTTCAATAACTTAACAATTTAATAGCCTATATTTTGAATAATTAACTAAAATTAGTTACCAGTACAAAGAAAATAAAATCAAGTTTTCTGCTGTACCTATATCATTATTAAGGGAAATATAAAGAAACCTTGCCTTATATTGCTTATTCATCAACATACTTTTGATAAGTTTATTTGATTAGTAAGTAACTTAGCTTTATGCATTAAGAATTAACATTATTGCATGCGCCTTCCTTCACTAGGTTGTTGGTAACCCTTATTTTTACTTAAAAACTCCGTGGAAACAATACTACAAACTAAATCCCAAGCTATCTAATGCAAAATTGGTTTATTGTTTAAGAGAGCAAATAGATATATGGTGTTTGTTCTTAATTATCTGCTCAACTGTCTTCCTCATTCCTAAGATTTAAAAAAATTATGTTTTGGGATTTGTAAACATAAACAGATCATTTATTTGTAATGGCAGCTTTGGTTGTGCACTTCAAATAGTACAGGTTAACACATTCACTGCAGCATGTGAAATGATTGACCTTCCCCCTATGCTGAAAAATTTTGCATAAAAACATGCCTTGTGGTTGCTGAATACCATCTGTTTGCATGAAAAGCGCTTCCCGATTAATTTTCTTTGCCAGCCACCATTTTTAAAATAGTACTCACTGGTGAGTGCTCAGCACCTGGCGCCCTCTCCCACATTTTCCAGCCATATCAAAGATAACGTTATTTTAATAAAATGTAACTAAATTTTTCACTAATCAGAAAAAAGCACTAAAAGTTTTAAAAATGTATATACGATTATTTTAAAAGAGCTCTGTCATGGCACTCACTGGTGAACGATTAGCACCTCTAGCGTTGTCATTAATTTTGTCGACTGCAATTTAGAAATGTTTGATCATTGTCTATGTCATCTCTGGACCCATTGTTCTTTTATGGGATAAAGCCATAGTTTTACTTAAGATAAAACTATTATTATAATGTAGCCCTAAACACATGTAAAATGAATGCAAAATTTTGTAAAATATAATAGCTAGCAATACGCTTAGAGATGTTCGGAAACGGATTGCACAATTAATTAGACAGCCTGAGTCGTCCATAAAACGTGGGCAAAAGCGGCCCTTACCTCACCAGTGAACTGCCGCACAGCAACTGAATGAAGTAGACGATACAGGAACGCTCACCGGTGAGTGCGCAGCACGCAGAAAATAACAAGACCACTCACTGGTGAATGCCCTGCAGCAAATGTGTTAACAAAATAAGTTAATTCATCATAACATACAGTAACACCATTATACCAATAGTAAAATAATGAACCTTAGGTTTAGGCCTACTTAAAATGAGAGTGGAAATATATGCTTTATTTTATTGTGAGGATTATTTATTAGATTATTAAGAATTTTTTTTGTCTTAGGGTCAAACTGTAACTGGCTGGGTAGCTGAGTGGTTATAGTGCTCGTCTTTGAATCCAAAGGTTGCTGGTTTGATCCTAAGGAAAGTTAGTAGCTTTTTAAAGGATCGATTCCGGACCCAGTTGCCATTTGTCATTGGGCTAATTAATTAATGATGCTTTCTAACAACTGGTCGATGTTAGATAGTAACAAGACTGGGGTTTGGACCGTTCCCCGTAAAAACGTTAAAAAATGCCTCTGGCGTAGATAGACACAAAATACAAAAATACAAAAAATACAAAATAACTTAAATAAAATTAACCATTGGAAATCCGGTGAGAAAGCGGATCTGTTACAACGAGTTTTATGATTGACATTGGCGATACAAGTGCTTTGTTATACTTGTATGACTCCATTTATATTATTATCTACCATACCCGGCATCTTTGCAAAGCTAACCAGAGGAAGTTAAAACTTCCTCTGGTTTTGCCCCTTCAGATGAGCTCGTTTGCTACGCTCACTTGCTGTCTCGCGACTCGCTGCAAGTCTATAATTTTCCTCTTGGTTTTATTATTACCGAAATCCGTTCAATACTTTAAGTGAAAACAGCTGTTTAAATAACTAATATTTCTAAATGTAAAAATATGTTCCAATACAAAAATGTTGCTTCCATAAGAATAACATGGTAACTTTGAAAATGTGAAGAACGGAGCCCTGTGGAATTTTCTTAACTTTTTCTTTCTTACCTTTTCCTGTCAATAACAAACACAACAAAAAAAAATAATTATATCAATCCAGCCGTTCATGTGTGATGCCATTACCAAAGAAATATTGATCCATTTTTATGTGTAGATATCTAGGTAGGCCTATGGTATGTAGGTGAAAGCAACATTGCAATCTTACCATTAAACTTAGGGCCCAACAAGTAATCAATTTTTTTTTTTAAGAGTTCTTATCATTCATTAGGCTAACTTATTGAACACTGAAAATGCTTCTAGGCTAGAAAATTAATGAACAGAAACAGACAGATAACTAAGTAAGTTTAGGCCTAACACTAATTTTGTGGTTTTTTGCTTCTATAAACATAGGCTACTGTACCATTCCTAAGTTATAAACTATCAAATAAAATATCTGAAAGATAGTCAAACATATAAAACTTAGTTTGTTAGAAATTAGACAGCTAGTTGATGCTGTCAAATATGAATCAGAAAGGTATTTTTTGCTTTTGTATTGAGGGAATATGAGTTTTAAATGTTTCCAAACACCATTAATTTTGTTGTTACAAACATCACTGTCAATAAAAATAGATTGTTAGGTTACATTATGATACATTTTCGTTAATGATTGTATTACGCATATCTTAACTCAAACGATTACAACTATCGAATAATCGAAATATCCAAATTGCAACTTTGATAATAACGGTGGAGTAGGATGACGAAGTTTCGCAAAAATTTGTAGACCCTACTTGTTTTTGTTACTGTATTTTCAGTTACTTGTTTGCAATGTAATTTTTTTATTGTCAAAAGGTTAGGCCTATGTTTAATATCTTAGAACAAAACTAAATTCGGGGATAAAATTGTAATCGTATCGTGGAATTGTATCATCCATAGTGTAGCAATATTAGGCTATCGAAAAATCAAACTTTTTTTTGCCATTGAATATTAAATATTCAATGAATAAATTTTATTCATTGGCAATGAACGGCATACGCCAGTATACAAAAAAATTACAGTGAAGTGATCAATACAATTAATCAATAACACATTTGAACAATACATTAATACATTTCAGCATTCAAGATGACATATTAGAAGAAAATTTACTTTCAAAGAAATTATTTAGCATTTTAACATTGATATAACGGTGGAGTAGGATAACAAAGTTTCGCTTGATATTTTTAGTGAATGCCAGGCTAGCAAGGTAACCCAATAAAAAAGGATAACCTAAGGTCACTTGTTTAAAGGTAACTTAACCAAAAATCAAATAGCAAGACTTCACTAATCACTATTTTGAGACTAAATAATACTCTACATAATAACATTAGCTCCCAAGATATAAAAAAGAACTAGAGCCTATTTTATAATATTCTTTCAATAATATGACATATGGATCTGAAGGCATTTTACCAGTTTTAATCCACTAAGTTAGACAATGACAATCTTTATTGCCGTTTTCACATTGTTACATGTATGGCATTGTCACAATTTATAAACATGACTTAAAACAATAAAGTTCTATACAAAACTAGTTAATAGATTTCAGTTTGTTTATAAATTCATCTATGTCATAAACACTTAAATTGAACAATAAAGCTTTCAAGGTTGATTTGAACTTATTATGGTCTCATGGTCTTTTATGGTCTGATATTAGGTAGAGGAACAAAATATGAGATTGATGTAGGCCTAAATATGTAACTCAACTCTATTTTTAGCTAACCTTATCAGAGTAAAAAAACAATTAATTTTCCAAATAAAATGAAAATTTTCACAAAAGACTTGAGGTGTTTTTCAGCTCAAAATAATTGCAGGTTAGTATAATAGAAAGTGATAACAGCTCCACTTACCTTGATTACAAAATTGATGTGATTTTCTTCCACCAGTCGAACTTAAAATACTCTCAGGTAAAAATAATCGGAATTTTCTGATTCTGTTCTTTATCCTTTTCTCCTACATGTATAAAATAAGTGAGGTTATGTTGATTAGAGCTAGCTTCAGACGACGGACGGCTTCATTTTTTTTCTGCGTCTGTATGGGCGGAGGTAACAGCTGACAATTGGCTTCTTCAAACAACTGGTCAATTGTAACCAACTGCCTCCGGAGGCCGAAAATCAAGATAGACATATATCAATTGTTAATTTTTGCCTCCGGAGGCATTTTTTAATGAATTTCATAGTAATAAAATGAGGAATATATCAAAATTTTATGGAATATAAAGGTTATTTATGTAATTAGAATTATATATTCAAATGTAACCATACTCATAAAGTTGAGTTTACTACCTGAAAATATGTGCTAAAGTTGGAGGCAAAAATTCAGGAATATAGCATTGGAGGCATGTACTCATAAATGATATATATATATATATATATATATATTAATTACTATTATTTTTGGTCTCTGGGCACCTCAAAACGAAAAAGTAACATGGTCCCGTGCTTAGGTCTTACCATGAGACCTACGGTAATAGCTTATTCCCTATGGGAAGTTCGCTAAAAACATGTTTTTACGTAAACTTTATACTTTTTTATTGAAGGTTATTAAAACTGGTTGCCAATTTAAGAAGGGCCGTAACGTTTTAGGACAAAAATATATGACAAATTCATCATAGAGAAGAACTACAAAAACTGCCGAGAAACATGTGGCTTTTTTATTTTTCAAAATAACACAATCAGCTGAATTGTAGCTGAATGTCATACACAGTGAATGTGAAAGTCCTGAACATATACCTCCCCCCTTGAAGAAACCCAGCTTCAACAGTATATTCAATAGGCAACTGGAACACCTTCACTGCTAGTCTAGTAAATGTGCCTAATGCACTCTTGATGGCCATTACATGTCCCCTAATTCCAGGTTGCATTGCGGTAACCCGTGCAATGAGCCAATTTAGTCCACTGGACGTAGACAAGATCTACCTTGACAAGATCGACAAGAAATGGACCAAGGCAAGATCTCCAACTTTAGGTTCCCTTCGTTGTGGATTTAATTCGTCCGCTGTTGCAACATATGCAAAAATTCTTTGCTTTGACGTTGTCATATCTGTTGATCCGTTGAAGAAACTGTCAGTGTTTCAAGTGATTTTGAGGAGAAAAACTGTCAGGTCAGGTAGAGAAGATAGTGGACGCCCACTCAGAAAGTGTCATTGAGTAAACGCTTTTAACAAATCGTCAAGGGTGGGAATTTAACATCGAGAGTTGTCATAGTGATGTCTCAAATAGTGTTTGAAATGACACGGGGCAGGTGATGCTTGGCATTCAATGGCACTTTCCCAAAGTCCACCTTGATTTGGTGCTGCACAAGGAGTGAAATGGAAACGTACACCCTGTGTGAAGACAAAATGTTGGGTTCTTTGTTTGACGTCTTTGTCAGGATTATGGTCTAGATTGTTTTCCATATTATAGTGTTAGTTCAGAAATTCATTTCACAGTAAGATAATACATTCGTGCATATTTCACAAGGAATAAGTGCGGTGATAAAATCTACTGTATTTATTAAACAAAACACAATGTAAAAGTTTTTAATCCCAATTGAGAAAAAAATCTAAATTAAGTGATAAATGAGTAGTTTGTGTTGATTTCACTTGATGATTTTAATTACTCGCTGTGCAAGGGGTACTTTGCGAAAGAGCTTTTTTGTAACACACACTGTCACCTTTTTCAAAATGTCAAGAAGAATCAGTTTCTGGATTAAATTTTCTTTATGAGACCGTGCATCAAATATTTATTTAGACCTCGTCGGCTGGCATTAAGTTACACAATAAAACTGGGGGTAAAGAGGGTGTTAAAAAATGTTGGAGGAGCGCAGAGACGGCTTGGCGGCACCAGTACCGGCACCAGCGCGGTCTATTTATGCTAAACGGGGACGACAGCGCCGGAACACCCTTGTGGCTCAGTACAATTCAGAAGTCGCTCTGCATTTACACGACAGCTCCAACTGGTTCCGACGCTCTTACAGACACAAGGCTCTGGAATTTACAGCCACCTATTTGATCTTTTACTGAACATAAACTGTGTTTTCCAACTGATGTAAAAAAATTTATTGTTTCTCAGAATAAATTACATGGTTGGTAAAGTTAGGATTTATTGGGTTTTAAATAAACGAAATTTACTAGAAGAAATAATTGTCTTGATGTCTGATATGATCATTTCATGGAGTTGTTTGGTTTGATTGAGATATTGCAAAAAAGAAACCAATGCAAACAATTTCTCAGCTAAATATAGGAACAGATGCCATTTCTAAGCAACTTTTTGTATTTTTCAGATTGCAGTTTCTATATCACTAACTTTAATACTGTGAGTTCAGTACGAAAAGCATTTGATATAAATTGTCAAAATCTAATAGAATGCCAACATTACAGACCATAGTTTTGGAGGGATAATTTTTTTTTTTTTTTTTTGAAAAAGTACCAACCATATAACAGAGATCGCTGTGTCAAATATGGAAGAAAAGTTATATGTACAACATTGTTTATTGTATCCAACCATGATTCAATTCAACTCATTATATCTCATCATTGATCAATGTCAAAGTAACAAAGGTTGTCACTTCTGTCACCCTCTGACCAATGCCTCCAATTCCATCCTGGATTGCCTTCTCTACCACAACAGCAAGTTTTTTTGCTCTGTAAATTTGTAAACAATGACTTATAGTTAAGTAGCTAAAATGGTTACTTTAAGGATTATTCGACATCCATTTCATGGTTATGGTGCGTAATTGTATGAACATTTCTATCAGTGTCTAAAAACCGATGAAATACAGGGAGCGGCAAAACGATCTGTCGAGTTTCGATTCCGCATACTTGAACTTGATGAGGGGTAGTTGGTATTCCAGAGCCTACAGGTGATTTTTAATATCCATGGAGCAGTGGACTGTTGAGCATTGCGAGTTTGTTGTTGAGACGTTTCTATTTATTTATTTATTTTAAGATATGATTCCTGTGTTGCTGTTTAGCCGCAGTTTTGAAAACATTTCAATTTAGGTCCACAAGGAATAGTTTATAACACAATTTTTAACACAAAATTTTAACTCAACTATGCCATGGGTGAGTAAGTGTAAAGGAATGTGAAAGAATTGAATTAAATTTTCTCCAATGGAGGACGTTTGGGGTCCAAAGAAGTACTAGATTTTTGTTGTAGGCTAAACTCTAGCTCCTTATCAAATTAATACGACCTTGAATTCACTACAGGCATCAGTTTCAGAACAGTTCCAATCGCAATCTTCAAATACAAGACATAATCAATGAAGAAAAAGAGGAAGAAATATTTTTTGACATATAACAAATGTTGTACTGAGATCCCACAGGAGTTCTTTCTAAACAACCTCCTTCCATCCCCGCAAGATTAGTCTCCAACTATCTTCATAAGCTTAAAAAATATCCTCAAAGAGATTTTATTACTATTGATCTCTACTCGATTATGACGCTTGTAGTATATAATACTGAATTATGTGTAATGATCGTTCTCCAAAGTTTACAAAGTACATAGAGATGAGCAGAAGAGTAAATATTTAGGAATGTTTTACCGAGTCAGCCAAATTGCTCGTGCATTCAAGCTTTCCCTGACAAACATTTAATAAATGACAATATTCTAGGCATTGGTTTATTTCCTGTAGGTTTAGTAGAAGTAGAAGAATGGATTTACTATATACACTATGGTATATCACCTTTACCCATAAAAAAAAAAAAACTCAACAAGGAGTTAGTTAATTATATTTGCTATTAAAATTAGGATTAAATAGGGTGCTACCTTACACCATAATCATGGACTCAGAAAATTTTAAAGCAGTTTTATTAAAAGAATATTAAATAAGGTATGATTTACGAAGAATTAAATGATATTACGATATGAATTTAATGATATTTAATCTAAACTGGATCTGGATATGCTTCGTTTTCGGCTTCCTTACGCACCCAAAGTCCTATTTAAAGTACTAATTTTTACTTTTAATTCAGATACCGTTGTTAGGTTAGGTGGAAATTTTTAACTATAATAGATGGATTGAGTTATTAAGATTTTAAATTTTACAATAGCCGAAAATGGCTTGAAGCTTTACCATTCGAATAAGATTAAAAAAGTTGTAATAATAAAAATGTAAAGATGTAATAATAAAAATAACTGAGCAAATGTGATTCCTCTTATAAATATAAAAATACAATGATATTTAATTTCAGTAATAGTTTGGAGAGTTCACTTCAAAGGACATTTTTGTCTTAAATTTCCCGTTTTAAAAAGAGACTTATCATTGCATATTTAAGGTAGCGGTCAACTTGAAATGTAAAAACTATAAATGTTCTTAACTAATGCGTAAATGGATCTTTACAGAAGAATTTTATGTTTTACAGTATATAATTAGCAATTTGATATGTAATGACTGTAAGAACTTAATGAAATAATGTTAAAGGTATTTTAACAATAACTGTCAAGAACAAAATTTTATTTTATTTTTTTTTTGTAAGCTTGTTTTGGTTTGAACACTATGTAAAATGTAACTGTCCTCTGTCCCACTTTTTTGTTAAAAGAAACTAATATGCCTTGGGAAACAGTATCACTTATCCTAAAGTATCATTTGACATTATTGGCAATTTTGAGTGCCCTCAAAATATGAGGACACTCAAACATCTAAATTTAAGTTGAAAAGGGCAACAACAAAAAAATAAATAAATCTTAATTCAAACACCCTTAAAGTGAACCCTCATTTTAAAATGCTTGAATACACTTAAGGAATGGTGGGAACGAGATTTCGATTTATTTTTCTTTGTCTAAAATTAAAGCTTGTTACAATATCGAATAGTAGACCTACTTAGTTTTGAAACAGTAAAAAATACATTTTGAATTTTAATTACATCTTTCGTTACAAAACTGAAACAGTTCTTGATTTATTGCCAATAAATTAGTAAATGTTTACTGTTTCCAATATTTCATCAGGGGTATATATATTTGTTTGTTTAGATGCAATAATTTCATAACCAAAAAGGATTTTTAGAAATTTTATTCCAGTACAGAGAATAAATAGTAAAGCCGACTCCAAAGTTTCACCTGGAATCAGAATGAAACTTGTCAACGTAAATTGTTTACAGAAAACACTAATAACAAAAGAGATATTTACAAAATGAATTAAAAAATCAAGTACATTTTTTTGATTGAGCTAAAAGTTTCTATGGTAATTGGCAACAATGACGACTCATTTATTTAGCAAGTTCAGACTCAGCCAGTTTAAATTCAAACCTGGATTTAATTGTGTGACTTTTCCAACACTTCTGATTAACCCGCGAGTTTTACTCGACAAGCGAAATCCAAAGACTTCTCCAATTACCAACTTTTATATATACGTTCGTTCATCTTCGTATCTTCTTTGCTTAAGATATAAACTTATTCATAAAATACAATATTATAGCTTCGTCCTCTTTCATACAGCTTTGTTATACCGTTATAGTGAAATTTTCGTTCAACATTTTCTATAGTGAAATTCTCTAAAAGAAATTAATCATCGATCATTTTTGCACTTCAATTTATTGCATCCCCTATAACATATAAATTTAAAAACATAAAATATAACTCTTGCAATGAAGTGTCTCAAAATTAAGTCAATCTTTTTCCATCTTTCTTTTATTCTTGAAAAAATATAGCATAAAAATGTGACTCATTCTTATAGACACTTATCTCATTAAAATAAATGTTAAATAGCTCACTTAATGTTAAATTAAGTCTTTGTGATAATTAATTTAACATAACATATTTATCTTATTAAGAACTTGTAAAAATATAAATGTAAAAATATAGCGTATTAAAAATAGCTTGTAGAAGGGTAATTATGAATAATGTGAAATAAGAATGTTTTTATTCGATTATTACAATTATTGGCTATCAAGATTGTTTGAGGTTCAGGTTACATTGAGTTTGAGACTTTATTTTACAAAATAGAATAGCTGTTTTGATTGGAACTGCCACCCCTTAAGAACCATATTAATTTTAAAACATTATTACTCCCCAACGGAATTTTGGACTTCTAAGGCTTGGGTTTTTCCTAGATACAAATATAGAAATTAGTTAATTTGTAAGTACAAAAATAACAAAGTAAACGTATATAGGTATTTTTAAATTCCTGAAAGTTTAAGATTTTTTCTTTTTTAACACTATAGTCTAATCGAGCAATCAACCGACTGTGCGTTATTGGTCTTGCAGGCTGATCTGAAAGTTATTGGAAAATGGAGTTTGGAAAACAGTATGAGTTTAAACCCAAATAAATGTATGTCCTTCAGTTTTACAGAACCAAGTCTCCTATTAAATATGGCTACAATTTGAATGGAACTTGGTTTGCCAGATCGTGGATTTTGGGATTGAATGGATGACATTAAATGCTGAAGTTCATATTCAGAAGAGATGTGCTAAGGCAAATAGAGCCATCGGTCTTTTGGTTCGTACTTCCAGAGAGCTAACAAAGATACATACCCTTCGTATGCTTTACTGCTCTACCGTCAGGCTCTTCCTGGAATACTGCTCTACTATTGTTTGGTCACAACACCAAACAACTCTATGTGATCAGCTACAAAGGATTGAAAACGAATTCCTTCGTCTCATCGGGTTTAGTATGGGCTATGAGTATCGGGAGGTGCCTCTGGACATTGTTGCTGATATGCTTCATATAGAACCCCTCAAGAAAAGGCGTGATTTACAAGATGTAATTTTCCTCTTTAAACTTGTCAACGGAAAAATCGACTGTGCTGAACTTCTAGGTCAGATAGCTTTTCGAATACCTACGGCCAATACTAGATCTCAAGACCTTTTCTGAGAAGACATCATGCCACCAATTACTCACAACACTCAACCATGACCCGAATCCAGTGGCAACAAAATATCTCCTGATGTGGACTTTTCGCCTTATTAAAAAAAATGTTTAAAAGGCTGGCAGAAGAACGCCTGTAGCTCTCAGAAAGTATAATATATGTTTTTTGCTTGTTTTGTTTGTTTGATTATTTATTTATTATTCTAATTCATATAATTATATTGTTATGTTTGAGATATAATTGTTTAGAACATTTTGTTATATAACTTACTTCATCAGCAAAGTTCC
Source organism: Neoaliturus tenellus (assembly GCA_030545055.2). Lineage (NCBI taxonomy): Eukaryota > Metazoa > Arthropoda > Insecta > Hemiptera > Cicadellidae > Neoaliturus > Neoaliturus tenellus. The sequence goes on along the minus strand of CM061535.1, from coordinate 51,011,556 downwards.
TATGTTTATGTTTGTAATTTCTAATGAAAATGTATAATCATAACTTTTTTTATTGGTATATTATATTTATCATGCAATTTGATATAAATGTCTTGTGGTGATGCTAGTTATAGCAATAATATTAATTTAATATTCATAAATAACTATTTATATTGATTGCACGAACTGTTACCTGTGGCATCAATTAACTTGTGTATACTTGTATTGTTATTATATTTTTAACTACACTCTGTGTTATGTGACCTCTGTACATGGATTTTCCGTGAATAAATAATGTTTATACAAAAGTAGATATAAAAGGATGGTTCTGAAACACCCACGTAGTTTTTTTTGATGACTTTTTGCTTCATATGACCACTTTTTTTGCTTCATATGACCACTTTTTTTGCTTCGTATGACCACTTTTGCTTCAAATGACCACTTTTTGCTTCAAATGACTACTTTTGCTTCAAATGACCACTTTTGCTTCAAATGACCACTTTTTGCTTCAAATGACCACTTTTTTGCTTCAAATGACCACTTTTTGAATATAATCCAGGGAACACTCGTAGTTTTTTTTGAGCGCCTTCAGCTTCAAATTGACCGGTTTTTTACCGGATTCTGGTTGGTTTTGGCCAAATATCAGCCCATTTCAGGGCATTTTTCAGGACTTCAGACAGTGATTTCAAGGAGCATTTTGAATATAATCCAGGGAATACTCATGTTTTGTGAGCGCCTTCAGCTTCAAATTGCAATTTTACCTTCAAAAACACATTTTTAGGCCAAAATTCTCCAATTTTTAACCCAGTTTAACCTCTTAAGATCTAATTCCTAAGGCCCAAGGCAGTAGACAAGCCCTAAAACCTAGCAGCTAAGGCTTTAACCTATCAATAAGCCCTATTAACCATTAGCTTAATCCTAATGTGTTGGACCTAAGATCTAAACCTAAGGCCTTGCACCTGAGTCCAAAGCCCTAAAACATAGCAGCTAAGGCTTAAACCTGTGAATAGGGCCGATTAGCCACCAGCTTAGACCTAATGTGTTGGACCTAAGATCTAAACCTAAGGCCTTGCACCTGAGTCCAAAGCCCTAAAACATAGCAGCTAAGGCTTAAACCTGTGAATAGGGCCGATTAGCCACCAGCTTAGACCTAATGTGTTGGACCTAAGATCTAAACCTAAGGCCTTGCACCTGAGTCCAAAGCCCTAAAACATAGCAGCTAAGGCTTAAACCTGTGAATAGGGCCGATTAGCCACCAGCTTAGACCTAATGTGTTGGACCTAAGATCTAAACCTAAGGCCTAACAGCTGAGTCCAAAGCCCTAAAACCTAGCAGCTAAGGCTTTGACCTGTGAATAGTTATTAGCCAACAGCCTAAACCTAATGTGTTGGCACTAAGATGTAAACCTAAGGCCTTGCACCTGAGTCCAAAGCCCTAAAAGCTAGCAGCTAAGGATTTGACCTGTGAATAGTTATTATCCAACAGCCTAAACCTAATGTGTTGGCACTAAGAGATAAACCTAAGGCCTTGCACCTGAGTCCAAAGCCCTAAAAGCTAGCAGCTAAGGATTTGACCCGTGAATAGGGCCTATTATCCATCAGCGTAGGCCTAATGTGCTGGACCTAAGATCTAAACCTAAGCCCAAGCACCTGAGTCCAAAACCCTAAAACCTAGCAACTAAGGCTTTGACCTGTGAATAGTTATTAGGCAACAGCCTAGACCTAATGTGTTGGCACTAAGAGATAAACCAAAGGCCTTGCACCTGAGTCCAAAGCCCTTAAAGCTAGCAGCTAAGGATTTGACCTGTGAATAGGGCCTATTATCCATCAGCGTAGGCCTAATGTGCTGGACCTAAGATCTAAACCTAAGCCCTTGTACCTGAGTCCAAAACGATAAAACCTAGCAGCTAAGGATTTGACCTGTGAATAGTTATTAGCCAACAGCCTAAACCTAATGTGTTGGCACTAAGATGTAAACCTAAGGCCTTGCACCTGAGTCCAAAGCCCTAAAAGCTAGCAGCTAAGGATTTGACCCGTGAATAGGGCCTATTATCCATCAGCGTAGGCCTAATGTGCTGGACCTAAGATCTAAACCTAAGCCCAAGCACCTGAGTCCAAAACCCTAAAACCTAGCAACTAAGGCTTTGACCTGTGAATAGTTATTAGGCAACAGCCTAGACCTAATGTTTTGGGTCTAAGATGTAAACCTAAGGCCTTGCACCTGAGTCCAACGCCCTAAAACCTAGCAGCTAAGGCTTTAACATGTGAATAGGACATATTACCCAACAGCTTTGACCTAGTGTGTTGAACCTAAAGTCTAAACCTAAGGCCTTGCAACTGAGTCCAAAGCTCAAAAACCTAGTGGCTAAAGCTATGACCTGTGTATAAGACCTATCAGCCCCCAGCCAGGACCTAATGTGTTGGGACTAAGATGTAAACATAAGGCCTGACACCTTAGTACAAAGCCATAAAACCTTAAGATCTGAAAACTTACAAGGGGGCCACGATTCACAGCCCCCCATGAATTGAGCAAACATTAGGCAACGAGGTCTTTTTTCTTTGAATATGAAATTATGATCAGAAATGGTTATCAGATTCAGATTGGAGTATTTGAAGACCAACCTCCATCCATCTTACCCAACTCCTAACTACCGCATGGACTTGACCCAAGACCTAAGGCTATACACCGTAGGCTTTAAGGTTCTTAAAAAGACCGAGGCCATAGAGTTAAGACCTGAATATTTACAAGGGGGCCGCGATTCACAGCCCCCCCTGAAAAGACACTGTGGTCTAAACCTAATACCTAATACACCGTGGTCTAGGCTTTTAGGTTTTTAGACCAAAGACCTACTACACCATGGTCTAGACCCAAGATCTAAGGTCTGTGGTCTAGGCTTCAGGTTCTAAGCCCCAAGATTTAAGGCCTGCATAGGCATTTAGGTTCTTAGCCTCCAGATCTAAGGCCCGTAATCTAGGCCTTTAGGTTCTTGAATCCAACACCTAGGACCCTACATCATGGTCTAGACCCTAAACCTAAGGCCTGTGATCTAGGTCTCTAAGTTCTCCTCAAGACATAAGGCCCTGCACCATGGTCTAAAACCAAGACCTAAGGTCCGTTGTGTAGGCTTTTAGGTTCTTATACCCAAGACATAAGGCCCTACACCAGGGTCTAGAACCAAGATCTAAGGTCCGTGGTCTAGGCTTTTAGGTTCTTATACCCAAGTCCTAAGGCCCTACACCAGGGTCTAAAACTAAGATATAAGGTCCGTAATCTAGGCTTTTAGGTTCTTATACCCAAGACCTAAGGCCCTACACCAGGGTCTAGAACCAACATCTAAGGTCCGTGGTCTAGGCTTTTAGGTTCTTATACCCAAGACCTAAGGTCCGTGGTCTAGGCTTTTAGGTTCTTATACCCAAGTCCTAAGGCCCTACACCAGGGTCTAGAACCAAGACCTAAGGTCCGTGATCTAGGCCTTTAGGTTCTTATACCCAAGTCCTAAGGCCCTACACCAGGGTCTAGAACCAAGGTCCGTGGTCTAGGCTTTTAGGTTCTTATACCCAAGTCCTAAGGCCCTACACCAGGGTCTAGAACCAAGATCTAAGGTCCGTGGTCTAGGCTTTTAGGTTCTTATACCCAAGTCCTAAGGCCCTACACCAGGGTCTAGAACCAAGATCTAAGGTCCGTGGTCCAGGCTTTTAGGTTCTTATACCCAAGTCCTAAGGCCCTACACCAGGGTCTAGAACCAAGATCTAAGGTCCGTGGTCCAGGCTTTTAGGTTCTTATACCCAAGTCCTAAGGCCCTACACCAGGGTCTAAAACCAAGATCTAAGGTCCGTGGTCTAGGCTTTTAGGTTCTTATACCCAAGATCTAATGCCCTACACCAGGGTTTAGAACCAAGATCTAAGGTCCGTGGTCTAGGCTTTTAGGTTCTTATACCCAAGTCCTAAGGCCCTACACCAGGGTCTAGAACCAAGATCTAAGGTCCGTGGTCTAGGCTTTTAGGTTCTTATACCCAAGTCCTAAGGCCCTACACCAGGGTCTAGAACCAAGATCTAAGGTCCGTGGTCTAGGCTTTTAGGTTCTAATACCCAAGTCCTAAGGCCTCACACCAGGGTCTAGAACCAAGATCTAAGGTCCGTGGTCTAGGCTTTTAGGTTCTTATACCCAAGTCCTAAGGCCCTACACCAGGGTCTAGAACCCAGATCTAAGGTCCGTGGTCTAGGCTTTTAGGTTCTTATACCCAAGTCCTAAGGCCCTACACCAGGGTCTAAAACCCAGATCTAAGGTCCGTGGTCTAGGCTTTTAGGTTCTTATACCCAAGTCCTAAGGCCCTACACCAGGGTCTAGAACCAAGATCTAAGGTCCGTGGTCTAGGCTTTTAGGTTCTTATACCCAAGTCCTAAGGCGTCACACCAGGGTCTAGAACCAAGATCTAAGGTCCGTGGTCTAGGCTTTTAGGTTCTTATACCCAAGACCTAAGTCCGTGGTCTAGGCTTTTAGGTTCTTATACCCAAGTCCTAAGGCCCTACACCAGGGTCTAGAACCAAGACCTATGGTCCGTGGTCTAGGCCTTTAGGTTCTTATACCCAAGTCCTAAGGCCCTACACCAGGGTCTAGAACCAAGGTCCGTGGTCTAGGCTTTTAGGTTCTTATACCCAAGTCCTAAGGCCCTACACCAGGGTCTAGAACCAAGATCTAAGGTCCGTGGTCTAGGCTTTTAGGTTCTTAAACCCAAGACCTAAGGTCCGTGGTCTAGGCTTTTAGGTTCTTATACCCAAGTCCTAAGGCCCTACACCAGGGTCTAGAACCAAGACCTAAGGTCCGTGATCTAGGCCTTTAGGTTCTTATACCCAAGTCCTAAGGCCCTACACCAGGGTCTAGAACCAAGGTCCGTGGTCTAGGCTTTTAGGTTCTTAAACCCAAGACCTAAGGCCCTACACCAGGGTCTAGAACCAAGATCTAAGGTCCGTGGTCCTGGCCTTTAGGTTCTTATACCCAAGTCCTAAGGCCCTACACCAGGGTCTAGAACCAAGATCTAAGGTCCGTGGTCCTGGCCTTTAGGTTCTTATACTCAAATCCTAAGGCCCTACACCAGGGTCTAGAACCAAGATCTAAGGTCTGTGGTCTAGGCTTTTAGGTTCTTATACCCAAGTCCTAAGGCCCTACACCAGGGTCTAGACCCGAGATCTAAGGTCCGTGGTCTAGGCTTTTAGGTTCTTATACCCAAGTCCTAAGGCCCTACACCAGGGTCTAGAACCAAGATCTAAGGTCCGTGGTCTAGGCTTTTAGGTTCTTATACCCAAGTCCTAAGGCCCTACACCAGGGTCTAGAACCAAGATCTAAGGTCCGTGGTCCAGGCTTTTAGGTTCTTATACCCAAGTCCTAAGGCCCTACGCCAGGGTCTAGAACCAAGATCTAAGGTCCGTGGTCCAGGCTTTTAGGTTCTTATACCCAAGTCCTAAGGCCCTACACCATGGTCTAAAACCAAGATCTAAGGTCCGTGGTCTAGGCTTTTAGGTTCTTATACCCAAGTCCTAAGGCCCTATTACAGGGTCTAAAACCAAGATCTAAGGTCCGTGGTCTAGGCTTTTAAGTTCTTATACCCAAGTCCTAAGGCCCTACAACAGGGTCTAGAACCAAGATCTAAGGTCCGTGGTCTAGGCTTTTAGGTTCTAATACCCAAGTCCTAAGGCGTCACACCAGGGTCTAGAACCAAGATCTAAGGTCCGTGGTCTAGGCTTTTAGGTTCTTATACCCAAGACCTAAGTCCGTGGTCTAGGCTTTTAGGTTCTTATACCCAAGTCCTAAGGCCCTACACCAGGGTCTAGAACCAAGACCTATGGTCCGTGGTCTAGGCCTTTAGGTTCTTATACCCAAGTCCTAAGGCCCTACACCAGGGTCTAGAACCAAGGTCCGTGGTCTAGGCTTTTAGGTTCTTATACCCAAGTCCTAAGGCCCTACACCAGGGTCTAGAACCAAGATCTAAGGTCCGTGGTCTAGGCTTTTAGGTTCTTAAACCCAAGACCTAAGGTCCGTGGTCTAGGCTTTTAGGTTCTTATACCCAAGTCCTAAGGCCCTACACCAGGGTCTAGAACCAAGACCTAAGGTCCGTGATCTAGGCCTTTAGGTTCTTATACCCAAGTCCTAAGGCCCTACACCAGGGTCTAGAACCAAGGTCCGTGGTCTAGGCTTTTAGGTTCTTAAACCCAAGACCTAAGGCCCTACACCAGGGTCTAGAACCAAGATCTAAGGTCCGTGGTCCTGGCCTTTAGGTTCTTATACCCAAGTCCTAAGGCCCTACACCAGGGTCTAGAACCAAGATCTAAGGTCCGTGGTCCTGGCCTTTAGGTTCTTATACTCAAATCCTAAGGCCCTACACCAGGGTCTAGAACCAAGATCTAAGGTCTGTGGTCTAGGCTTTTAGGTTCTTATACCCAAGTCCTAAGGCCCTACACCAGGGTCTAGACCCGAGATCTAAGGTCCGTGGTCTAGGCTTTTAGGTTCTTATACCCAAGTCCTAAGGCCCTACACCAGGGTCTAGAACCAAGATCTAAGGTCCGTGGTCTAGGCTTTTAGGTTCTTATACCCAAGTCCTAAGGCCCTACACCAGGGTCTAGAACCAAGATCTAAGGTCCGTGGTCCAGGCTTTTAGGTTCTTATACCCAAGTCCTAAGGCCCTACGCCAGGGTCTAGAACCAAGATCTAGGGTCCGTGGTCCAGGCTTTTAGGTTCTTATACCCAAGTCCTAAGGCCCTACACCATGGTCTAAAACCAAGATCTAAGGTCCGTGGTCTAGGCTTTTAGGTTCTTATACCCAAGTCCTAAGGCCCTATTACAGGGTCTAAAACCAAGATCTAAGGTCCGTGGTCTAGGCTTTTAAGTTCTTATACCCAAGTCCTAAGGCCCTACAACAGGGTCTATAACCAAGATCTAAGGTCTGTGGTCTAGGCTTTTAGGTTCTTATACCCAAGTCCTAAGGCCCTACACCAGGGTCTAGAAACAAGATCTAAGGTCCGTGGTCTAGGCTTTCAGGTTCTTATACCCAAGTCCTAAGGCCCTACACCAGGGTCTAGAACCAAGATCTAAGGTCCGTGGTCTAGGCTTTTAGGTTCTTATACCCATGACCTAAGGCCCTACACCAGGGTCTAGAACCAAGATCTAAGGTCCGTAGTCTAGGCTTTTAGGTTCTTACAGCCAAGTCCTAAGGCCCTACACCAGGGTCTAGAACCAAGATCTAAGGTCCGTAGTCTAGGCTTTTAGCTTCTTATACGAAATTCCTAAGGCCCTACACCAGGGTCTAAAACCAAGACCTAAGGTCCGTTGTGTAGGCTTTTAGGTTCTTATACCCAAGACCTAAGGCCCCCTCCAGGGTCTAGAACCAAGATCTAAGGTTCGTGGTCTAGGCTTTTAGGTTCTTATACCCAAGTCCTAAGGCCCTACAAAAGGGTCTAGAACCAAGACCTAAGGTCCGTGGTCTAGGCTTTTAGGTTCTTATACCCAAGTCCTAAGGCCCTACACCAGGGTCTAGAACCAAGATCTAAGGTCCGTGGTCTAGGCTTTTAGGTTCTTATACCCAAGACCTAAGGTCTGTTGTGTAGGCTTTTAGGTTCTAATACCCAAGTCCTAAGGCCCTACACCATAGGCTAGAACCAAGATCTAAGGTCCGTGGTCTAGGCTTTTAGGTTCTTATACCCATGACCTAAGGCCCTACACCAGGGTCTAGAACCAAGATCTAAGGTCCGTGGTCTAGGCTTTTAAGTTCTTATACCCAAGTCCTAAGGCCCTACAACAGGGTCTAGAACCAAGATCTAAGGTCCGTGGTCTAGGCTTTTAGGTTCTAATACCCAAGTCCTAAGGCGTCACACCAGGGTCTAGAACCAAGATCTAAGGTCCGTGGTCTAGGCTTTTAGGTTCTTATACCCAAGACCTAAGTCCGTGGTCTAGGCTTTTAGGTTCTTATACCCAAGTCCTAAGGCCCTACACCAGGGTCTAGAACCAAGACCTATGGTCCGTGGTCTAGGCCTTTAGGTTCTTATACCCAAGTCCTAAGGCCCTACACCAGGGTCTAGAACCAAGGTCCGTGGTCTAGGCTTTTAGGTTCTTATACCCAAGTCCTAAGGCCCTACACCAGGGTCTAGAACCAAGATCTAAGGTCCGTGGTCTAGGCTTTTAGGTTCTTAAACCCAAGACCTAAGGTCCGTGGTCTAGGCTTTTAGGTTCTTATACCCAAGTCCTAAGGCCCTACACCAGGGTCTAGAACCAAGACCTAAGGTCCGTGATCTAGGCCTTTAGGTTCTTATACCCAAGTCCTAAGGCCCTACACCAGGGTCTAGAACCAAGGTCCGTGGTCTAGGCTTTTAGGTTCTTAAACCCAAGACCTAAGGCCCTACACCAGGGTCTAGAACCAAGATCTAAGGTCCGTGGTCCTGGCCTTTAGGTTCTTATACCCAAGTCCTAAGGCCCTACACCAGGGTCTAGAACCAAGATCTAAGGTCCGTGGTCCTGGCCTTTAGGTTCTTATACTCAAATCCTAAGGCCCTACACCAGGGTCTAGAACCAAGATCTAAGGTCTGTGGTCTAGGCTTTTAGGTTCTTATACCCAAGTCCTAAGGCCCTACACCAGGGTCTAGACCCGAGATCTAAGGTCCGTGGTCTAGGCTTTTAGGTTCTTATACCCAAGTCCTAAGGCCCTACACCAGGGTCTAGAACCAAGATCTAAGGTCCGTGGTCTAGGCTTTTAGGTTCTTATACCCAAGTCCTAAGGCCCTACACCAGGGTCTAGAACCAAGATCTAAGGTCCGTGGTCCAGGCTTTTAGGTTCTTATACCCAAGTCCTAAGGCCCTACGCCAGGGTCTAGAACCAAGATCTAAGGTCCGTGGTCCAGGCTTTTAGGTTCTTATACCCAAGTCCTAAGGCCCTACACCATGGTCTAAAACCAAGATCTAAGGTCCGTGGTCTAGGCTTTTAGGTTCTTATACCCAAGTCCTAAGGCCCTATTACAGGGTCTAAAACCAAGATCTAAGGTCCGTGGTCTAGGCTTTTAAGTTCTTATACCCAAGTCCTAAGGCCCTACAACAGGGTCTATAACCAAGATCTAAGGTCTGTGGTCTAGGCTTTTAGGTTCTTATACCCAAGTCCTAAGGCCCTACACCAGGGTCTAGAAACAAGATCTAAGGTCCGTGGTCTAGGCTTTCAGGTTCTTATACCCAAGTCCTAAGGCCCTACACCAGGGTCTAGAACCAAGATCTAAGGTCCGTGGTCTAGGCTTTTAGGTTCTTATACCCATGACCTAAGGCCCTACACCAGGGTCTAGAACCAAGATCTAAGGTCCGTAGTCTAGGCTTTTAGGTTCTTACAGCCAAGTCCTAAGGCCCTACACCAGGGTCTAGAACCAAGATCTAAGGTCCGTAGTCTAGGCTTTTAGCTTCTTATACGAAATTCCTAAGGCCCTACACCAGGGTCTAAAACCAAGACCTAAGGTCCGTTGTGTAGGCTTTTAGGTTCTTATACCCAAGACCTAAGGCCCCCTCCAGGGTCTAGAACCAAGATCTAAGGTTCGTGGTCTAGGCTTTTAGGTTCTTATACCCAAGTCCTAAGGCCCTACAAAAGGGTCTAGAACCAAGACCTAAGGTCCGTGGTCTAGGCTTTTAGGTTCTTATACCCAAGTCCTAAGGCCCTACACCAGGGTCTAGAACCAAGATCTAAGGTCCGTGGTCTAGGCTTTTAGGTTCTTATACCCAAGACCTAAGGTCTGTTGTGTAGGCTTTTAGGTTCTAATACCCAAGTCCTAAGGCCCTACACCATAGGCTAGAACCAAGATCTAAGGTCCGTGGTCTAGGCTTTTAGGTTCTTATACCCATGACCTAAGGCCCTACACCAGGGTCTAGAACCAAGATCTAAGGTCCGTAGTCTAGGCTTTTAGGTTCTTACAGCCAAGTCCTAAGGCCCTACACCAGGGTCTAGAACCAAGACCTAAGGTCCGTGGTGTAGGCTTTTAGGTTCTTATACCCAAGACCTAAGGCCCTACACCAGGGTCTAGAACCAAGATCTAAGGTCCGTGGTCTAGGCTTTTAGGTTCTTATACCCAAGTCCTAAGGCCCTACAACAGGGTCTAGAACCAAGATCTAAGGTCCGTGGTCTAGGCTTTTAGGTTCTAATACCCAAGTCCTAAGGCCTCACACCAGGGTCTAGAACCAAGATCTAAGGTCCGTGGTCTAGGCTTTTAGGTTCTTATACCCAAGTCCTAAGGCCCTACACCAGGGTCTAGAACCAAGATCTAAGGTCTGTGGTCTAGGCTTTTAGGTTCTTATACCCAAGTCCTAAGGCCCTACACCAGGGTCTAGACCCGAGATCTAAGGTCCGTGGTCTAGGCTTTTAGGTTCTTATACCCAAGTCCTAAGGCCCTACACCAGGGTCTAGAACCAAGATCTAAGGTCCGTGGTCTAGGCTTTTAGGTTCTTATACCCAAGTCCTAAGGCCCTACACCAGGGTCTAGAACCAAGATCTAAGGTCCGTGGTCCAGGCTTTTAGGTTCTTATACCCAAGTCCTAAGGCCCTACACCAGGGTCTAAAACCAAGATCTAAGGTCCGTGGTCCAGGCTTTTAGGTTCTTATACCCAAGTCCTAAGGCCCTACACCAGGGTCTAAAACCAAGATCTAAGGTCCGTGGTCTAGGCTTTTAGGTTCTTATACCCAAGTCCTAAGGCCCTATTACAGGGTCTAGAACCAAGATCTAAGGTCCGTGGTCTAGGCTTTTAAGTTCTTATACCCAAGCCCTAAGGCCCTACAACAGGGTCTATAACCAAGATCTAAGGTCTGTGGTCTAGGCTTTTAGGTTCTTATACCCAAGTCCTAAGGCCCTACACCAGGGTCTAGAAACAAGATCTATGGTCCGTGGTCTAGGCTTTCAGGTTCTTATACCCAAGTCCTAAGGCCCTACACCAGGGTCTAGAACCAAGATCTAAGGTCCGTGGTCTAGGCTTTTAGGTTCTTATACCCATGACCTAAGGCCCTACACCAGGGTTTAGAACCAAGATCTAAGGTCCGTAGTCTAGGCTTTTAGGTTCTTACAGCCAAGTCCTAAGGCCCTACACCAGGGTCTAGAACCAAGATCTAAGGTCCGTAGTCTAGGCTTTTAGCTTCTTATACGAAATTCCTAAGGCCCTACACCAGGGTCTAAAACCAAGACCTAAGGTCCGTTGTGTAGGCTTTTAGGTTCTTATACCCAAGACCTAAGGCCCCCTCCAGGGTCTAGAACCAAGATCTAAGGTTCGTGGTCTAGGCTTTTAGGTTCTTATACCCAAGTCCTAAGGCCCTACAAAAGGGTCTAGAACCAAGACCTAAGGTCCGTGGTCTAGGCTTTTAGGTTCTTATACCCAAGTCCTAAGGCCCTACACCAGGGTCTAGAACCAAGATCTAAGGTCCGTGGTCTAGGCTTTTAGGTTCTTATACCCAAGACCTAAGGTCTGTTGTGTAGGCTTTTAGGTTCTAATACCCAAGTCCTAAGGCCCTACACCATAGGCTAGAACCAAGATCTAAGGTCCGTGGTCTAGGCTTTTAGGTTCTTATACCCATGACCTAAGGCCCTACACCAGGGTCTAGAACCAAGATCTAAGGTCCGTAGTCTAGGCTTTTAGGTTCTTACAGCCAAGTTCTAAGGCCCTACACCAGGGTCTAGAACCAAGACCTAAGGTCCGTGGTGTAGGCTTTTAGGTTCTTATACCCAAGACCTAAGGCCCTACACCAGGGTCTAGAACCAAGATCTAAGGTCCGTGGTCTAGGCTTTTAGGTTCTTATACCCAAGTCCTAAGGCCCTACAACAGGGTCTAGAACCAAGATCTAAGGTCCGTGGTCTAGGCTTTTAGGTTCTAATACCCAAGTCCTAAGGCCTCACACCAGGGTCTAGAACCAAGATCTAAGGTCCGTGGTCTAGGCTTATAGGTTCTTATACCCAAGACCTAAGGTCCGTGGTCTAGGCTTTTAGGTTCTTATACCCAAGTCCTAAGGCCCTACACCAGGGTCTAGGAGCAAGATCTAAGGTCCGTGGTCTAGGCTTTTAGGTTCTTATACCCAAGGACTAAGGCCCTACACCAGGGTCTAGAACCAAGATCTAAGTTCCATGGTCTAGGCTTTTAGGTTCTAATACCCAAGACCTAAGGCCCTACACCAGGGTCTAGAACCAAGATCTAAGGTCCGTGGTCTAGGCTTTTAGGTTCTAATACCCAAGACCTAAGGCCCTACACCAGGGTCTAGAACCAAGATCTAAGGTCCGTGGTCTTGGCTTTTAGATGCTTATACCCAAGACCTAAGGCCCTACACCATAGGCTAGAACCAAGATCTAAGGTCCGTGGTCTAGGCTTTTAGGTTCTTATACCCAAGTCCTAAGGCCCTACACCAGGGTCTAAAACCAAGATCTAAGGTCCGTGGTCAAGGCTTTTAGGTTCTTATACTCAAGTCCGAAGGCCCTAAACCAGGGTCTAGAACAAAGATCTAAGGACCGTGGTCTAGGCTTTTAGGTTCTTATACCCAAGACCTAAGGCCTTACACCATAGGCTAGAACCAAGACCTAAGGTCCTTTGATTAGGCCTTTAGGTTCTTAGAATCAAGTCCTAAGACCCGTGGACTAGGCCTTTAGGTTCATAGACCCAAGACCTAAGCTCTTAGACTCAAGACCTAAAGCCATATACCGCGGGTTAGGGTTTTAAGCTCTTAGACCCAGGACATAAGGCCATACACCCTGGTCTAGGCTTTTAGGTTCTTATACCCAAGACCTAAGGCCCTACACCCTGGTCTAGGCTTTTAAGTACTTAGACCCAAGACCTAAGGCCATAAAGTAAAGACCTGAAAACTTACAAGGGAGTTGCGATTCACGACCCCTGAACAGACACTGTGGACCCAAGACCTAAGGCCTTACACCGTGGTCTAGGCTTTTAAGCTCTTATACCCAAGACCTAAGGCCATAAACCCTGGTCTATGCTTTTAAGCTCTTAGACTCAAGACCCAAGGGCATACACACTGGTCTAGGCTTTTAAGTACTTACTCCAAGACCTAAAGTCATAAACCATGGGCTAGGCTTTTAAGCACTTAAACTCAATGCCTAAGGCGGTCCGCATGGGCTAGACTTAAGACCTAAGGCCATGCACCCTGGTCTAGGCTTTTAAGTACTTATACCCAAGACCTAAGGCCATATACCGTTTTCTAGGCTTTTAAGCTCTTAGACTCATGACCTAAGGCCATACACCGTTTTCTAGGCTTTTAAGGTCTCAGACTCAAGACCTAAGGCCATACACCGTGGTCTAGGCTGTTAAGTACTTATACCCAAGACCTAAGGCCCTACACCGTGGGCTAGGCTTTAAAGCTCTTAGACCCAAGACCTAAAACCATAGGGTTAAGACTTGAAAACTTACAAGTTAATCGCAACTCACGATCCCCGAAAAGACACCGTGGTCTAGACCCAATACTTAAGGCCCTACACGAAGACCCAAGAGCTAAGGTCCTTCACCATGATCTAGACCCTAAGACCAAAGACCTTACACTATGGTCTAGTACTCGGCATAAACCGTTTGCAGTTGTGGTTGTTTCATCTATTTCTAGAGGTAAGTCTCTAAGTTCCTAGACCCTAAGACCAAAGGCCTTATACCACGGTCTAGTACTCGGCATAAGCCATGTGCAGTTGTGGTTGTTTCATCTATAGCTAGAGGAAAGTCCTAAGTTCTTAGACCCTAAGACCAAAGGCCTTACACCATGGTCTAGTACTCGGCATAAACCATTTTGCAGTTGTGGTTGTTTCATCTATAGCTAAAGGTAAGTCCTAGATTCTTAGACCCTAAGACCAAAGGCCTTACATCATGGTCTAGTATTCCTCTTAAGCCGTGTGCAGTGGTTAATTTGTGTATACTTAGAAGAAAGTCGGCCTTTAAATTCTTAGACCCAAGACCTAAGACCCTACACCCATGGACTACAACCTGGACCTAAGGCCACATCCCAAGGTTTTGTACTCGTTTAAAACCGTGTGCAGTTGTGGTTGTTTCATCTATAGCTGGGCGAAGATTGGTCTTTAATAACTGTGTGCAGTTATTACTGTTTCGTCTCGAAAAAGAGAATGTTTATGCTTTTACACCATAACTTAGAACGAAAACCCATGGTCTTATTCCTAAAACCTAGGACCTTAGACCGATACCCTAGGACAGCAAAAGGAATTTAAATGAGGACCTAAGGCCTCATAATTTAGACCAACCCCAATCCCAAGCATTTAAGGCATTATACCATGGACCTGTATGTATATGACCTTAAACATTTGACCTAAGATCTAAGACTTTAACATAAGTCTTAAGCCCTAAGACCCTACCCCATGGGCTAGTACTGGTCCTACACCATGTGGGACCGTGTAAAATGGCGTGCATAAAGCCAATCACATGGATTATTTGAAAGCCCAGCGCACATAAACACCTGTGTTTGCTGTTGGGCGTTTTTATGATTTGCGCTTTCGGGCGTTTTGCAAACTCGACGCGGAAATTACGATCGCAGACGTAAATTATTAAAAAACCTCGTGTACACATCGATTTTGAAAAACGATCGTACACGTCGATTATTTTAAACAGCGTCTGGGCATCGATTCTAAAAAACGTTCGCAGACGTTTATATTAAAAGGCATCGTCTACACATCGATTTTGAAAAACGTTCGCAGACGTTAATTATTAAAGGGCATCGTCTACACATCGATTTGCAATATGCAGGTCGAGTTTGCAAAACGCCCGAAAGCGCAAATCATAAAAACGCCCAACAGCAAACACAGGTGTTTATGTGCGCTGGGCTTTCAAATAATCCATGTGATTGGCTTTATGCACGCCATTTTACACGGTCCCACATGGTGTAGGACCAGTACTAGCCCATGGGGTAGGGTCTTAGGGCTTAAGACTTATGTTAAAGTCTTAGATCTTAGGTCAAATGTTTAAGGTCATATACATACAGGTCCATGGTATAATGCCTTAAATGCTTGGGATTGGGGTTGGTCTAAATTATGAGGCCTTAGGTCCTCATTTAAATTCCTTTTGCTGTCCTAGGGTATCGGTCTAAGGTCCTAGGTTTTAGGAATAAGACCATGGGTTTTCGTTCTAAGTTATGGTGTAAAAGCATAAACATTCTCTTTTTCGAGACGAAACAGTAATAACTGCACACAGTTATTAAAGGCCAATCTTCGCCCAGCTATAGATGAAACAACCACAACTGCACACGGTTTTAAACGAGTACAAAACCTTGGGATGTGGCCTTAGGTCCAGGTTGTAGTCCATGGGTGTAGGGTCTTAGGTCTAGGGTCTAAGAACTTAAAGGCCGACTTTCTTCTAAGTATAGACAAATTAACCACTGCACACGGCTTAAGAGGAATACTAGACCATGGTGTAAGGCCTTTGGTCTTAGGGTCTAAGAACTTAGAGGCCGACTTACCTCTAGAAATAGATGAAACAACCACAACTGCAAACGGTTTATGCCGAGTACTAGACCATAGTGTAAGGCCTTTGGTCTTAGGGTCTAGATCATGGTGAAGGACCTTAGCTCTTGGGTCTAGGTGTAGGGCCTTAAATATTGGGTCTAGACCACGGTGTCTGTTCGGGGATCGTGAATTGCGATTAACTTGTAAGTTTTCAAGTCTTAACCCTATGGTTTTAGGTCTTGGGTCTAAGAGCTTTAAAGCCTAGCCCACAGTGTAGGGCATTAGGTCTTGGGTATAAGTACTTAACAGCCTATACCACAGTGTATGGCCTTAGGTCTTGAGTCTGAGACCTTAAAAGCCTAGACCACAGTGTGTGGCCTTAGGTCTTGAGTCTAAGAGCTTAAAAGCCTAGAAAACGGTATATGGCCTTAGGTCTTGGGTATAAGTACTTAAAAGCCTAGACCAGGGTGTATGGCCTTAGGTCTTAAGTCTAGCCTATGCGGACCGCCTTAGGCATTGGGTTTAAGTGCTTAAAAGCCTAGCCCATGGTTTATGACTTTAGGTCTTGGAGTAAGTACTTAAAAGCCTAGACCAGTGTGTATGCCCTTGGGTCTTGAGTCTAAGAGCTTAAAAGCATAGACCAGGGTTTATGGCCTTAGGTCTTGGGTATAAGAGCTTAAAAGCCTAGACCACGGTGTAAGGCCTTAGGTCTTGGGTCCACAGTGTCTGTTCAGGGGTCGTGAATCGCGACTCCCTTGTAAGTTTTCAGGTCTTTACTTTATGGCCTTAGGTCTTGGGTCTAAGTACTTAAAAGCCTAGACCAGGGTGTAGGGCCTTAGGTCTTGAGTATAAGAACCTAAAAGCCTAGACCAGGGTGTATGGCCTTAGGTCTTGGGTTTAAGAACCTTAAAGCCTAGACCAGGGTGTATGGCCTTAGGTCTTGGGTCTAAGAGCTTAAAACCCTAACCCGCGGTATATGGCTTTAGGTCTTGAGTCTAAGAGCTTAGGTCTTGGGTCTATGAACCTAAAGGCCTAGTCCACGGGTCTTAGGACTTGGGTCTAAGAACCTAAAGGCCTAATCAAAGGACCTTAGGTCTTGGTTCTAGCCTATGGTGTAGGGTCTTAGGTCTTGGGTATAAGCACCTAAAAGCCTAGACCACGGTCCTTAGATCTTGGTTCTAGACCCTGGTTTAGGGCCTTAGGACTGGAGTATAAGAACCTAAAAGCCTTGACCACGGACCTTAGATCTTGGTTCTAGACCCTGGTGTAGGGCCTTAGGTCTTGGGTATTAGAACCTAAAAGCCTAGACCATGGAACTTAGATCTTGGTTCTAGACCCTGGTGTAGGGCCTTAGGACTTGGGTATAAGAACCTAAAAGCCTAGACCACGGACCTTAGATCTTGGTTCTAGACCCTGGTGTAGGGCCTTAGGTCTTGGGTATAAGAACCTAAAAGCCTACACAACGGACCTTAGGTCTTGGTTTTAGACCCTGGTGTAGGGCCTTAGGACTTTCGTATAAGAACCTAAAAGCCTAGACCACGGACCTTAGATCTTGTTTCTAGACCCTTGTGTAGAGCCTTAGGACTTGGGTATAAGAACCTAAAAGCCTAGACTACGGACCTTAGATCTTGGTTCTAGACCCTGGTGTAGGGCCTTAGGACTTGGGTATAAGAACCTAAAAGCCTAGACCACGGACCTTAGATCTTGGTTCTAGACCCTGGTGTAGGGCCTTAGTCATTGGGTATAAGAACCTAAAAGCCTAGACCACGGACCTTAGATCTTGGTTTTAGACCCTGGTGTAGGGCCTTAGGACTTGGGTATAAGAATCTAAAAGCCTAGACCACGGACCTTAGATCTTGGTTCTAGACCCTGGTGTAGGGCCTTAGGACTTGGGTATAAGAACCTAAAAGCCTAGACCACGGACCTTAGATCTTGCTTCTAGACCCTGGTGTAGTGCCTTAGGACTTGGGTATAAGAACCTAAAAGCCTAGACCACGGACCTTAGATCTTGGTTCTAGACCCTGGTGTAGGGCCTTAGGACTTGGGTATAAGAACCTAAAAGCCTAGACCACGGACCTTAGATCTTGGTTCTAAACCCTGGTGTAGGGCCTTAGGTCTTGGGTATAAGAACTTAAAAGCCTACACAACGGACCTTAGATCTTGGTTCTAGACCCTGGTGTAGGGCCTTAGGACTTGGGTATAAGAACCTAAAAGCCTAGACCACGGACCTTAGATCTTGGTTCTAGACCCTGGTGTAGGGCCCTAGGACTTGGGTATAAGAACCTAAAAGCCTAGACCACGGACCTTAGATCTTGCTCCTAGACCCTGGTGTAGGGCCTTAGGACTTGGGTATAAGAACCTAAAAGCCTAGACCACGGACCTTAGATCTTGCTCCTAGACCCTGGTGTAGTGCCTTAGGACTTGGGTATAAGAACCTAAAAGCCTAGACCACGGACCTTAGATCTTGGTTCTAGACCCTGGTGTAGGACCTTAGGACTTGGGTATAAGAACCTAAAAGCCTAGACTACGGACCTTAAATCTTGGTTCTAAACCCTGGTGTAGGGCCTTAGGTCTTGGGTATAAGAACTTAAAAGCCTACACAACGGACCTTAGATCTTGGTTCTAGACCCTGGTGTAGGGCCTTAGGACTTGGGTATAAGAACCTAAAAGCCTAGACCACGGACCTTGGGTCTTGGTTTTAGACCATGGTGTAGGGCCTTAGGACTTGGGTATAAGAACCTAAAAGCCTAGACCACGGACCTTAGATCTTGGTTCTAGACCCTGGTGTAGGGCCTTATGTCTTGGGTATAAGAACCTAAAAGCCTACACAACGGACCTTAGGTCTTGGTTTTAGACCATGGTGTAGGGCCTTATGTCTTGAGGAGAACTTAGAGACCTAGATCACAGGCCTTAGGTTTAGGGTCTAGACCATGATGTAGGGTCCTAGGTGTTGGATTCAAGAACCTAAAGGCCTAGATTACGGGCCTTAGATCTGGAGGCTAAGAACCTAAATGCCTATGCAGGCCTTAAATCTTGGGGCTTAGAACCTGAAGCCTAGACCACAGACCTTAGATCTTGGGTCTAGACCATGGTGTAGTAGGTCTTTGGTCTAAAAACCTAAAAGCCTAGACCACGGTGTATTAGGTATTAGGTTTAGACCACAGTGTCTTTTCAGGGGGGGCTGTGAATCGCGGCCCCCTTGTAAATATTCAGGTCTTAACTCTATGGCCTAGGTCTTTTTAAGATCCTTAAAGCCTACGGTGTATAGCCTTAGGTCTTGGGTCAAGTCCATGCGGTAGTTAGGAGTTGGGTAAGATGGATGGAGGTTGGTCTTCAAATACTCCAATCTGAATCTGATAACCATTTCTGATCATAATTTCATATTCAAAGAAAAAAGACCTCGTTGCCTAATGTTTGCTCAATTCATGGGGGGCTGTGAATCGCGGCCCCCTTGTAAGTTTTCAGATCTTAAGGTTTTATGGCTTTGTACTAAGGTGTCAGGCCTTATGTTTACATCTTAGTCCCGACACATTAGGTCCTGGCTGTGGGCTGATAGGTCTTATACACAGGTCATAGCTTTAGCCACTAGGTTTTTGAGCTTTGGACTCAGTTGCAAGGCCTTAGGTTTAGACTTTAGGTTCAACACATTAGGTCTAAGCTGTTGGGTAATAGGTCCTATTCACAGGTTAAAGCCTTAGCTGCTAGGTTTTAGGGCTTTGGACTCAGGTGCAAGGCCTTAGGTTTACATCTTAGTGCCAACACATAAGGTTTAGGCTGTTGGCTAATAACTATTCACAGGTCAAATCCTTAGCTGCTAGCTTTTAGGGCTTTGGACTCAGGTGCAAGGCCTTACGTTTACATCTTAGTACCAACACATTAGGTTTAGGCTGTTGGCTAATAGGCCCTATTCACAGGTCAAATCCTTAGCTGCTAGGTTTTAGGGTTTTGGATTCAGGTGCAAGGGCTTAGGTTTACATCTTAGTTCCAACACATTAGGTTTAGGCTGTTTGCTAATAGGTACTATTCACAGGTCAAATCCTTAGCTGCTAGCTTTAAGGGCTTTGGACTCAGGTGCAAGGCCTTAGGTTTACATCTTAGTGCCAACACATTAGGTTTAGGCTAATAGGCCCTATTCACAGGTCAAATCCTTAGCTGCTAGGTTTTAGGGTTTTGGACTCAGGTGCAAGGGCTTAGGTTTACATCTTAGATCCAACACATTAGGTTTAGGCTGTTTGCTAATATGTACTATTCACAGGTCAAATCCTTAGCTGCTAAGTTTTAGGGTTTTGGACTCAGGTGCAAGGCCTGAGGTTAAGATTTTAGGTCCAACACATTAGGTCTAAGCTAAACGCAAATAGGTCCTATTCACAGGTCAAAGCCTTAGCTGCTAGGTTTTAGGACCTAAGTCCAAGGCATTTCATCTTAGGAACCACGTGTAAGGCCTTAGGCGTAGATCTTATGTCCAACACATTAGGCCTAAGCTGATAGATAATAGGCCCTATCCACAGGTCAAAGCCTTAGCTGCTAGCTTTTAGGGCTTTGGACTCAGGTGCAAGGCCTTAGGTTTACATCTTAGTGCCAACACATTAGGTTTAGGCTAATAGGCCCTATTCACAGGTCAAATCCTTAGCTGCTAGGTTTTAGGGTTTTGGACTCAGGTGCAAGGGCTTAGGTTTACATCTTAGTTCCAACACATTAGGTTTAGGCTGTTGCCTAATAACTATTCACAGGTCAAAGCCTTAGCTACTAGGTTTTAGGGCTTTGGACTCAGCTGTTAGGCCTTAGGTTTAGATCTTAGGTCCAACACATTAGGTCTAAGCTGGTGGCTAATCGGCCCTATTCACAGGTGTAAGCCTTAGCTGCTATGTTTTAGGGCTTTGGACTCAGGTGCAAGGCCTTAGGTTTAGATCTTAGGTCCAACACATTAGGATTAAGCTAATGGTTAATAGGGCTTATTGATAGGTTAAAGCCTTAGCTGCTAGGTTTTAGGGTTTGTCTGGGCCTTAGGAATTAGATCTTAAGAGGTTAATCTGGGTTAAAAATTGGAGAATTTTGGCCTAAAAATGTGTCTTTGAAGGTAAAATTGCAATTTGAAGCTGAAGGCGCTCACAAAACATGAGTATTCCCTGGATTAAATTCAAAATGCTCCTTGAAATCACTGTCTGAAATCCTGAAAAATGCCCTGAAATGGGCTGATATTTGGCCAAAACCAACCAGAATCCGGTAAAAAACCGGTCAATTTGAAGCTGAAGGCGCTCAAAAAAAACTACGAGTGTTCCCTGGATTATATTCAAAAAGTTGTCATTTGAAGCAA
Organism: Neoaliturus tenellus; assembly: GCA_030545055.2. Lineage (NCBI taxonomy): Eukaryota > Metazoa > Arthropoda > Insecta > Hemiptera > Cicadellidae > Neoaliturus > Neoaliturus tenellus. The sequence continues at coordinate 50,990,831 of CM061535.1, read as the reverse complement.
AAAAGTGGTCATTTGAAGCAAAAAGTGGTCATTTGAAGCAAAAGTGGTCATTTGAAGCAAAAGTGGTCATTTGAAGCAAAAAGTGGTCATTTGAAGCAAAAGCGGTCATACGAAGCAAAAAAAGTGGTCATATGAAGCAAAAAAAGTGGTCACATGAAGCAAAAAGTCATCAAAAAAAACTACGAGGGTGTTTCAGAACCATCCTTTTATATCTACTTACAAATTCTGCTATCTGAGTTTTTTTTTTTTTTTTAGTGGCCTTTAAATAAACATAAATACACACAAATCATCGGTAAAATTTCAGGATTAAAATTCACAACACTATGTTTTAAGCGAGATAAAATATTTAAAAATTATACAGTACAGTATTATGAAAACGGTATGAAGAGACTTTCTTAACTTCACCTTTCTGAACTAAACACACCTATCTTAACAAACTAAATAAAGTGAAATTCTAATGCAACTTACATAGGACAAATATTTAGCATAACCTCAACACTGAGATAATGGTACAAAGTGTAAGATAAACAGAAGTTGTATTTACAAGTTTGGCTCAAGTAGTTGGTTCAAAACACAAGCTTGCAGAGAACCAAGTTCGAAATGAAGAAAATATTAACCTACAATCAACGAATATTCCGCAAAGAGATATTCTGTGCAAGTTTCATTCATTTTCATACTTATACTAACGGGTTCTCTTTAGAAAGATTCACTCCAAATACACACAGAAATTAAAGATAGTTAAGCCACAAATAATCGTTTTTGTAGCTTTGAAATTGTATTTAATATTAATAACGAAACTGACGATTACCAGGAATGTGAAGAATTGTTGGTTATCTAAGTTTTTTTAGTTTAAATTATCAAATAAATACGGCATGATGTTTTGTCAAGACATATAACAATAAAAGTAATAAATAAAAAAATAATAAAGACCGTCGATTAAAAAACAAACAGGGATACACCTGATTATGAATTTAATTCATTTATTTTTCTCGTCAAAGTTTATTTCAGTGATCTGCATTAATACATTAATTACATAAAATCCTTTCGAAATAATACAATTGAATTTCATACAGATTTTTACTTAAATTCATTCAGTTTCTTTTTTAATTATTCTTTATTAATTTATTATTGTACATTCACAACACCTTAACCTATTCACTAACATTTACTGTTGCCCTTGGCAAGTTTAGCATGAATTGACATGTTATCCCTTAAATATTAAGGGGCGAAATGGATAGTGGCAGTGAAAGTAATGTTGGGGGTTGGTGTGCAACAAAGGGGTAGCTTCGAGCCATGTCCGTACACTGCACAAATGAAGATTGATGGACAATGGAGTCGGAGAAAGAAATAAGATTAATGACAAAGTCTGGTCCCTGATAAAGTCGGTTAACCCTTTGGTACGGGGACATGTATGTAATATACACCCCCCCCCCCCCCCCTCTTAACAATACGGCTGATATCACATACACTGTACTCATTGATAGCTTTCTTGGTTGCTCTTAAAGAAACTAAAAAGATATTCAAACCAACAAAAACTTGTTGGAATTTTACAAGGAACAAAATGTGATTTTTTTATTATGATTCATTTTGCTACATACCTTACAAGTCAAGTTTTTAAAACTATTTCCTGCATTTGAATTCGTAGCCTAACAACAGAAATATTTGGAAGGTCTCAGTTAATTCAAAATGAAACATTTAAAACCCCACAATTGGCTTTGAGTATCTTCAGTCGGAAGTTGTCTTGGACTTCACCCTTCCTATGTGATTTGGTCCTAATAGTCAATTATGAGTTTATAGCGTAACACTTGGTTTAATTGATTTAAAATTTTATTCGCAATGCATGTTACTTATATGAATAATTCTGTAAGCGAAATTTGTTTAGCAAAATTGTGAGCTGTAAAGAAATCGCAGGAGATGGAAGGGGTCTCAAACTAAAGATCTCGGTACCAAGTACGAGGGAAAATTATCGGTATGTCCATACAGTTACCAGAAAATTAGTAATAACGTAAAATTTCCTCAAAGAATAACAAGGCGATTCCAAAACCGTTTGCTTTGTGTACATTAGAATATGTCTTTTGGTTTGATTTCAAGATAGCCATGTGGAAGGCAATGAGTTAAGAAGATCTCATATTACACTGATCACCTTAAGTCGCAATACGATATATAATAAAATTGTTTTAGCATCAATCGACTATAAAATTCACCAGGAGCTTTCCTAAAATCTTACAAATTATAAAAAATTTACAGCCGATTTTACATCTTCATTTCAATGAAATAAAACTTTAAAATCTTGCGTGGATGCAAAGAAACAATAACAATAATTTTGATCATGAGAAGGGTACAAAGCGATGAGTTACTGTTCAAGAAAAGGTTTCTTTGCTTACACTAAAGCACGTGTTTAGTTTGATTTTAAAACCAGAATAAAATTTTATCACATTGAATGAAAATAAAACATTAATTCAAACGTATAGTGGAATCAGTTAACGAAGTGTTGGTGTTCTGCAAAATTAGCCAAGATTATTTTTGGGTGTTTTACACATTGTAGAATGATAGGATCGAGAGTTTGTACCAAAGACTAGGGAAAACAGCAATATGCCCAAAACCTTCCAAATAAATGAGAAAGAACGGGGAAAATGCTCCATAAAATTTATAGGGATTAAAAAAGTTTACTTTGTTTTAAGAAAATAAGTAACCTGTTTTCATCAGGAGAGCCGAAAATTGACTGTGATTAAAGACGGTCCACTTTGAGGTGGCGTGTTAAAATTTTGTGGCGCTAAAAAAATAAAAAAAATACCCCCGTCGCAGCAGACCTGCGTACTCAGCGAATTTCCAAATTAGTAATATTAATTTTGACCAGCTAAACTTGTAAACAAAATTTCATCACGTGCTCATAAATAGGGAAATTAATGTCTATTCTCCTTAAGATAAATATAGGGAAAGAGTATGCAGGTATGCTGCCATGGGGGAGACTAAAAGTAGGTTTTTAGCATAGAAAAAATTTATTTCGACCATATAAAGCCATATAGTAAGTTTCATCAATATCTGTCCATAAATAAAAGAGTTTGCCTATTCTCCATATGATTAACATGGGAAAAGAGTATGCAGGTTTGCTGCCATGATAAGTACAAAAACCAAGATTTTTTTCCTTAAATGGATGAATCTCAACCAAATGAAGCTAAATACCAAGTTTCATCCAAAAATATTGGTTAATAAGTGAAATATTAACACATCCTTATTCTCCATAAGATTAACATTGGAGCTCCAAAAGACAATGTACTGTCTTTAGACTTTGTAATATCTCGGTAACCAATGGAGATAGAGCAAAGCTTCAAAATACTAAATTGTGTGTTTTTTTGAGCTAAATCCAATGGTCAAAATAAAAATTTAAAATTTTTAAAATTAACATATGAAAAATGCAAAAAACCCATTTTTGGGGTACAAAACCCCCCAAAACAACCCCTTCCGGTAGGTCGATATGTCTGGTTTACGAACTCATCCGAATAAACGTAGGATTACACATCTCTACCAAATTTGGTGTCGATCGGACCGTTTTTACGAGAGTTATCGTGCCTAGGGACACATACATATATATATATATATATATATATATATATATATATATATATATATATATATATATATATATATATATATTAATTACTATTATTTTTGGTCTCTGGGCACCTCAAAACGAAAAAGTAACATGGTCCCGTGCTTAGGTCTTACCATGAGACCTACGGTAATAGCTTATTCCCTATGGGAAATTCGCTAAAAACAGGAGCGAAAATACTATTTCTAATTATGGACAAACAAGATAATCAAATAGTTGAAAAATGAGGGTTTCTGATGAACACTATTAATTGAACATGTATTAATCCTGGGCGTTGAGCATCAGTAACGTTTGTTAATGTTAATTTTTTTTCTTAGCTCAAGAACTATGATTTACTTAAAACACAATTTTTAAAATCGATATAGATTTTAATGAAAGACAAAATTAAGCATTTAACCATGACATGTGTCTCAAGATTGTAAAGAGTGCTTTGGAAGCAGATGGTCTATGCAAACGATATTGCTAAAATATTATGGATAAAAATTATATCTTCTTGAAACTTTCTTAGTAAAGTCCTGGTAATCCACTAAGGTCTACATTATTTTAATTTGATGATTAAGGGCTTTTGTCCCTATCAGCCACTAGAAAACACTATATTTCCAGAGTATAACAAGAAATAATCAAGAAAAGATTAAATGTTGGGTGCAGTTTTAGAAATTTTGTTCCCGTAGTCGGGTAACCCGAGGTCCCTAGCCTCTATTAATGGAGAGAGCTGTAATTTTAAGTTACACGTAGGCCATTACGGGGAACGCTCGTCTATTGCTTTATCGTACCACGTCGGAAAATTTGATTACTTTTTAATTGTTTAAGGGCCGAGGAATATTACATTACGGCGTCGAGAGTAATAGGGTTAAGCATGTTTGGTGCATATGGCTAAATCTACCAAGGCCACGAGAAACTGCCATATGTAATAACAGATATTGTTGAAACATACATTAACCTAACATTTGGGATATTATGATGAAAATAGAATTCCATTAAAAATTAGGTAATTTCTTATGCTTATACTGTTTAAAGTATTTCTACAAACTACGTTTTTGCATAAACTTGTAAAACTGCAAACATGCAATTAAATTATTCTTTTACAACAACCTAAATGGAATTCAAATAACTTTTTATCGAAAGAATAAGAATTATAATTTAGTTTCTAAGACTATACAACGTTAAAAAATATTTTGAACTGAAAATTATCTGATGAATAAAGTATTATTGATTTGATTTGTTTTCTTATAATTTAATATCTCTAAAGAAGCTAATCAAACAAACACTGTTGGAATTGCACTAAGAACAAAACGACCGGCTTAATTGATTTAATTAGTTAACATTTTTAAGCCTTTTATTATTCATAATTTCAAAACTATTCACTAAAACGTAGGCGAAATTAAATATAATGATAAAATGAAATAAGTGAAATTCCATATTACATGAATTATTTCATTTCTATATGAAATAAGTTAAATGAAAAATCAAAATCCCATTTATGTTTGTGTTGTTCGTTTTTGTGTTTGTGCGGTTCAACAAGTAATTCTAAATGTACTTTTAAACCACCTGACGGGATCTTCATAGATGTACTCATTAATAGATGCGGAATTAACCTCACCTGCTGATGATGCAGCTTAGGGCTACGAAACTCGCAGAACTAAATCCGTCCTAAATTGCAAATAATTGACTGTGAGTCCAATTTGTATTTGTAATAATCAATTAATTTTGTTTAACTTTTTATTGTTCATATAACTTATATAGTATATGGTTTAACGGTTTTGTGAGTATCCATACAAATATCAATTTCAAATTTACACTGTATGTCCACAGTGAATCAAAACATTGCATGCGCAGGAAATGCATATTCCAGTCTACTCTACGAGTACATTTCATCTTAGTTTTTAACAATTGTGTCTATTACTTGTGTGGTAAAAGAAGGTTTCGACGTATTCGCCAATCAATATTCCAATATTGAATATATTCAATATATTGAATATATTGAATATATTTTCTTTTTTTGGCAGTTGGTTACTTATATTGGTGGTTAACAATATGGTAAAACTTAAGTTTTTGTGGACTCGACTAACGATGTAGTTAGGAAAAAGCCTAAACAAGAAAATTAAATTGGACATTTTTTAAGTATGCAGGTGTGATACGACGTGGTACATTTTTCTAGAGTGTACTTAAGACTGAAAAGAATCAACATTCTAAGTAAATTGGGGTGAAAGAGAAAAGTGCTCCGTTGAACGATTCCAATTCAAAAGTAGTGTTAGAAAGTAGCCAATGGTATACAGAATAAGATTACAAATCTTATCCCATAAAAACAACAATGGGCATGAGGACGTAGATCTTGTTAATCATATTAGGTAATGTTGCAGTTAAATCATATTCAGTAAAGGAGATGAATAGTGTCATACAGCGATTGCAAAACCACCATCAAAATAGTTTTTGGTTGGTGAGCGTGTAGGCTTAGCGAAATTACTTTTTGATGTTTTGGAATGGCATAAAGAATGAATAAACAATTAATCGGTTATGTATCATCAGCAACTAAATAATGTAAGGTAATGGTTTAAACTATGACACATTCTACAAACTCAACCGATCTTTTTCATTCGAATGTAAACCTCGAACCAAACAGGCACCAAGTCTTGGCACTTTTCATCTCGACTGCCGAAATGTCTAATGGAGAATGCGGTACAAGCATACGAATGACACTGGATACGCCCCCCGAACGGCACAGAGCAGCTCCACTAATCAACAATGCCGCGAAATGTTCTTAATTTATGTCTTTGAAATCACCAGTAGTTAAATGAATCAAAAGAATCGAATGAATCGCGCAATTAACCATTTTAGTTAATCAATGAGAGCTAATCACCTTCACCGTCGCCTCGCTCGCGCTCCCTCGTGGAGCCAACCACTCATTCCGCTTGGGCCACGTTAATTACAATGTATACAGGTCAATTATAAAACAATGGGGAAAGCTGAGTCTTAAAAGACAAAGTAAATTCTATAATCTTTTTAATGTGGGATTTTTTTAAAAACGTTATAAAAACTGGAATGTACTTTTTCAAATCAAAGCAAGCTTTAGGCCTATTTCCAGCACTTATAATTTACACGATGAGATAAAAAAAAATTTAACCCAACAAGCAGAGATTGAATATATAAATATTCTTAGTGCCGTTTGCATCAATTTACTTTAAACCTTATCTTCAGTTTAAACCTAAGTTTAACTTAAAAGTCAGTTGTACATGCATGGTTAAAACTTACACCTCCAGCTGATTTTAACTGAATTAATCTTGATTATATTTAATCCGGTTTATCATTTATTTGTGCAAATGGCCCTTACATAGCCAACTTAATGCATATGGGCGTGAAAATGAGCCTGTATTTTCCCACAAGTTTAGTACGGTATTTATTTACTATGATATAAATAAAGTAGTAACTTTTAGCTCTGTTATATTTCTTGCTTTCATTTGTCAAACAATTGTTGAATTTTAGTACTTTTCCCTTTCACATAAAATTATTAAAAGTTTAGGAAGCGTAATTTGCTTGAATCAGGTCTGACATTCTAAAATTCTAGAATAACAATTATAATTATACATTATCAATAATAATTCTAGATTTGAATTACTTCTATCATGCGGTTGGTGTAATTAATATTTAAAGTCATAAACATTACAAGCCGTTTGATGTTTTAATAAACCATTGTGATTTTTATTTTTTGGAGGGGCCAAAATACACCTCAAAATACACCACTAAAATCATGAATACCTTAATCAGTTGCACATATACAAACAAGTACAATTGGACAAGCGGTAATTGCTCTGTTCAAATTCTTGCGTTAACTTTATTTCCCAGCTCCCATGGTGGTTAGCGGTGTCCCTAGCCGGTACCTTAGGAGGGTGGCATAGTGGAAGTGTTAATAGTAGGTACCGTAAGTGGTTGGGGGTCCCCTAGTCGGTGCCCTTGCTGGTTGGCGGTGATCCTAGAGGACACCGTAGATGGTTAGAGGGGTACAATAGGTGGTTGGCGGTATTCCGGGTCGGTGATATAGCTGGTTGACTGCAACTCTTGTTGGTACTGTAATCCGCCTTAATGTGATTTGGGACTCTCGTGGTTCCATAAGTTTTCTGTCTGGGGGGCCTCCTGTTTAATGACATGTTCTTGCAGGGGGGTCTCTGCTATCAGACCGTCCGGGTATGCCGAGAGGTCGGTACCGGGCGCCATCAGGAGTGGGAACCCCCTTGACTTCGGTCTTGGTGGATCAATTTACCAATATGAAACAGGCATATGGTACTGTAGGTGGTTGATGGGTGGTACTTCTAGTCGAACCCTAGGTGGTGGATGGCTATAGTAGTGGATACCGTCGATAGTGGTTGGTGGTGGCCATTACTGACACAGTAAGCAACCAGTCAGTAATGTAGGTGGCTGGCGGTGCCCCTAGCCTGTAGCCTACCGTAGGGGGTTGGCGGTACCCCTAGTCAGTACCGTTGGTGGTTGGCGGTGCTTCTAGCCACTACAGTTGGTGGTTGTGGTTGAGCCTGTCGGACAAGGTGTCTACAGTACAGTGACGGTCGTTAAATATTCATGACCGAAGATCAAACAGGTGTAACAGTGGAAGCGGCGGCGGCTGCGGCGGCAGCGGCAGTGGCCATGTGTGGTATCCCATCCACCTCCCGAGGTTTCATAACACATGTAAGACACCAGATATTTGTCTGGTCAACTTCTCCCGCACAGGGGTCCGGTTTCCGCCGCCTTTATTTTGGCCATCTTTTTTAAACGTTCACACCCTCGTGGATTTCTTAATGGAACTGAATACGCCTATTCTCGGATTGAATTTCATGTAAATACGGCTTCCAGGCTGTCGCTCCGACAATGGGTTCAGAGCAGCGTAATGAATAAGAGGGGTATCGTCTGGTCCGGTCCCCTCGACGGCGCGGCGCGGCGGTAGCGGCCTCGGCTGCCTCCCCGGGCTCCCGCCACCGCCACCGCCACCGCCACCGCCGCACAACAAATGAAATTCTGTAATTGTTTTAAACCAGAGAGAATAGCGAAATAGGTCGAAAATAATAAAACATTTCTTATAACCTCAGATATTCTCATGGATAGTCAATAGGCTATTCAAATTATTCAAATTGTGCTGTAGCTCTCTTTAGTCTTGCTTGTCACCTATTGGAACTTGGAAATTTGATTTTAAAGTTTAGGCAAAATAGAACAAAAATTTACAATACTGGTACTACTATTGTTGGGTCAAGATTCATTTAGATATTGTTTTGACATTTATAAGTTTTTGTTTTCTGGGTCTTATAAATATTTCATGGAAATTTACTAAAGAGGAAGATTTGATTAAACTCTTTTAATCTTCACAATTAGTTAAATTTCATCATTCACACGATTTAAACACGATTTAACACATTGTAATAAATCAGGTGGTATTCAATATATTTGCTAACAAATAACATTTATGTGTGATAACATTCTCTTAGCGTGTTAAATTTTTAAACACAATAATTGTATTCCAGTCATTTCGAATGTAGGTATTATTTTCAAGAAAAGTTTAATGCTGTGTTATTTTTGTAAACCTTTATATCATTATGATTATTGTCAAGACTTTTTTATTAAGCAACATTTTGACATACAAAATGTTGAAAAAATCTTGTCTTTTTTGGTGGTTAATGTATTTCAAAATGTTGAATGTTTATATTCTATTTAGACTGCAAAAGATAAAAATTCAAGGCTTCAAGGCCTGGTTTCTGGTACAGCAGAAGACAGCCAACTGTGTCCTCCAAATCATTTTAAGTTTTTTGTTAACTTTCATCAAACGTTAAATTTACCAACAGTCACATAAATTTAAACCACTCACCAAAAAACTGAATATTTTAAAGACTATCACTATCTAAGACCATAAAAGATTCAGATATTAAGGGTGCGCTCTACCCATCTGCCGCTCGCAGATGCAAGGGTTTAGAATCTCCGTGTTTGTCGCCCCAGTTGTAAACCGATTTAAAATATTTTGGTGTCATTCTTTTCATAATATAATTTTGTACTCCGCTATTGTCTTAAAATTTCGATATAAGTTTAAATGACTAAGCAGGGTACTTGCTAATAATGTTGAAATAAGCGTTTTTGTATCAAGTTTTAACGTATTAAAAATTTTTTTTGAGAAAAAATAAGACGATACGTGAGTACAATATAATCTTAAGAACAAGAATCAACAATAAGATTGGTAAAAAGGTTATAGATAACGATGCAAGAAGGGAGATGCGAAAGGTCTGCAATTTCAAAAACATTGTTATTAGATCACCGATCGATTTCGCACTGAAACCAAAAAAGCATTAAAGTTACAAAATTTAAAATCACCCGTCATATATTTTCCAAAATGTGAGATTCTGCGTACAGCGGCAGTTAACAGACTCGCTCGACGATTTTGACGCCGAGGTAGAGCGCACCCTTAAGATTTATGCTATCTAGGCATTATGTTTAAGTTGAACTAGCTATGGTTTTATATTTTAAAGTGTTTACTAATAATTTTATTTGTAAATTGTAATTTTAAAACTTACAAATTATTTCGTTGACATTTTGATTTAGAACGAAAGATTTAGATTAATACCACACCAAACAAAAAATACCTTAAAAATAACTTGAGTCATATGCATCTTGAAATTTACCCATCATTATTAGTTAGGTATAGCATAAAATGATAAAATTTACTTAAATTAAGGCATAATGACATTATTTTAAATGTTTAGAGTATAATACTTGCCTCGTATAAGACTCACTTTACAAAGACACTCCAAATAATTTCTATAAAATATCACATCTGCAACTAACTAACATTCATTATGTCTAATGATAATGAAATATAACATTTAAACATGTTAGTAGTTAAAAATCAGAAATGATAATACTTAACAATAAATACATCAAAAATTATAACATTTTATCACCAGAAGTTGTTAAAATAGTTATGATGACAAAATATAATAGACAAACAACAAAAGTATAACAATACTTACATCAAATTTATAACATAATAACTAGGTACATATAATTCACATTTTGACTTATATCTTTTAATAACACTGACATTTGGCTACAAAAATAGTAATTAACATATATAATAATATAATTAGTAAGTCATTAGACTTTATTCACATCATATCATTGTTAAACACTAGACTAATAATTATTTAAATACTACAACATATATTTCTTACATTTATTTAATAAAATGTTATATCTACACGAATGTCAGAGTATTGCACTAATAGTAGTACTTCATTACAATAATAATTATGTATTTTAGATTTTTATCTACCTAACAACTATTAAAAGGATTTTCTTTAAAATTTGGGACCTTTTAAGCCCCTTAATTTAGATAATAAGCAGTCAATAAGACAAGTAAAAGTCATATGTAGTCAAATATTCTTTAATATGGTTTTAAATTACCTTTCTCCGTCTTCAGTTCAAATTTGGGTTTGTAAGACTACAACCTGTCTAAAATTTGAACTGGAGACGGAAAAAGGTAATTTAAACCCATATTATAGTTCCACCAGTTCAGGGGCAACCATCATGAGTAAATTAAATATTCTTTACTTAACCAACATTCCTAATTAACCGAATTCCAGTTAATTAGGAATTCCAGTTAGACTGTGCGAGTGAATGTGTGTCCTGTCCGTCCGTCAATATTTTTGAATCATAAAACTGGTAACTCCTAAGACACTGATAGTAATAACATTACTGGTGTCTTATAATTTTATTCTTGCAGATGTGCTTTTTGGGGAAAAATGTCATTCTTTAAAATTAGCAAGTATGTCTTTGTTAGATTTGTTGTAGAGTGCAAGTTTCATTGTTTATTTGCTTTTTATTTCATATTGTAACCTGTCTGTAAAAGTCATCTGTAAGAAATAAACCTTTTTTGAATTTGAATTTAAACTTCAAGATGTTTATTCTGTAAGCAGCACTGGGGACTAACATCTTCAATAAAAGAAAATATTAAGTATATACAATACGTAAAACAGTAGTTTATTGATTTATTTAATTTGTGTGTACTGTATCTACGTCAGTGGCATTTTTTAGGTTTAGACGGGGAACGGTCCAAACCCCGTTATTATTCACTCTTTAGTTAATAGCTCAATAACAAAAGGCAACAGGGTCCGGAATCGAATCTTTAAAAAGCTACTAACTTTTCTCAGGATTGAACCGGTAACCTTTTTATTCAAAGCTGAGCACTATAACCACTCGGCTACCCAGCCAGTTATGCAAAATTTTAAAATAAATAGTAAAATATCGTAGTCAATATATTGTTTTAAATAGGCACCATAAACTTACAGATAAAACATTTAACTGTGACCATGATGTAGGGCAATAGTAAGTATTTAACACAACTAGTGAATAGAATACAAATATTTCATATAACTAATGAAATTATAACAAACTCTTTGATATATCTTTTGACGAGGGTTAAAGAAGTTTCAATTCAAACATCTTCTAAGAGATGTCTCTTATGGAAGTCTTACAGGAATCTGCTTTGGCTTCTGTCAAATCATATTTTAAACCCCTTTGCATTTTGAGTAATAAGCTACAAAACCCGATGTAAAAATGTTGAGTATTAAGAAAGTTGTTGCATTCTCATGGTATATTTAACACGAAAAGTAAATTTTAAAATCATCAACACCACGAATATTAAATACTTATAAAGTTTAACAGTCATAGTAATCAACAACACTCAATAAAACCATAAAATTTTAATTTTAAGAGGGACTAGCACAATAACTACATATTTAACACCAACAAACAATAAATATATGGGATAATCACAATGGCAATAGTAACCAAATACGTAACACAAATAACTCAGATTTGATATATTTATATAGAGTCATGGTAATGTTCACTAGTACTATAATATTATTAAAATTTAGCACCCAATAAACACAAAAGTTGTTAATCGCTAGCAGTATATAGAACAAGTACTAATACAGGGTGTCCGAGCTAGAGGCACCAAGAAATAACTATCTTGTGCGGTATAAAAGTATAATTTAGGTTTTAAAATAATTATGCTATAAATACAACAAAGAATGTTATCTTATTTAGTTAAGTTCAATGTGATCACTTTAGTGATTACGTCAAGACGGTAATCTATCTGCCGCCATGTATTTGTGAGCATTTTTGGCGCTATCCTCTTAACTGCAACCACAATGCAGTACCTTAGTTCCCGTAAACTCTGCACTCTTACCTGGTACACAATGTCTTTGATATACCCCACGCAAAAAAATCCACTGTTTATAATTTATGAAACAATTTAGACTCCAGTAAGTGTAAGCAACGCACACATTCACACATGGGTACATGGGACACATGCAGTGAGAGTCAATTTAAATTTTATATTTTTATATTAATATGCAAACATGTTTCTTTTCCTCCTTTTTTATCAGTTTGTGTACATCGAGGGAGGAATTCGCGTAAACCGTTAGAAAGGTATCGTCATGTAGATGAGCAGAATCACATGCTCTGACAAAAAAAGTCTATATTTTTAAAAGTTTTTCAAAGTTAGTTTTTCAAAGTTTCAATTTTAATCTTATTTCAGAAGGATAATTGATTGAATCATTAGATATCTGTTGTAATAACAGATACTAGCGAACCAGGAAGAACACATTTTGCCGTTATAAAATGTTATTTGTAAACGTCTTGGGTTCAGAACAACAGAAATTTGTATCGAATTTACATCAGGAGGCGATTTCTGTCTTTATAATTGGGTAAAACCTATCTTTAAAATTGTAAATAGTACATGGGACATAAAGGATTTACAAAAAACAACATTCAAATTTAGTAGCCAATAAAAATTATTTTCATAAAGGGTTAACAATTTTTAATTCTCAATTATCAAAATATAAACCATAAACATAATAAATGAACAAAATAAGTAAATAATAAAATTTGGACAAGCTTAAAGCGATGCATAAGCTAATAAAAACATTAATACAAAAAATGTAAATTTACAAGGAGCAATAATACAAATAAGACGCATTTATCTTATATATACTGATTAAGGAGAATGGAGAATTGATGGTAAAAAATATTAATTATACAATCGAATTCGAAGTGCATTAGTCGTTTCTAACTAACGAGTAGCTCTAAAATTAAGATTTTAGAACGTAAATAATGTAAATTCACCGAGTGGAATGTTTATAAATTATAAACAGTTGCAAGTATGAACTGACATTAACATGCCACCTGGTGTTAAATACGTAAATACGGTGGTTTTGGTTAGTTTGAAGCCATGGAAAAAATCAGGAATTTCGAGGAAAGGTTTCACTATTTGTACTATGTAAGTAGGCTACTATGACTGTAAAACAAATCTATTGTTTCGTTGAACATTAACATTATTGACCTAATATAATGTTATTTTAGCTTTAGATAGCCTAGATAGAGTATATATGTACACACTAAAAATTAGGTAGCTAACCGATGAATGAATCAATAAAATAATTTTAATTGTTCCAAATATTATTACATGATTTGTCTTTAAGGTTAACCTCGTAAGTAAAACCCGTTGAAACAGAGACTTAAATTACTCTGCATTCTCAGGTGAAATAATTATCTTCTTCTTTGTCAAGACAAGGTGTATAAAAAACAACTGTAAAACTATCAGTTTAAAATTATTAATTTTGAAGGTTATTTTGTTTGAATGAAGTGACTTAATATAGTCGGGTGTCTATGTAGACCCCGAGTTCTAACAAGAGATTTCTCTGATTATTTTTCATTGTAACATTAACCACATTTTAACTGTTTGATGAAGGTCTCTACGATGTCGCTGTTATTCTCAAACAACGACCAAGTGTAACAAATTGTTACAATTGCCAATGAAGGGCTAGTATGAAAATCCGGAGAACCGAACCTTGCTAAATTAAAAACGCAAATTCATTTTTACTAAAGTAATATAGATAACAGACTTGAATAAACCGAATGTCATGTAAGTTCGGGTTTTTGTTCATTATCAACAGTTCTAAAAAAGTTAATTAATGGGCGTATGACTTTTTTCCATTACAGAAAATTTAGATATGACAATTATTAAATCAATAATCATTTATGGACCAATTTTCTAGATTTTTCCAAAAAGTTTCAAGACTAATTTACTATAGTACACTCATTGATAGAAACAAGGTATCATTTTATTGTTTCAAATTCGCAAGCTTTACAACAAATGGGTAAGTAATGTTCAGTATAGTTTTATTGCATTAAGACCATTGATTTTCTGTATTTTTTTACTTTACTTTAAGTTATATTTTCGTTGCTCTTGCTGTGTCCTCAAACGCAAATTTTGCTTACCACGAAAAAATAAAAGGGAGTCAAATTGAGGCAACAAAATTAAGCGTTGCATAGGATATCGTAAAATCAAAAATTACAGCCGCTTTTTAACAGTAGCATGTCTTAGGTCTTGCATTCAATGGGAAAAATATCTAAACTTCTTCAATTTTACTAACTGTTATTTTGAATATTTCATACATTAAACACTCAAAAAGTTTCAATGTGTGCATATAAAATGATTGTTTCTATGTACAAAAAACAAGGTGGGTCAGTTGGAAATTAGCTAAAAAATTAGAACTAAATTTATTTATTTATTTTTATTTAAATAGTGATCAGTTTTTCTAAATCTGCATAACCTTTCTTTTTTTTATAAGACCAGCTTACCATGGACTTACTTTAGTTAGATCAGTAAACTAGGTACCAAAAGCTGGAGAAATGTGCAATTTTTTGCTCCAAGGGGTTGTTAAAAGCGATTTTTGAACGGATTCGGTGACATACGGGCCGGACGGGGCGGTTTTGGAGGTGGCGGAGGGACGAACTGAAAGGAGAGCCGGGAAGCCCCGTCGAGCATAAGCATGGAGCATGGAGCAACGATGGCGGCGATCCTGGTGGCGGCGGCCATAACTACAGACAACCAATGGGGGCCCGTGGGGGGCCGCAGACAGGACGGCAATCATGTCTAGGGCCCTAGTCAGCCTCATAATAGTCTGGGGAGGCTGCGCTTCGATAATTAGAGGGGGAACTGCTTCAACTGTTTCAATGTTCAGAGTAGATAGTGACAAAAAGGTTTGAAAAAATACTTTAAATTATGTCACGTTTTATATACGGAATTAAATTATTTTAGACGTAATGCTAACTAATAAGTTTATAAAAATATATTCTTGCACTATAACAAAATTCTCCTCAAAGAAAACCTCAGCGTAATCAGTGTCTTTTCAATAGAACGGTGATGTAATTGAATCAAATGTTTTCAAACCACAAATTTATATAAGCACCCAGTGTAAGTCAAATTATCAGATTTTATTTATAAAGCTACAGATTTTTTGACGCCTCGAAAAGAATTAATATGCCACGGGAATATCCTGAGTTTGAGAAAAATAGGTTTGCTGCTTTAAGGGAGCTAAGCAAATATTACGTAATTTTAATAAAATAAAGGTTTGCCAAATGTTTTATTGATATCTTTATAAATAAGCAAAAAGTAAAGCTTTGTTGATTTTCTATTAGTATAAAGAGAGTTAATGGTAGTTTTCATTACTAGGAGCAGAAGTGGGTCTTTTTGGTGCGCAATCGTGTTTTAAAAACAATTAAGCATAAAAAAGACACTTTCCTATACCATAGTATATGGAGAAAGTATTGTTTTCGTCAAAATTTTCGAATTTGAGTTGTTTGTGGATTTATCCATTTTGGTGCCCCCTGAGTCCAAAAAGGTGGTTTTCAGAGTGATGTCTGTGTGTGTGTCTCCGTGTGTCCGGATGTAAGCAGAGCTAGAGAATGCCCCAAAGGTCCGATTTTGGTGAAATTTGGTACATAGGTCCAAACTCATAATAATTCCAGGCGTTTTTTTCTCCTAATGATGAACAACGTTTTTTATCATAATGTGGAATTAGACTTTTGATCGTGATAAATATTAACTGTAAAGTTGTATTTTTGAGGTTATATTTACTAATTAAGTAATATGCAGTGTTTACATTTCTGTTTTACAAACAAAGCTCTTTATACCATTTTAATTAAAAACCCTTACACCTCAAAATTAATAAATGAATAATAATATATTTACCAAAAAGCTGACTTTTCAGTCCTTCGACCTAAAAAATATTCCAGCTGATTTTTCTGTCCTAGAAAAAAAAACGGGTTTGGTACTATTGAGAGAGAAAAAAACAGGCTGATTTCGTGTACAATGATAAAAATGTATTTTTTTCTCTCTGTGATCAGATCATCTAAACTACATTACTCCATATACACAATTTTACTTAATTTAAAGTGGCTTAAAAGTGTCATGGTCCCTGGCTTATGTTTTACTGTGACAACAACGTAAAATCCTTACACTGTTTAAGGGAGTTTCAATAACAGTTGAGCTCAAACTTATATAGTTAAACTAGGCTACATCAGTTCATTTACATAGGATAATGTAATCTCGTAACTTTTGAAGCTAAATTTTAATAGCATGATTAATCCAATAAATAACTTTTACTTTCCTTAGTAGTATATATAATATATAAATGTAAATATATATATGCATATTCTTAGTACTGAGTCCAAGAACTGTGAAGCATTAGAGTACCACTGTGAAACACTACAGAAGAGTTTATATGGCAATATGCTTACAGGTTTGCACTTGCGTTGTGGTTTGGGTAATTTAAGCTACAGTATTTGATGGTTGATTACAGCAGTATTTTAGAACCACATTTCAAGGTTTGCTTTAGGTTATCTAATTGTAATACTTATTTCAAATCTTCCAAGTCGAGGGGCATTTTTCGATTTAAAAGGGGAGTCCTGAATCTCATGTTTAGTTCATGGTCGGTACTGTCGCTGATCACCAAACGTAACGTATCTGATCATCAGTACTGATTAAAATATTGTTTAACATTTTCGAGCTTTTTCAGATTAAAAATTTAATTTTCTTAGCAATAAAAAAATTGCAATGTTAAATGGGAACCTTAAAAGTAGATCTAAAAGTATTCACATTTTGTTGTCATAGTGATATTAACCATTAGGATTTAACAACAGGACGATGGTATTATGGTTTGACCGTTGAGTATATAAAAACTTAAAAAAATTGACACAGACGTTGAAATACACTAAATCTAAATAAAATCGTATTCATATTATGAAAACTTTTATTTATGCCCAAAGTTTGTAATTTTTGAGTCAGTTTTCAACTAATGTTATTTTTATGATTAGTTTTGTGAACATAATGTGTCCAAAGTTGTTTATGAACTGAAAACAAATTGACAACACAACTTAAAGAATTATGTATTTACGTTAAACAAAAATATTTTATAATCTAGACTGATATAGGTGACTTTGCCACCATAAGCCGATTTTATATTTTCAGTTTTTGAGATTGATATACCGGTGTCCATGAAGATTTGCCCAGATAAAGAAACCGAATACTATGAAAAAAATTGGTGGTAAGACAAAGTTTTATGTTCAATTTTAACAAAGTTTTAAGTTTTTTTTACAATGCTGAAACCTAATACACTTCAATGAGTGCGCCTTGGATATCCTGTAAATCTTCTTGGGCGGTTTTTAGTTAGTTTTATTTTATTAACAACCATTTTTCTGTTTCAGGTAGCATTTCCTGAGTAGCTGATGTCACTGTATTTATTATTTAGTCTTTTAGTGTTTCTAAATTACTAACTGGGTCAAAAAGATTTGGATAAACCAAATTTTCGACGAATAAGAGCATATTAAGAAATCCAGAGAGGCCAAGGGTGGTGAACAAGGTGGCAATTTAGCAGAACCACCACGATTTGTTTTTTAAGTGCATTGTAGTGCATTTGTAGTGCACGATTTGTTTTTGTAAACTGCTTTGCTGTCAATCCACTGAGTTTAGGTGTTAACAAATTAATGAGAAATAAACTAGATTAAGTTCCTTTGAAAACAAGAAATGTGAGATGAGGGTGGCTATAACGGTGTCCGTATAGCAAAGCTATGGAATCAGGTCAAGAATTTGTGGACACCCGGTACCGTATTTTGTTCATATACGTTGTTGAATCAAGTATCATGCTATTTGTATAACATCAGAGAAAAGGTTTGATCGTTTCGAGAATTTAAATTCAACGGAAAATAAGCTTAATAATTTGTAGAGCTAGGATAAAACGTTGCTTAAGAATTCTACTCGTGTCATGGAATTACTAATTTAATACCTTTAGTTGAATTTTTCCCAAAATTCTTTTACAGTTTTAACTATACTAATCGAATAGGTTACAGCAATGCCACATACCACGGTTTAAGACAGTGAGAATATATAGAAGCTAACTAAAAATAAAGGTTGCGATTGAAAAGTTACTGGTGATTTTGTTTTTATATTTCTAAGGGCTTTTTTGTAATACCTGTTACACAGACAAACAAAAGAGCAAACAAGAGGTTATTGAATACCATTAATGATGGTTAGGCTTTGGTGAAACATCAGGCAACAACCAGGGTTGGTTGATTGATTATATGCAATCCATGCAAAATCTTGTTGTTGGGTATTGGCGAAAATTTGATTAGTATACGATGTTTGAAAATCAGTTTTGCAGTTTGAATGACGATTAAGAGTATAAATTTATTACCCATAGCAATGAAGACCAATTGTATAATCTCGATCATGATTCAAACTGCATGATTTTAAACATCACATAATAATGCAATTTTCGCCCATGTTCCCAAATACCAGATTTTGCAATACCTCAATCGTTGCCTGATATCTCAACAAACCCTAACCATCATTAATGGTATTTGATGTTTTATTTATCTATGTAACTTGTATAGTTCCCATAGAATAAAAATATTTAAAAAATTTCAGCAACTTTTCAATTACCGTGTATCTGAATACTTCAAAGAACTCGAAACTTTTCTATGATATAATTTTATGTTATATGAATATCGATTATCTTATACAGGGTGATTAATGACGAAGTGCAGAAATTTTGGGAGGTGATTCGACACATGAAAATAAACAAGAAAAGTCATATAATCATATGTCCTAAAATCCTTCGTTTAGCCGCTAGCCGCCATTTTGTTTTTTATACGTAATAATTTTTATTTCCGTAACGATTTGATGGATTTACTTCATATTTGGCATGAACCTTTATCGCAACAATGTTAACTTTTAGAAAAAATATTATTATTTCCAGATGTGTATTTTCAAAATGGCGGCCATTTTAAAATTTCAAACTAAAATTTCTCAAAAACAGCAATTTTTGTCAAAACTTTATTCAGGACAAAAAAGTTGACAAATTTATTTATCTAAACAATGATACCATGTTTGTAAAGATCTAACTACAAATAACGGAGCTATTGACATTTTTCTGCAAAAAAAAAACATAGATTTTGCATTATAAATAATGTAAATTTATGTTATTTTAATAGAAAAATCTTAATAACTCCATTATTTGTTGTCAGATGTTTAAAAACTTGGTATCATTGTTTAGATAATTAAATTTGTCAAGTTTTTTGTCTCGAATAAAATTTTGACGAAAATTGCCGTTTTTGAGAAATTTGAGTTTGGAAATTTAAAATGGCCGCCATTTTGAAAGTACACATCGAAAAACAATAATATTTTTTCTGAAAATTAACATTGTTGTGATAAATGGCCATGCCAAATATGAAGTAAATCCATCAATCCGTTACGGAAATAAAAATTATTTCATGTAAAAAACAAAATGGTGGCTATCGGCTAAACAAAGGATTTTAGGGCATATGTTTATTGGGCCTTTTTTGTTTATTTTCATGAGTAGAATCACCTCCCGAAATTTCTGCACTTCGTCGTGAATCACCCTGTATAATAAAAGAGTGCATTTAAGGGTCTAGAAAGAGAACTACTGAATGGATAATGGCCGTTTTGGCGTCAATGGATTTCTTGTGGTACCTCTAGATGATAGGAAAAATATGGTGTCCCTCGGAAATAATAAGGCCTTATAACGGCGAAAAATGAAAATGAAACCTTATTTAAACCAATATAAGACGTTATTTTGCCAATTTGTTTACTGCTTCAGGTGATCAGAATCCCACGTTGAAATTTGTCACCACAGCTTATTTACAAAGTAGTTTTAGTAAACAAATCAAATAACTTGAATTCAATAATCTTTGACAGATGACAATAAATAAAACAAAGGCACCAAGATTGCAATTATTTTGAAAGCAGTAAAATGAATATACAGTATAAGTTATGCATCACAGCTGGTGAATTAATAAAATTTTGGTTAGGCCTACCTTATAAAGAGAGAATACTTAATATAGAATATACACTATATTAAAACTTACGACTTACGGTATAAATTTGTTTACACATGTGTTTTGATATCGTGGTTATCAACTAATTAAACTTTTGTAAAAAAAGTAAACAAAACCTAATGTTTTGATTGTAAAATACTCATTGCCATATTTAAAACCATTTATTTTAGTTATTTGACTAAGTCATGACTTAATGCATGACTTATGCATGACTTAAATGACTTAAATGCATTTGACTTAAAACGGTTATATACGATGATATACTTCTATAAATTTATGAATTGGTTTACTGTTTCCACTGAAATGCCTCAGTGAGCGCAAAAATGAATATACAAAAGATAAACAGTTAAGAATTAAGAAATAAAATACACAAGAAGAAATGAAAAGAATAAGGAAAGAAGATGGAAATAAAGGGCAAAGAATAGACCGAGGAAAACAAAAACATTTTGAATAGTGATTTAGTGACGGTAAAAAACTAATAATAATTTGGTAACACACTTGAAATGGATAAAAAGGACCATATTGTAAAACCAAATCAAAGAATGAACTATTATTGTTTAATGTCTGTTCACTTTGCTAAAAGAATGAGGAAATGAGGTTTTTTATGTTATACTTTCAGGGTTTTCATAAAATCTGTTATAGAGGTTACTATCTTACTTACAGAGGTAACGCACAGTACGGTATTGGACAGACATACACGGGAACGGATGTGTCACCGACTAGACCAAGTAACCCCAAGTAAAATTTTTATAAAATTTACCAGTTTTATGATATTTGAGTTTACAAACTTTAATTGGCCGCCAATTTGAAAACTCACATCGCAAAAAAATTTAACATAATAAATAATATTTTGTATATACAGAAAATAATTTGGTCCATACCAAATATGAACTTCCTACAACATTTCGTCACCGAAATAAAAATTATTAAGTGGAAAAAACACAATGTCGGATGTCTAAGGAAATATGCATTTTTAGATATATCTTCATATGACCTATTTTGCTTATTTTGACACAATTAACCATATTATGAACTTTGGTGACGGACTTTAATAAAAACGCCCTGTAGAGGTAATTCTTGTCTCTTCGATTTATAGAGGTCAAATATAACAGTAATATTACTTCGAGTTACTCATGTTTTTTTATTAGTCCTAAACAGGTATTTTAAGGATTGGAAATAATTCGAGTTACCGAAGATTTCAAGTGGTCGAGTTTCAAGTTAGTGAGAGACGATTGCAATATCATACACAGCTACAGGTATAGAACATGCGGATGCAGTTAGCAGCCGAATTGTGTTATAGGCCTACTCCTTAGTTGAAGCCATCATATTAGGTCCACTTCCTCAATTAGTTTCATAATAACTTCATTTAATGGGGACAAACTCATTGAGCATAAGCTTAATTATATACAATACTGCTTATACACTAATTTCATGGTTATCAGAGCAGGGTTTAAGAACTTTATTTCTTTATCAATTTTTTTATAAATTAATACTATACAGGGTGTTCGGAAACTCTCTTCCGAAAATCTGTGGGGTGATTCGTAGGATAAAA
Organism: Neoaliturus tenellus; assembly: GCA_030545055.2. Taxonomy (NCBI): domain Eukaryota; kingdom Metazoa; phylum Arthropoda; class Insecta; order Hemiptera; family Cicadellidae; genus Neoaliturus; species Neoaliturus tenellus. The sequence goes on along the minus strand of CM061535.1, from coordinate 50,968,437 downwards.
ATTAACAAAAAAAGTTCATGGGAACATATGTCCTAAAATGCTTCATTAAGCCGCTAGCCGCCATTTTTTACACTTAATTCTTTTTATTTGAGTAAATGGATGGGTGTATTAAGTTTAATGGACTTTTATCACTCTAATGTTCATTTACAGGAAAAAATTATTTTTCCTATGTGTATTTACAAAATGGAGGCCGTTTTAAGTTTTTAACTTCAAATATCGTAAATACAGTTAATTTTTATCAAATTTGTAAAAGTAACAAGAAATTTGACAAATTAAATAATCTAACCAGCGATACCACGTTTGTGACGATCTGAAAATAAATAATCAAGTTATTGCGATTTTTATATTAAAAGAACCTTAATTTGCATGGTTTACTCGTATAATGCAAAATCTATGTTTTCTGCAGTAAAATGACAAAATACACACAGGAAAAAATAATTCTTTTCCTGGAAATGAACATCGATGTGATAAAGGTTCATGCCAAATTAAAACTTTTATTAAATTCACCAATCCATTACGGAAATAAAAATTATTAGTTGTAAAAATGGTGGCTATCGGCTTAACGAAGCATTTTAGGAGATGTGTTCTTATGATATTTTTGGTCATTTTGATTCGAGGAATCACCACAAGAAGTTTCGAAAGAGAGTTTCCGAACACACTGTATATCTACTGATTTGACCTTTCAGAAAGGATAGGTTAGGTATTAAGTGGGTTAGTTAGAATTGCGAAGTTTTGAATTCATCCACCATTAAAAAAGTCTTACTTCGTTATTATTATTTTTTACATAATAATTAAACAATGTAACTGTTATGCTTTTGTTTCACTTGAAATTTGTGAATAAGAAGACTTGTTTACACATATTGAGGAGAAGGCATATGTTATTAACAAAAACATATTTTATGAACAGGATATGCATTCTATTTGGATTTAGGCCTAATTACCACCAGACCTTGATGTGGGTGCACATTGTACAAAAATAATGATGATTTTTGCCTATAAATATTATTATTTTATTTTACTGTTTAGTATTGTTTCTTATTTTTACACTTAATGCAATTCGTAATTTGTACAATATGTATTAGTAAAAACGTATGTTATATATTTATGGTTGTAGATTTAGCTTTGTTTTCAACAAGAAAAATATTAAAGTAAAAGAAATAAAATTTGAATGAGATTTTTATGTACACATACAATTGGGGCTTGCTGATAAGTTTCTGAACAAATGTGACGAGGTCATGATATATAAAAATGGTTAAATGTATAAAAGCTAGAGAATGCATTTCAATTAGGATTGCACTTTTTCAATGTTCTTGAGATGAACATGAGCCTCTCAATTAAAAAGTTGCTCGATTTCAACCAAACAAATACAAAGTAATTAATTCGAATTTTATGTCTAAAGTTGTGATCATACTTCAACGCAGTGCAGTGACTTTTAAAAAGACGTATGCAATTTAATATGTTCTCATGTGAACTCTGACTAAAAACGAATTTACCCCTCAAATGTTGTCTATCATAAAACTGTATTCATTGATATCCATACACAGCCCAATATAGATATGGGCAGATAAAATTAATGTTTGGCATTGATACGTACCAATGTATCAATGAACATTACTTCACAATGTAATGTCGCCATTAATTTGCGTCGTTGAGTACTATCAGCGACGACCTTCAGTGTGTGCAATACGGTAGGGGGCTTTATCAAAACTTCTTTGAAATAAATAATTGGTAAACAAGTTAATCATTTCACATAACACGTATATCAATAATAATCTAACAAAACGAAAAATAATTTTAAATAAATGAAATCGGCTATTCGCAGTACAATATACAGGTGGAAAAGAAAAATAAATAAATTCAGGTTCTTTGATCGAGGGGACCCCGAGCTGCAGGTAGGCGGTAAGCGCTTTAGTCGGACATAACAGCTTGTTAGTTATCCAAGTCTGTTGCGCAGTACGATCTGGGTCGCGACAAGGAAACTGCTGGGCACTACCAAATAGCCATGAGTTTTTGAATCTATCGGTCGCTACCAAATAGCCACGACAGTTAGAGATGATTAAGAACCGTTGGTTTGCCATCGTTAAATGTCTAAATAGCCACGTGGCTCAGGCAGGTGGCTTTTACCCGCTCTGGAAAAGGGAATTTTAGTAAGTCCTTGTGACCTATAGTTTTTACCTCACTTCATAGTATTTTGAAAAGTAAATTTTCCGTGAAATAACAATAATATAATCGTAATAATAATTTATCACCAGCATTAAATTGTTTTGACTAGAGAACATTTTTGCGCCACACGAATTCTACAATAATTAAGTTTCAAGCTAGTTCAAAATTATTGAAAATGCTAAAAGTTGCCTTATGAGTAAGTACTATGATAAGCAAAGGTCCTGTGGGATTTCCAGTGCAATCCGTTGCCACCCCACTTGTCCAATGGGGTTACATATTTTTCTAGATTCCAAGTTTCTTGTAATGTCCTTGAAAGTGGTGCAGGTTAGGTTAGGTGTAGGAGGTGGTAATATTGTAATTAACAAAGGCAAAATGATTGTGTAAATGTACTTAAACTTGTCAAGTACCCACGGTACATCCGTATCGTGGGACAAGTAAATGCTAACAGAGGGGGGTTAGTGGGGGGGGGGGGGGGTAATTTAATATTCCCATTTTACCGATCCTTGCTTCCTAGGCGGCACCTAGCTTCCACAGCGGTGGTAGTGGTTTAGACATTTAATTCCTTGTGAGTTTACCATTCCCAATCACTAATGATTGTTGCTATTTAGTGATTTCGGGTGTACCGAAATGTTCTTAGGTATACGTTGTACTTCAAGGCGTACTACCCCTAGAACTAGGGTGTCCACAACCCAATACCAGTCTTTCAGGTCTGGGAGAAGGGACGTGGCCCCCTTTAGCATTGAAGTAGGTCTAGTCTCCCACGGAGTCTTTGCGGAGCCTTCGTTTCGGTGGTTGTAATGATCAAACAACAAAGGTGTGCATGTCAGGGCATGCACCCTCAGAACTGGGATGTCCACTACCCCATACCAGCCCTAAGTACTGGCTGAGCGAACGGGCTTGGCTCTCTTTATCACTGAAGGAGGTCAGTTTCGACTGTGTCGAGCCCTGGTGGAGGTGGCTTTGCCAATCACGCGCTTTCAGGGTGACTCACTCCAGCTTCCCCAAAAGAAGGCAATGAGTCAGGGTGTCGGGGATCTGGGGCTTCCGTTGACTTCGGTCGAGGTTACAGCGTACCGGGGCCCCATTTTGGGCGTGCAGGAACCCAGAGACCTAGTTATACCGCTTGGGAAATACCCATGAACCAAGTAAAAACTAAAATGGGAACCTCGGTATTCGGTTCAAGCTCCTATCTTCGGCCAGTCCGGAAATTGGGATGGACTCGAGGGGACAAGTGGTTGCCGGCATGCTCGGCACTAGCTTTGGCTAGGGGGTGTCCCTCCAGCCTTACGGGGGGCGTTACTCACAAACGATAGTTGAGAAGTAGTTGGATAGCGGTTTGTCGATTTTGGGTTCACTGCCGAGTGAGTACCACGGGTATGGTAAATTCCAGACTCTGTGGGGGTCTAATCCGCCTTAATGTGATTTGGGGCTTATGTTCCATAATCCTCCTAACGGAAGACAGAACCCGGTATGGCTAACGGTAGATACGGGCGCCCTTTTGGGGTGGGGCCACTATAAAACGTAGCTATTTGGTTAGCTACTCTGTAAGTGGCAAAGGGTTCGCTAAACGTCCACAATTCACGTCACATGCAGGGGCTCTGGCCGACGCACAGTGTGATATTTTCTTAATCTAGCTGCATTTAATTAAAAATTCGAAATTGGAATAATTCAATGAATACTATCTGTATGATAGCAAATCATCTACATTCTTCCGAAATAACAGTGATATGAATGTACACAAAGGATTAAATTCAATAAATCAACTGTAATCTGATGAGATAAGATATGCGATATGGTCCTTCATATCGCGTCCGCTGGACGCCAGACGACGGAGTGCGTTTACCATGTGATGTTCGTGTCGGAGTTGGTTCTACTTGGTATATTTTGATTCAGCATTTACTTTAGGTAAGTTTAAAATTTATTAAAAAAAAAAATTGCATTAATTATATTAATAAAACATGATATTTTGAGTGTAAAATTTGTAATGTAATAGAGATATTTAATTATACATAATAAGACAAATGTTTGTTATATGGAAAAATATGGGTATCCCAATATGGTTTTCTTGTAAAGGGACTTATACTTTGCTAGAATACAAAACATTTGGCTGCGCATATTTGCGCCTTTTTTATTTATGTGCATTTAAAATTTATTTTAAGGCTCCGCTCTACCTTAGTCCGAATATCCACTCACAATGTTACCGAATGCGCTGCCGCTGTATGCTGTCGCTGCCACTGTGCAGTGGCGAGTTTTATAGCTGCAGAGGTTTACGAGAATCGTGTTTTAAAATTAACTAATTAAGATAGAGATTGCCTCTTAACTTCCTCTAAAAGTAGAAAGTTGGATATAATTTTTGTGGTGACAGAAATTTTCAATAAATTTTTTGATTTCAGTAATAACTGCCTAAAATGATCTGTATTTCCGATTGTTAACTTAAGTTTTCAATTAGTTTGGTTGCAATAATTAAAAAAAGTGCAACTAAAGAAAATGAGTACCGTTCTTCTTACTTAACATGGCACCTCGTTTAATAGCTCTACGCTGAATGTAGAAGAAAATAACACAATAATGTCAAAGATTACAATATCTTGCTATCTGCAGCACAGCGGTAAGAAAAATGGTAATAGGACAGGTCTAAACATGTGGTATAAATAGACCGTATTAACTCTGTAATCAATTTTATTTGGTGTTCTTTTAACACAATCTATATATTAATAGGCAAGCATGTTCCTTTTCCTACTTTTTTCTCAGCTTGTGAGCATTGTGGAAGAAATTCGCAGATAGTTAGAGAAAGGTATCGTCTGTAGATGAGCAGAATCCCATTTTAATTCACATCGGCCCTCAGGGCTATGACCTACATGTTTCAAAGTTTCAATTTTAATCTTATGTGAGAATGATGATTGGATCACAGATGTTTTTATAAGAATGTTAGCACATGAGGAAGAACAGATGTTCCGTCATAAGACATTTTTAAAACTAATCATTTTGCCCCGAAATAAACTGAACTTTTGGTCGAATTTCAATCTGTGGACGAGCTCTAGTATTTTTTATTTTGTATAAACATTATGAGTTACTTTTTAATTGTAAAGATTTAGACAACTGATTAATGTAGCCTATAACGTTTTTTTTTTATTTCGCAATATAGTAATAATTAAATGTCCTTTTGAAACTTAGGAACCCAAAATTTTTTTTGTGTTAGATTAAAACCAAATAAAATAGCACTCATAGCCTTGGGTTTTATACTTTTTAATTTGTTTTAGTATGGACCACTATATTCTGAAAGCTGATTTATTTGAGATATGGATCCAAAACAAGACAGAAGAGAGGTTTGATGCAGTTTGCACTTTTGTAGTTCGAAGTTATGGGGATTTTCACCTTAGTGAAGAAACATTTCGTCAAATTAAGGATATTTTAAGAAGTCTTTGTCAGCAATTTGAATATAAGTGGCAGAAAAGTCAAAGAAAACGCGACCGATTTGTAAAATGTTATGAGGAATGGCTTCAAACAAGTTCTAAATTCCCTAGTTTGATGGAAGAACAAAACCCGGTCGAACCACAACCTTCCTCCAGCGGGAGACCAACAAAACCTTTTTTTGAATGCTGTGAAAGAACAAAAAAGAAGAAAGCAAAAGAAATTTGTGGAAACAAAACTTTACAGGAAATAGCTTTTGCAGCGGAGGTGAAGCTTTACGATGAAGGGAAGCGTGATTCGGCATTGTTGGTAAAAGAATTATGCATAGCTTCGCCACAGCGGGGAACAAACCTTAAGAAAAACAGAAGAAGTGCTGAAAATGAAGAAAAGCGCATTTCGCCTGATGAAGCTTTGGCGCTCATGATAGACACTGACCTAACAACTAATCAATATAAAGTCATTAGAAGTCAGGGAAATAGTATTGTGAAAAATTTGTACCCAGCTTACCACTCTTTGAAGGAAGCAAAAATGAGGTGTTACCCTTTAAATATAAGCTGTTCAGAAACAACCATCGAAATTCCCTTGCAGTCTCTGTTAGACCACACAATTCAAAGACTGTGTTTGGCTCAAGAAGAGGTTTTCCAGATAATCCCTGATGTACAAAACGTCAACCTACTAATAAAGTGGGGATGTGATGGTGCGCAGCAGAGTCGCTACAAACAAAGATTTTCTACGCCCAATGCAACTGATGAAAGCCTTTTCAGTATTTCACTTGTGCCGATCCAACTTTATGGAGATGTTGCCAACCAAAGAAAGATAATTTGGCAAAATCCAGGTCCTTCCTCCACACGATATTGCCGTCCGATTAAACTCATTTTCGCCAAAGAGACCTCAGAAATGATTGTGAATGAGTATAAGAAGGTGGAAGAGCAAATTGAGGTTCTCAATCCAACTTGTGTGGAATTGGGCGATACTATGTTTCACGTTACACCAATACTAGCTTTAAGCATGATTGATGGGAAAGTTTGCTCAAGCTTGTCAATGTACAACTCATCACAAGCTTGTTTTATCTGTGGTGCAACACCAAAAAACATGAACAAGCCAAATGCGATAGAACATAACATTATTGACGAGAAAACGCTGACATTTGGACTGTCACCCTTACATTCCTGGATTCGATTTATGGAGTGCATCCTCCACATCGCATACAGGCTACCACTTAGGGTCTGGCGGGTTGAGGGGCCTGACAACAAAGTAATAGTTGGTGCCCAAAAGAAGAAAATACAAGAACTTTTCAAGAATGAACTTGGCCTGCTAGTGGACATGCCCAACCAACAGTCTGGTAACACTAATGACGGAAATACTGCCCGACGTTTTTTCCGAAATAATGAAAAAACAGCAGAGATTACAGGAGTCGACCTCACACTTATACAACATTTCCATATAATCTTAGAAACTCTTAACTGCGGGTACCCTATTGATCCACATGCTTTTGACACATTCGCAAAAGAAACGTTCGCCATCTACATAAAAAACTACTCTTGGTATTATATGCCAACTTCTGTTCACAAAGTATTGTGTCATGGGGCAGCTGTTATTAAATCCTGCATTTTACCAATCGGCCAGCTTTCGGAAGAAGCTCAGGAGGCGAGAAATAAAGACAACAGGAAATACAGGGAGGCATTCACAAGGAAGTGTTCAAGAGTTGCGACGAATGAAGATCTGGTCCACAGGTTACTAATTTCCTCAGACCCTTTTATAGCTGCCAAAAGACTTATGCCACACAAAGGAAAGAAGGCACATCTAACACGAGAAATAATATCTCTACTTCGTGTGCCATCCTCAAGCTTTGACGAATCCTCATCAGATAGTGAATAAAGTTGTTACTTCATTCATATATTTCAACATTGATGTTTTTATTGTTCAATGATTTGAAAACAGTTATTATCTTACTTTTTTTTTTATTTGTTAATGGTAGTATAAATATGTGACTTTTTTATTGTGAAGGTAATATTGTAAAAATTAGTTTTCCTCGTTATTATTTTCCAAATGTCTAGCGCCTTGGTTGAAGTTGTTTATAGTAGCCTAAATATGTGATATTTTATTGTGATAGTAACTATTTAAAATTTGATTTCCTCATTATTAACTTCCAAATGTTTATATACGCCACACAATTTCAAATTACATGATTATCTCATTGTTAAATTAAATATGAAGGCACGATAATTTCTTTGCGTTGAGACAACTTTCGTTACTTCTCAATTAAAGTAACTTTTTTATATATTAGGTTATTGAATTTGACTTTTAAATACTATGTTGACTGTAGATTTATTTTATTTCACTCGTTATAGAGTTATAATGTAAATTTATTTTAATTATTGTATTATACTGTATTTAAAATTATATTCTTTTTTTGTAATTAAAATAATCATCAGGTCATGATTATCCAGTGTTAAAAAGGTAAAATGTTATATTTCATATTTATTGTGTTGGTCAAACATAATTCAATAATTATATTATTCTAAAGATTGCTTTTATGTGAAGCTGATAGTTTCTTCCATCGTGTGATATGTATTCAAAATTACAAAAAAATATTGCAAATAGAGTGGTAATAATTATAACAAAAAAAGTGTGGTGGTAAATCCAGTGTATATATTTTAAACGATGACAAGTAAGAAATGAAAATATTAAATGAAAATTCTATTACTTTTTCATCCAGTGTTGATTACTGTATTGATTTTCCTCTATCAATGAATGGACTCTATTTCTAACTTTATTTATGATATAATAAATCAGGTTGTTATCGGTAATATCAAAGAGTTCCTATCTACATCAGATCTATACAAACCATTTAATCCTTTTATTAAGGATTATTCGGTAACTTTTCTGTTATACTTTTACAGCAGTGAAATTTTTTATCAGATATATTGTAGTGCATGATCAATTAAGAAATGAACCGTATTACTGTAGGTCTTCCTATTCAACATATAGCTCCTTCAATCAACGAAATAGTAATTCAAGGTTTTATCATTTCCAAAAATAATCGAAAAAATTCTTTATAGGCCTATTAAACTATATAGACTGGTGTCAGCTATCTGATATCGTTTACTTTCTTAATTGTTATCTTAAAAAGAGGTATAAAGTGCAAAGATCTAAAAAAGGTTTACCGAAAATATACTTATCATTTTCACAAATACAATGAGTTCAACCTTAAATGTACCTTAAATTTTATAATTTTACTAATGTGTATTTTCAAAATGACGGCCATTAAAAAATCTTTTAACTCTAATATCTCAAAACTGGTGAATATTAAAAAATTTACAAGTAACAAAATAGTTGAGGAATCAAATGATTTAACCAATGATACCAAATTTATATGAATTCGACAACAAATAACTGAGTTATTTGGATTTTTCTGCATAAAGTATGATTTAATATTATAATAAAACCAAATTAACATTAATTTAACAGGAAACCCGCAATAACTCAGTTATTTTTGGTCGGATTCATACGAATTTGGTATCATTTGTTAAGTAATTTGATTTGTCAACCTTTTTGTTGATTGTAATTTTTTTTATTTACCGTTTTTGAGATATTTGAGTTAAAAAATTTTTAATGGCCGCCATGTTGCATATACAAATTGGAAAAAAATAATATTTTCCCTGATAATAAACATTAATGAGGTAAGGGTTCATGCCAAATATGAACGCAATACAACCATCCGTTACTGCAATAAAAATTATTAAGTGTAAAAAACAAAATGGCGGCTGGCGGATTAACGAAGAATTTTAGGACATAAATTCAAATGAATTTTTTTGTTTATTTTGGCTTGCTGAATAACCTTACAAAGTTTGGGACTGACTGTTAGAAGCTGGACACCCTAGTGTAAAAATGTGTAGCTGGATAATGTTTTGTTACACCCTGTATAACAATTATATATATAAAAAAAAACATAAAATATTATTTAAAAAAAAAACCTGTTCCCAACAGTTTGTGGTCGCATACTTGCTCAATCAAGTGTAAAAATAAAAATACAGAAAGGAAGGTAAAAGTTATTAATTAAATGCAGCTAGATTGTAAAAATATCACACTGTGCGACGTGCCAATGGCGAACAGCAAAGAGTATTGGAAGTCGAGCATCAGCCGTAATAAGGGGTTGAGTATCGGCCGGGAAGTTTCAATCACCAGGTGTTTGATATCAAACGTCGAAGCATCAGGTATCAAGCAACGGTCAAGTGTCAACCATCATCAGAAGTGGAAAAGCGGCCGCGAAGTGTCGATCATCAGGCGTTGGACGTTGGACGTCAAGCGTCAGGCCTCAAGCAACGGTCAAGAAGAGTCATCAGTAGTTAGATTTGGTCACTTCTGGCACAGGTCAGCTGCCCCGGAAGCCACGTGCCGGGGCACATAGCTTCCGGTCGTATATTAAATGAGGGGGAGGTATGCATAAATTAAAAGTTAGTTCAAAACTGAAATTCAACTTGATAATTGGGTTACGGAAAGTATGTCAAGGTCATCCCGAGTAAGTTTTAAAAAAGCCTATCCCGCTAGCACAGGAAATAGTTCTGAGAGTTGAACTACCCGGTGATAGCGGGATAGGTAGATTTAAGTTTTGAACTTTATTCGTAAAAACAAATACAATCAATGTGCAAAAACAAATACAATCAATGTGCAATACAGGTTGAATTTTTGTGATGAAATACGGAGTTGTAAAAGCAAACGCCGACGACGAGGATAAGGTAAAGGCAGAGTCCCCAGATGACGTATTTGACAAGTTTGAAGAAACGTAATATCTCTAGTTGGTTTTCCCGTTCCAATTGCAAACGTTTAATTTCCAATTTCAATTTCTCCTCTTTCATCTTTTCCTCTCCCATCCTTGTGACGAAGGAAACTTCATCCATCATATCCATCATTAGTGTTGTTTTTTGGTGTTTGAAATTTTGAAACAAGTGATGTTGATAGTTCAAATGTTGGAGACGGAATGAGAAGCGAAAGCGAGGAACGTTAGTTAAACGAAGAAGTGGTGGGGGGAAGTTGAATTACAAAGAAGTGGTGGGGGAAGTTGAATCACAAAGAAGTGGTGGGGGAAGGAGGTTGCTCACCATTTGCTTCCGTACTTGTTGTTGTCGTGTCTGATTGTAGAGGTGTAAGTGGAGTAAGATTCAGCAAACTATCTTCATCAGAACTTTCAACCTTATCACAAATAGGACAGGCGTAAGTTATTTCCAGATTCATTTTAACAGTGTTGAATTTACTAACAATTTCGTGTAAAGTATTAAATATTTCTTGCAAATCTTCTTTAGAATTTACTTCGAAACTAGAATTCATTCGTGCCAACGGAAAGTTGTTCATCGTGCGAGAGTCGGTGATTGAATGAAGATCGGCGCTTAGGAAGGAGGCTTATTTGTCGGTGAGCATAAGCTTGTTATTAAGTAAATAGCTAAGTTCCTCTTCTTCGTCTTTCAATTCAAATATCTTAGCTGAAGTAGTAGGCGTTGTTTCGTCTTCACTCGATGATGAAGAAAATTGAAATATCCTAGCTTAAGTAGTAGTCGTTGTTTCGTCTTCACTCGATGATGAAGAATCACGAGGACGTAAATAGTGAACATCAAGTCTGATCCATCTCATAGGATATCTATCCATGACAGAAAGCAAATTTTGAAATATTTCCTCCAATTCTTCTCTGTCAGTTATTATATGTTGAAACTTGACGAAAGGCGATCCCATGTTGTTAGTTAGAGTGTTGGAAGTGAAATAATTCAAAGGTGGATTCAATAAGATACAAAACTTAAACTAATGGTGGGGGAAATCTAAAAGACTTATGGTGGGGGGAAGTCTAAAAAACCAATGGTGGGGGGAAATCTCAAGGTCATCCAATTGAAGTTTTAAAAAAGAGTGTAAAACTGAAATTACACATTCGATGGTTCTACAGGATCGGAATACCAATCTGACCTGTATTTACATCTTTTTATCATATGTGTACAAAAATCATCTTGATGAGACTTGGTGCGTTGACAATGAGCTAGATCGAGAGGATGAAATTTGAAACATCTTTGAGGACAGCATGTATGAAAATATCTTGATTTGTAAAATTTGAAAGTTCGCAATTCCGGTGGCGGTAGTTGTTTTGTTTTGCACTTGCAGTAACAAGATCCAAAAAATTCACATTTAGTGCAAGCTAACCCGTCCACCATCATTGGTCCTAAATCTGTACACTGTTGTTCACAACAGTAACGAGGTTCGTACTTGTACTTTTGTTCTTCCATGTTGACGCTGCTGAGTCCAGTGAAAGAATAAGAGTGTATAGTGTTGAATAGTCAGTTTTATGTACTACAAAAAGTGGTGGGGGTAATTTCAAGGTCATCCAAACGAAGTTTTAAAAAATTATACCTTACTAATGTAAGGAATATTTATACTTAAGAAGTTTATTTCTGTTTATCTTCTTCAGACTTTGTCTGTTTTTGTTTGTCTTCTTCAGCCTTTTTCTCTCTCTCCGCTTTAGCCATAGCGATAAGTTCTTCAGTCGATAGTGGATGTACTTCAGGAAATTTTAAAATTAATTTAGCTTGATATCCTTCTTTAGTTAATATATCTAAATCTTCAGTCATTTGTTCAACGGTGTTGTAATCTTTTCCATAGATTTTTCCATCAAGTTCAATCATCATTCTGTATAACATCTTTAAAATTAGGTGTTGACGCAGCGAGAGTCGGGAAGCGAATGATTAGTTATACAAGTATCATTCCCTTTTTTTATCAACTTGACATTGATCACGTGATTCCTTAGTTTTATTTGTTGAAAGTTATTTAACATTGGTAATACTTGTGGAACTTGATGTTATGTTGACCAGTCGGCGATGAAGATGTTGTAGGTTGTGTAGAAAGAAATACTTCATCATCGCAATATTTTGCTTTAGTAAACATCCTTACATTAGTAGCACTAACATCAACAGTTAAGTGATAACCACCGGTAAGTAAAACTCGCATTTCGTTTGTTAAATCTTCAAGTTGTTCAAAACTTGTAATGGTGTTGGTATCGTAAGAAGCACACTTAACCTTTAGGGACATGTTGAAGTTTTGTATTTAGTGATAGAGAGCGAGATGTGTACGGTACGAAAGGTAGTCGTAGACTGATGAATTTCACAAGTTGATTTTCACTTTTATTATCACACAAAATTGGGTCAAGGTCATCCCGTGGAATTTTTAAAAAAAGCAACATATTGCTATGTATAGGATTGCTAGGACCCCGTCCAAGTTTCGGATGTATCTTCGACGGCGAGGAATGATCTTGAAGCTATTCTTCGGTCGCTCGTCGGTTTCGACTGACCTGTACGGCGATCGGTGTTAAACTGAACTCTTAGCAGTTCAGTCTTTTTTAAAACTTCCTCCGGATGACCTTGAAGCAATTATCCCCTCTCCTTTTTCGACTAACTTCTACTTTTGTTCAACTGTTGAATTTCGGTTTTGAACTAACTTTTAATTTATGCGAAGTTTTAGTTGAACCCGGTTAATTTATGCGCACATTTAGTTCAGCCCCGAATTGTTGAATTTCAGTTTTGAACTAACTTTTAATTTATGCGTAAATCTACTTCAAACGCTCACCCCACCTCCTCCCCCCTCATTTAATATACGACCGGAAGCTATGTGCCCCGGCACGTGGCTTCCGGGGCAGCTGACCTGTGCCAGAAGTGACCAAATCTAACTACTGTCATCCATCAACCATCAGGAGTGTCTACCATTAACTGTCTCATGTCGATCATCAGGCGTTGGTTATTGTACGTCAAGCGTCAGGCGTCAAGCAACGGTCAAGAAGAGTCATCCATCAACCATCAGGAGTGTCTACCACTAGCTGTCTCATGTCGATCATCAGGCGTTGGACATTGGACTTTGAGTGTCAGGCGTCAAGCAACGGTCAAGAAGAGTCATCCATCATCCATCAGGAGTGTCTACAATTAGCTGTCTCATGTCGATCATCAGGCGTTGGACATTGGACGTTGAGTATCAGGCGTCAAGCAACGGTCAAGAAGAGTCATCCATCATCCATCAGGAGTGTCTACAATTAGCTGTCTCATGTCGATCATCAGGCGTTGGACATTGGACTTTGAGTGTCAGGCGTCAAGCAACGGTCAAGAAGAGTCATCCATCATCCATCAGGAGTGTCTACAATTAGCTGTCTCAAGGTGCGGCTACACATAGCAGGAAAGGACACGGAAAGGACACGGACAGGACAGTTTCTGATGAATGCTCCCTGTGTTATCAAATGGGAGCGGCTACACAAAGCAGGATAGGACACGGAAAGGACACGGACAGGACATTTGTCGTGTTGGATGGATCGCCAAACAAGCATTCATCCGCCACTGTCGTGTCCTGTCCGTGTCCCGTTCTGGTATGTGTAGCCACCCCTTCCGACACTATCAGAAAATGATAACGGTAGCTCAGTGTAGTGAGTGTGGCGGCCGGCGGAATGAGCCGTGTCGGACGGCTGCGCGCGCAACCTTCCGACGTCTGACGGCTGCGCGCGCAGCCTTCCGACTCAGAAATGTCCTGTCCGTGTCCCGATATGTGTAGCCACCCCATCAGAATTTTGTCCGTGTCCTTTCCGTTTCCTTTCCTTATCCTTTCCTATTATGTGTAGCCGTACCTTCATGTCGATCATCAGGTTTTGGACATTGGACGTTGAGTATCAGGCGTCAAGCAACGGTCAAGAAGAGTCATCCATCATCCATCAGGAGTGTCTACAATTAGCTGTCTCATGTCGATCATCAGGCGTTGGACATTGGACTTTGAGTGTCAGGCGTCAAGCAACGGTCAAGAAGAGTCATCCATCATCCATCAGGAGTGTCTACAATTAGCTGTCTCATGTCGATCATCAGGCGTTGGACATTGGACGTTGAGTATCAGGCGTCAAGCAACGGTCAAGAAGAGTCATCCATCATCCATCAGGAGTGTCTACAATTAGCTGTCTCATGTCGATCATCAGGCGTTGGACATTGGACGTTGAGTATCAGGCGTCAAGCAACGGTCAAGAAGAGTCATCCATCATCCATCAGGAGTGTCTACAATTAGCTGTCTCATGTCGATCATCAGGCGTTGGACATTGGACGTTGAGTATCAGGCGTCAAGCAACGGTCAAGAAGAGTCATCCATCAACCATCAGGAGTGTCGACCACTAGCTGTCTCATGTCGTTCATCAGGCTTTGGATATTGAATGTCGAGCCCCGAGTACAAATTGGAAATAAACCTCAAAACCCAAAAAGAGACATAACAGAACCATCGCCTTCAGTCCAGATAAAAAAGGAAAAACAAAAACTACTCATGATACTTCAACAAAACATGGACAGACTTGTAAATAAAATTGATAGGTTAACGCACCTCTTGGAGGACTTAAAACCAGAGCTGGTTGTATTGACTGAGCATGGTTTAAAGCGAGCTGAAATTCAGAGGTTTTATATCTCATAATGCACTCTAGTTTCAAAAGATAGCAGAACCAAGTACAATTAAGGTGGTGTGGCTATTTACAAGAGTGGCAATGTCAGCTACACCATTATACCTGCAGGCATTACAAACCATGGCACTGAACTACAATGTGAGCTGATATCCTTGAAAGTAAAATTGAATCGAAAAAACCTGCTTGTTATTGGCGTCTACAGGACTCAAGGGAACTAAAAGGAATCATTAGATATAATCTCAGAAACCCTCGAAGAAACACAAACATGGAAAAATCTAGCTATTCTCATAGGTGATATCAATATCGACTGCTTGGAGCCCAACCAAGAAATTACTGAACTAAATTAAGTACTAAGTCACAGTATGACACGAGATTGCAAATTTTTAAAGAGAGAATCTTTACATTTATTTACATTGGTATCATTGATAACCAATCAATCTGTGCAAAGAGTTCCACCAAATTGATTTTTATCTAAAAATAAAAGCTAATTTTTTCTTGAATCAGAAGGAGATCGAAATATAGCCAATTCTGAAAAAGCTAAACCAAAAAAGTCATCAGTCATTTCGAATTTTTATTGTGGCAGATTTGGTTGTAAGGGCATCAGTTTTATCTACAGAAAAATATGGTCGATACAACTAATTGTGGTTGGCGTTACTCTATTGGGGACAATGATACAGCTGATAAAACCAGACTTGTAAAGTGAATCTAAGTAACGGTGAGACAAAGGTTCTAGAGTTTCTGGTAAAATAGAACATTTGACACCCGCTATCCAATGTGTCTTACCCCTGGGCCAGTCTATGCAGTACAGCTCAAGGTCTTTGTGAAAAGCTCTAGGTCAAGGTCACCAGATGGACTCCTGTACAGGCACGGAACACAGTGTCTCTCCTCATTAACAATAATGTCCACCTTCACACCCGTGGCTCCAATGCAACAATACATTTACACACTCAAAAACCAATCTCTCCATCTTTTTGGTTTATACTTTTATCATTACAAACTAAACCTTATCCAACAATTCCCACAATAAAACCCTCAACGTTTTGTCAAGTCTCCGTTAGTACAATATTATCAAATTTATATTTCATTGAATTTAAATTGGCCAGAAATTAATTAATATTTTTATTATAACTACTAATATTGACATGTAAAATTGAAATATGCCCTTTGTTCTGCAAATCCCTTATCATTGTTAAATTGTAAAAAATCCTTAAACACGCCCACATTCACACTATGCATTCTTTGAAATGCATCCAGAAATTCTAGCATTCTTTTCCTGATCCCAAAACTAACCACAAAATTTATCAGACATAAACACGTCCACTCTTTACACTTTTAATTCATAGTTGGTTTATTGGACACAGTATAACAAAATAACACTATATAAGAACCAAATAACCAATGTTACAACCTCAAAACATACAAAAAATTAAGTTTTATTTATTTATATTTAATTTAAATTCGTATAAAGATACTGTACTCATACAGGATTTACTTACTAGAAAGCAAAGTAAATAACAGTAGTAAACCGATGAAGTAGTTTGGTATTACTTAAGTGAAAGTAATTGAAATTTATTGAATATATCTAACATATATAATTTCTAATGTCGTGAATGATAATCATTATAAAGTAGAAGGAGAAAACATGCTCGAAAAATAAAATGAAATAACCTATTTCAGCTTTGATAATATCCTATTTGTAATTTTAACCCTCCTTGTAAACAGTAAAAATATGTCAGAGTGATCTGATAAAACCATTGTATTTTTTAAACTACCAACATAGCTTGTAATTTTTTTTTAAATAAATCATTTTACCATAATTTTTAAATCATTCCATCAGCCATTTTAAATAAACAGCTGTAACATGGTTTAATGAAGATTTAAAAATGTCAACGAAAAATAAAATAAAAAATACTTGAACTGCCTTCCTATAGCCTAACAACAATAACTGTAAAATCCGGTTTTAATTAATATTGCAGTTATTAACATTGTTGTAATTAATAAAAAGTATCACCAGGGAATAAAATATAAGGTTAGGATATTATTGCATTACAGTACAAGAGAATATTTCCTTTCCTGTTTAATCCACCGTATACGATTTTTTATGAATTTTTTGCTAAAACCCGCTTTTGTCAGAGTGAAAAAATACTCTAATAAAAACTTATTCAAATTTAGAAGATAAAAGTGCTATAATAATAATCATCACATTGCATCAATGGTTTTAGCCTTTCCGATTTTAAAGCAGGGCAAAACAATAAATTTTGCTCATAAAGAATATCGTAATTAGCAACAATACGTTCCCTTAACCCAATTACAAACGTAGCTACTGTAGAACAATTTCCTCTAAAGTGATCATTCGCCGATGTGGACTCACTCAAGTGGTTATTATTTAGTTAGAAGATTTTAAAGTGGGCCGTAACCGGCAGGGATATCGACTGTTGGAGGGGGTGTTGGGGGGTGTGGGGGGCGAGGGGGTAATTGATTGCCCCCCTATCCCCCTTTCCACCCCCAGGTCCCCCCTTTTCCAGAAACGTCACTATATACAGGAGCCTATATGCATCTCATCCCTCCACTCCGAATCCAATTATTTTTAAAAAGATGCAATATCTCCTCTTTTGTCTCATGGGTGAAACAATGTCAGACATACTTAATTTATACGTCAAAGCGGCCCTTGAATGGACAGGGACGGCGAGCCGACCACTTCTTTCAACTGTCCGCAAATTGCGGCACACAAAGACTAATAACGATGTAAAAAAATGATGTCGAATTACCTTTACATTTCGTTTCGGCCACTCTTTCCACTAGGCCAAGAGAAATGAGAAACACATAGTACCAAAGTGGATCAAGAGTGTGGATCTCCTGTCAAATAATTTTTTTGAGTCATAATAAAATCAAATTTGGGAAAACGTATCTTGTACAAATACATTTTTGCTCTGAATTCGTTTTAGATTTTTTAAAGTTACTTGGATGAAAAAAAAAAACGCCATTAACACTATAGTCTTAAGGTTTTTATTGAACATGGTTAAACATAGAGGTCTCCATCCTAATTATGTACAGAACAACAACCTATAAACAATATAAAACAAATGAGCAAAGTTAAATAAGATAAATAATAATAACAAGTTCCGGTTCATTCATAAAAAAACATAGGCTCAGTTAGCTACGAAATAGGTTAACATATTTTTACCAATATAACCCTACTAAAAATTAATTTACGATGCTAAAAAATGGTGGACAGTATTTGTATTTCCCGGAATTTTCAATAATTAGCCATTGAGCAATGCTATACTTTAGTAAACTAAATGTGTAAACTGTAGAGATTGGTGAACATATTGCCTTTACCCTATTGTCAGGAGAATGGTGGAAAAATACATTTAAATATGGAGAATTTCGAAAAGTTTGCACAAATTTGAACTGGGATGGATTTATATAGTGAACCAGGTTTCCGACTTTTTCCTCAACAAAGTCTTTAAAAATAAGATTCAATGGTATTTTTACTGAAAAATTTTCTTAACCAAATATTTTTTGGCATAGGCAAAATCGTAATGTTGATAAAAAGTTTATTTTACTTATTTTGTGCCGAGTATTTTTAACGTTTTTACTTGTAATAAGTTAAGTAATATCACTCAACTACTTATTTTTAAATTTATAGCAATTTGTAGGCCTACACTAACCTTAAAGTATATATTTAAATGGTAAGAGTGTCTTAGACATGCATCTATAACACGGAAAATATGAATCTGGGTGTACTTAAAACAAATCTTATACCTTCCTTCTGCTAACTGCCCGAATAAAAAAAATTTTTGCTGAATAAAATAAAAACGTGCACACAAATTATTTTCTGCACATTTTAGTTTTTAGTTGAACAATTCAATTTATTGCAAATTTGAAGAAGCTAAACCTTACTTATAAAACGATTATCGTATGTTTTTTAAAGAACTATTTAAAAAAAAGTTTTTTTACGATAATTACAATGGGTAATATCCAACTAACCCTTCTACTCAGACCAGTTTTCGAATTTCCAAGGCGATTCTATGATTGCTTCATATTTATCACTAGATAGTAGGGATCTTTGGCCGAAGACTGTCAGGAGGAGCAGGAGGAGCCGACCCCCCCCCCCCCGAGGACCACCGACGGCGAGCCCCCCCCCCCCCCCCGAAACAGTAGGGGACTTTGGTCCAACTGGTCCAACTTTTTTTTTTTTTTTTTTTTTTTGCTAAATAGTAGGGGCATTTGGCCGGTTATTATTATTTACGGTGTCGTGGCCGATGGTGGGGACGATGGTGGGGCAGCGGTGGGGCAACGGTGGGGCAACGGTGGGGAAAAAGTAGTGTGTTTTGGAGACATATAGGTCAAGAAGTCTAATGAACCTCTTTCATCTATCGGTGGTGGGGACGGTGGTGGGGCAGTGGTGGGGCAATGGTGGGGAAAAAGTAGTGTGCTTTGGAGACATGTAGGTCAAAAAGTCTAATGAACCTCTTTCATCATACGGTGGTGGGGCAGCGGTGGGGCAACGGTGGGGCAACGGTGGGGAAAAAGTAGTGTGTTTTGGAGACATGTAGGTCAAAGTCTAATGAACCTCTTTCATCATACGGTGGTGGGGACGATGGTGGGGCAACGGTGGGGAAAAAGTAGTGTGTTTTGGAGACATATAGGTCAAGAGGTGTAATGAAACTCTTTAAACATTTGGTGCATGTACTTTTCATATTGAATAATAAAGAACTAGAATCTTTTAATATGATTACCTTAATAGCATGCAACTCTTTTTAACATTTGTTGCATATACTTTCATATTGAACATTATTTTCACTTTAACTTTTGCACATGACACATTGTGTTTCATAGCTATTTTTCTTTTTCCTGATTTTGTTTCATTTAAATTAATTTACGTATGCTTTTTCTTTTCTGTACTTACAAGCATTACTGAAACTAAGGTTTTAAGGTTTAACAGTAATCTTCTACTGTCTCTGGGACTTCCACTCGTGAGACAACTGACTCTGTGCAGCTCCTCGACGACTCTTCTACTGCTCACATTGATGCGATGATCAGAAGTTTTCACTAAATTGTATTAACACAACTATTGTTTTCTATTCACATCTATTGGTTGGATTGTAAAACAATATTTCTCTTGTATGTTAAGATATTTCTTTTCTTGTAATAAAAATTAGAACTTAACAAACATCTTTCTTCTTTTAATTCGTATGTAAGTTTCACTTTTGAAGGGACTCACTATTTCAAAGTAAAAAGTGCATTTGTAAAAGTTTTCAAAGTCTGTTAGTTTAACCTTTCTGCAGACTCGACATTACGTTTACTATCAAAGACAAAAGAGTCTAGTAATTCACTTTCAAAGTCAAAAGAGTCTGTTAGTTTAGTCATCGCACATCTTTGACTTAGCATGTAAAAGTTTTACACTTCAAATTGAAAAGAGCACTTTCGTTTAACCATTGTGCAGACTCGACATTACATGTTTACTTTCAAAGACAAAAGAGTCTAGTAGATTGCTATTTTACTTTCAAAAGAGTCTGATAGTTTAGTATTTGTACACCTCTGTGTAGACTCATCATTTATATTTTACTTTCAAATTGAAAAGAGTTTGATATCTTTAGTATTTTTCAAAAAGCAAAGAGTCTGACAGTGAATGATCTTAACACTATGTGTAAAACTGGAAAATGAAAACAAGTATGTCAATACAAACTGTCAGATTTATTGAAACAATCTTAAAACTAACATCAAGTGTATTGAAAAATGAATCAGCAAAATAGAAACTTTATACATTATCCAAAAATCATAACATTTATAAAAAGACAACAGAATAAATGTTCATATCACAGTTCATCACAGTCCAAAACATTCCTAATATCCAAACAGCGCCTAAACGATCACACTCATGCGACATAAATTAAATTGTGTATTCGTCTACGTCCATCGGTGCAGGCAGAGCTGGAGGTAGCGGTGGTGCTCTTGGTGGTATTGCATAGTGCCCCCACGGAAGAGTGTTTATTCCGTCCTCCGGCATCACGTATCGTTTGTCATCAAACGGAGCCAGAGATCTTTTTCTCACTACCACTGAGTAAATCATATGGTATTTACTTTGAAAGCGTTGATTTTCCGTACTCTTTGTCGTTCTGTTATGAAGACAATCAATGTAATCTTGTACGGTTAGATCACGCAGAGCGACGGCACGATTAACACCCTTTGCTCGTTTGATAGGGGGAGGCGCGATGCAATCATCTCCATCAATTGCATTATTACAAGTACACATACCGAATGTCATACAGTAGAGTTTTGCCATCAATCCGACAAACATTTCAATGGCCACTCCTCCGGCTTCATCCTTAAACTTTCCCAACACCCTAGCGTTCCGTCCATCATAGCAAATGTGTGTCCTGGGATAGTTACTTGTGTCGAAATCGTCGAGGTGTGTCAACATGTCACGGTAGACGTCTCTGGTACGGATCGCGTAGACTATCCCATCGGTGTCCATGTAGACCATTCTAATCCTTTCGATACCGTACCGCTCTACCATGTCGTAGTGGAAACCGTACATCCATCGTTTACTATGGTCCAGAATGCACATTCCCGCGTATACAGGCTTGTCCAGTACGACTCGCACTTTGGCCATATGTAGCAATGCTAGGTTTTCATTGTACCAAACACGATCATTGAAATTTGCTTTAGCCACATGCTTAGTATACATTTTATGGGATGTGACTAGTTTTACGTTTAGGTGTTTTCTCACATTCTGGAGACTCATACCGTATACTGCATTGACCATCAATTTGAACATCTCCACTTCAAATTTATTGCTGGCCTGCTGTCTTAACTCAGTATTTAGCGTCACGTACGGTTTCAACCACGGTGACTGTTTGAAACGTAGAACTCTGCGGATTCGACGAACACGTAGTCCATTCTCTAACGCCTGTTGAAGATAGCGATAGTGGATTACATATTCCTCCTTATCCGTCAGGGTGGCCATTAATTTCTTAGATGATCCAGCACCGCTGTTGATCACTTGCTCCGATGTGTATGGGAGTTGATACGATGGTGATTTCCTAACTTCTGGACAGAAGGGCAAGTCTCTGTGTTTATCATGTAGAACTTGGTCTTTCGGGTACTCCAAGTCTACTTCCAATACGTACCCGCACTCGCCATCTGCCGGTATGCTCGAGATGTCTAATGCGTCAATTTCCTGCTGTGTTAGCCACTCAAAATCTTTGTACGGAAGCGGTTCCGACATGGCCCATCCGTATAGGTTGTTAGCGTCATAATACATTAAAAATGTATCATTATCACTCTCTACGGAACCTCCACTTGTCGATGCGCACTGGCCGTTTCGGTCACCGCGTCCTCTAGTGTATTTATTATTGGCGATGACGTGCCGAGTTACACATTGAGTCAGACCACCTCGAATACCCTTCTAAAAAAATACATATTGATCCACATCTTGAAGGGTTTCGAGTACCACACCAGTTTTGTAAAGCATGACATCCCAAGCGTAAGATAATGTGCAGGGTCGAGCTGATAGTGTGTTAGACACATCTCCCTGAACCCCTCAAACACATCGGCTAATAGTAGCACATCGGTTCGTAAATATACATCTGAGTATTCACCGAGCGTGGTACAGTTGAATTTACGCCACACTTGTTGTGCATGTTCATAATCAACATCAGTTACTTCATCTCCGAAGGCTTCTTTAGGTGGAAGTAGATCCTCGTTCAGAACATCCTGTGAAGTGATGTATTCATAGGGGAAGACTCCTTTCCTACGTAATAGTCGGAAATCATCATTGTCCGGGTATCTAGCTTTCATGATTTTCATTTTGTCATCAGGTAGTATGGACGCAAGAGTCGCTAATGATTTTGCCATCAGACGATACGAATCGACAAACTGTAGCTTGATGTTACTATGTCGACCAGGATATTTAAATCGTTTTGAAAATGTAATGTACTTTTCTTCCGTGTTGGCGAGTACTTCTACATCACCTTTGTCGATACCCAGTTCTCTGACTATGAAATGCGCATCATAGTTTGATAAATTATGGAAATAGATGTTTATAGTTTCCTGCTCTCGGTCCTCGGGTCTGTGACGTGCATTCAAAACTTCTCCAATCTTCTGTACGTCATCCCGTACTGCGTTTATAAAGTGTTCAGAGGCATTCTCACCTCTGTAGAGTCTCAATTTTGAATATGTGTTGCTAGTCGGATCAATGTCGTCACAATCACCATCGTTGACGTTCCTGTGATTATCATGAATGTAGTACGCGCACGAGTATGGCGTGTGGAGTTTCTTCACATTACTTGGCGCATTCTCGTTGTGATTTATATTAGCACCTCTTGAAGCGGCCGGATCCCACGCTGGTGGAAGAGACGTTGGTGCGGGATGAATAAGTTGATTTGGTTCAGTCGGTACAAGTGCACACTCAAAATCCGCATATATAGTGAAACGTGCTTTTTGTGTACGCTCGATGTGCTTAAACCGAATCTCTTTATCTTCAGACAAATCGGTCCTCAGAGGATCATGCGAAGAGCAGTAACGCTTGTGCTCCTCCAACCGTTCAGCTCCAGTGAGACCCAGTTTGTTCGGCCGGTTGTCGAAATGTGCGAAACATCTCCTGCAAATGAACAAACGATGGCCGCGACGTGTCAGCTGGCTGGAAACTAACCTCTCGAAGTCTGCGATGTATGCATAGTGAGTGGTCCGTTCATCTGTTAGGAACAACAGATCGAAGTGGTTTGGTAGCTCTTGATCCACGACGCGAAGCGGGAAGACATAGTGTTCGTCTTTGTTTTGTTGCTTGCTCCGCTTCTTGTTGTCCAGACCATACACGTTAACGCTTACCCCCGGGTTGTTGCGCTCAAACTTGCGGATGTCATTGATTTTTACTGGGAATTCAAGTCCCTCAAAATTTAAATTAGCTCGGGCCCTAACCTCTGTAGTAAAGTGTTTAGAGGTGAGCCGATCACGACGAGCTTCATTAACAAACTTAGAAAGAATTGAATACTCAAAACACCGCTCATCCGATTCGTTTAGCACATTAACCACAGAGTGTCTCCTGGAGATATCGCGAGGAAGGGGGATGAAGGAGCTACCTCTGAGAGGGCTATAAACATTAACTCTCACCTCCATGTCTAAAACCCTAACAAAGCTCCACCCGGAACCTTTCATCTCGCATGTCTCCTTCTCCAGTAAAATTTTGTTGATGAATTGTTGACATATTTCATCTACATCACTATTTTGGAGGATAGGGACATTTTTGGTCTTGAAGGCTCGCTTGCAAGTCTCACCATGAATATTTGCGAATTGACATTCGATCCAGAGATTAACCTTGATGGCATGAACTATCAATAAAATCCGTCGCATGAGTGTGACAATCGTTGTTCGCAATGAGTTGACAAACTCCTGGAGAGAAACAGTCTCATCAGCGGGCTCCGCAAGCCTGTACGTCTTCAAACGCCCGCGAAATCCTGTCTCGGTCTCCACGAAGCCATCTGGTGCCAAATCACTGGGAATGACGGAGGATCCTTTGTCGATGTCGTCACTGTCTGTTCCTACAGACGCTGTTGACGAGGGGACAGGCGTTGTGGTCGAGATGACAGGCACTGGTGGTTGGACTCCACCGATCTGCTCTGGCTGTTGGTTCACACGTGCAGCTCTACAGCGGAATCGGGCGTGGAACTGCATGCTATCCTTGCGATTGAAGAACCTTCCACATCCACCACACGCATGCTCTGAAAAACACATATAGTTGTAGTCACATGCATAATAAAGGAAAAAAGAAACAGTTTATAAACCAATATGAAAGTTCTGAATGTATAATGCAGTAGCTGAAATTAACTAAATATTAAAATTGGTTAAAAGTCATTACATCAGAACTCATTTAGGAAATGAAGATGGAAGAACGCATCATTTATTGTGAAATCAACTACTGCAAATTTCGTATCTGAATAATATACCGGATGAACTTTTTAAAAAAGTAAAAACAAACATTATTAATTTGAAGTCAAAGAAAAATGCATACCTGTTGTACGAACTCCAACAGACGATGGGACTTGTGTTGGGTCCGTAGCGTGCGATGGTTCCGGTCTCGAATCGAGGTCAGGAGCGTTAGAGGAGCAGGGTCGCGGATCCGAAGGAGTGGAAGCGAAACCTATAACAAATGAACACATATGTGATTTCATCACAACATTTCGTATCTTAAAGTAGATTTATAAGGAGATATGATGAATATTGGGTAAGTAAATACTCGTACATTCCATTCAATGGAGTTGTTTTGATCGCTTTGAGAGTATTCCTAAAATTTTCACATCTTTAAGAACATATTTTCTTGAAGCGAATGTCTATGTATATCCATTTATTTGTGTGAATGATCAGTGTTATGGAGTTAGTGACTATAGCTAAAGTTCGAGGTATTATTAAAAATTTTACTAACCTGGTCTGAATGCGGGATTCATCGCTTGTTGGGGATGTGGGCGATGGGTGATGTCGATGTGACGACGAAGGGCATCATCCCTGGAGTATGTTCGACCACAATCTGGACAGTCAAATTTGACTCCCCCGTGGACGGATCGTACATGTCGACTCAAGTGATCCTTCTTCTTGTACGACTCACCGCACTCCCCACAACAGAAGCGACGTTCCAAAGTGTTGTTCATGATCTACAAACAAATAACTCTACGTAGTATAATGTCTTCAGAGAAATTGTATGAAAAAAACTCAAAGAATGTACTCAAATAAGTTTACTAGTAGTTTACTAGTAGTAGTAGTAGTAGTAGTAGTAGTAGTACTAGTAGTTTTAATATTACAAGAAGCTTTCTTCATAAGTGACCCACACAACAAGCAAGTGTAAAAGAGTTTCATTACGGTCAATTTTCACATTAGTGACAAAACTATTAAAATTGTTTTGAAAGTAAATATTCTACTTTGCATTCAGGAATGTTTATCTTTGCTTAAGAAGCTATGCATTATAGTTTATTAACATTCTTCTCTGTTAAACTACGCAACAAAGGTGAATTTAAAGGCAAGGAGAGTATGAATCAGTAAGTTTGATTTTCTATTACAATTTTACATATCGCAAAGTAAAACACGAAAATCATGTTATGAACTTTTCAGCTAGTACATGATAGAAAGAACGAAGAAACTTGACACAAATAAAATCCACATACATCATACGTATTTAAATATAGATAACTATTCTACATTACGAATACTACTTACATTTAAATTGATGAGTACCCAGGAGTAAGACAGTAGTACTATGGCACAGGGCGCAGCGGAGCACTGGAAAACACGTCCGTTCACCTTGAAGTCCGGAGAGAGACTGAGCGAAGAAAGGCAGTAGCACTGGACCGCTGGAGCACTGGAGCACTGGAGAACACGTCCGGTCACCGTGAAGTCTGGAGAGAGACTGAGGGCAGCGGAGCTAACGGAGCACTGGAGCACTGGAGCACTGGAGCACACGTCCGATCGCCGCGAAGTCTGGAGAGAGAGTGAACGAGCAAATACAGACGCTGTGGGTTGTGAAAATGGCGCAGGATCGTACATAGTATGCAGCGGCACGACAGACGACCATCAACGGCTATACTCAATTTGAATCTCAGCGTATGCCTAGAGTGTAGAGGTTCATTGAAAATGAGTCAACGCGAGAGTGACAAAATTTTAGAACCAACTGTGGCCATTCGGGGGAAGAGGCAGTGTTTTAATTTGTACGAAGTCACCCAACACATTTAGTTCAATATAGAGAAAGAGGTATGAGAACTCGAGGCGTAAGGATAACGTCTCGACACTATTGACTGCGGCTACACCGAACACCGCGCAAACAAAAATCAAGTTGGTGGCGTAGGAATACCGGTTGCCTGCCACGCGCACTATGCATCGGCACGATAGGTGACCATCAGCGGTCATACTCAATTTGAATCTCAGCGTATGCCTAGAGTGTAGAGGCTCATTGAAAATGAGTTAACAACGCGAGAGTGACAAAATTTTAGAACCATCTGCGGCAATTCGGGGACAAGGCAGTGTTTTAAATTGTACGAAGTCACACATCACATTTAGTTCAATATAGAGTAAGAGGTATGAGAGCTCATTACACAAGATAACCACTTAAAGACAGTTTTGATTATGTCAAATCATTAGTCAACTATTTTGTGACTCATAAACATTTAACCCATTAAATGAAGTCACATGTCCCTTGTGCATCACTTCAAAGGAGTAAACATCGGTTGAAAGTTCAACCGCAGCATCACTTCGCATGCAGTACACTCTTTTACATAGAAGCGAGTCGTGCGTAGAAAACCCAACGAAACATTATCAAATTATTTTGACCACCTTAGATTGTCTCCTCGAACACATACACCGAACACATGCGCTTATAAAAAATCAAGATGGCGACGTAAGGATATCGCCTCGACAATGTGGACTGCTGCTACACCGAACACCGCGCAAACAAAAAATCAAGTTGGTGGCGTAGGAATACCGGTGGCCGGACACGCGCGCGGCGGCGTAGGAATACCGGTTGCCTGCCACGCACATTCAAGTAAAATGCGAGCTTTCACATGGTTTCCAGAAATATTGAGGTTTAAAGAGGCCGGTTAAGGACACTTGATGCATGCCGTTCGCGCGCTCGCATTCTATCCGCGCGTAAAATTCAAACACGCGCATTTTTGCGGCATGCATCAAGTGTCCTTAACCGGCCTCTTTAAACCTCAATATTTCTGGAAACCATGTGAAAGCTCGCATTTTACTTGAATGTGCGTGGCAGGCAACCGGTATTCCTACGCCGCCGCGCGCGTGTCCGGCCACCGGTATTCCTACGCCACCAACTTGATTTTTTGTTTGCGCGGTGTTCGGTGTAGCAGCAGTCCACATTGTCGAGGCGATATCCTTACGTCGCCATCTTGATTTTTTATAAGCGCATGTGTTCGGTGTATGTGTTCGAGGAGACAATCTAAGGTGGTCAAAATAATTTGATAATGTTTCGTTGGGTTTTCTACGCACGACTCGCTTCTATGTAAAAGAGTGTACTGCATGCGAAGTGATGCTGCGGTTGAACTTTCAACCGATGTTTACTCCTTTGAAGTGATGCACAAGGGACATGTGACTTCATTTAATGGGTTAAATGTTTATGAGTCACAAAATAGTTGACTAATGATTTGACATAATCAAAACTGTCTTTAAGTGGTTATCTTGTGTAATGAGCTCTCATACCTCTTACTCTATATTGAACTAAATGTGATGTGTGACTTCGTACAATTTAAAACACTGCCTTGTCCCCGAATTGCCGCAGATGGTTCTAAAATTTTGTCACTCTCGCGTTGTTAACTCATTTTCAATGAGCCTCTACACTCTAGGCATACGCTGAGATTCAAATTGAGTATGACCGCTGATGGTCACCTATCGTGCCGATGCATAGTGCGCGTGGCAGGCAACCGGTATTCCTACGCCACCAACTTGATTTTTGTTTGCGCGGTGTTCGGTGTAGCCGCAGTCAATAGTGTCGAGACGTTATCCTTACGCCTCGAGTTCTCATACCTCTTTCTCTATATTGAACTAAATGTGTTGGGTGACTTCGTACAAATTAAAACACTGCCTCTTCCCCCGAATGGCCACAGTTGGTTCTAAAATTTTGTCACTCTCGCGTTGACTCATTTTCAATGAACCTCTACACTCTAGGCATACGCTGAGATTCAAATTGAGTATAGCCGTTGATGGTCGTCTGTCGTGCCGCTGCATACTATGTACGATCCTGCGCCATTTTCACAACCCACAGCGTCTGTATTTGCTCGTTCACTCTCTCTCCAGACTTCGCGGCGATCGGACGTGTGCTCCAGTGCTCCAGTGCTCCAGTGCTCCGTTAGCTCCGCTGCCCTCAGTCTCTCTCCAGACTTCACGGTGACCGGACGTGTTCTCCAGTGCTCCAGTGCTCCAGCGGTCCAGTGCTACTGCCTTTCTTCGCTCAGTCTCTCTCCGGACTTCAAGGTGAACGGACGTGTTTTCCAGTGCTCCGCTGCGCCCTGTGCCATAGTACTACTGTCTTACTCCTGGGTACTCATCAATTTAAATGTAAGTAGTATTCGTAATGTAGAATAGTTATCTATATTTAAATACGTATGATGTATGTGGATTTTATTTGTGTCAAGTTTCTTCGTTCTTTCTATCATGTACTAGCTGAAAAGTTCATAACATGATTTTCGTGTTTTACTTTGCGATATGTAAAATTGTAATAGAAAATCAAACTTACTGATTCATACTCTCCTTGCCTTTAAATTCACCTTTGTTGCGTAGTTTAACAGAGAAGAATGTTAATAAACTATAATGCATAGCTTCTTAAGCAAAGATAAACATTCCTGAATGCAAAGTAGAATATTTACTTTCAAAACAATTTTAATAGTTTTGTCACTAATGTGAAAATTGACCGTAATGAAACTCTTTTACACTTGCTTGTTGTGTGGGTCACTTATGAAGAAAGCTTCTTGTAATATTAAAACTACTAGTACTACTACTACTACTACTACTACTACTACTAGTAAACTACTAGTAAACTTATTTGAGTACATTCTTTGAGTTTTTTTCATACAATTTCTCTGAAGACATTATACTACGTAGAGTTATTTGTTTGTAGATCATGAACAACACTTTGGAACGTCGCTTCTGTTGTGGGGAGTGCGGTGAGTCGTACAAGAAGAAGGATCACTTGAGTCGACATGTACGATCCGTCCACGGGGGAGTCAAATTTGACTGTCCAGATTGTGGTCGAACATACTCCAGGGATGATGCCCTTCGTCGTCACATCGACATCACCCATCGCCCACATCCCCAACAAGCGATGAATCCCGCATTCAGACCAGGTTAGTAAAATTTTTAATAATACCTCGAACTTTAGCTATAGTCACTAACTCCATAACACTGATCATTCACACAAATAAATGGATATACATAGACATTCGCTTCAAGAAAATATGTTCTTAAAGATGTGAAAATTTTAGGAATACTCTCAAAGCGATCAAAACAACTCCATTGAATGGAATGTACGAGTATTTACTTACCCAATATTCATCATATCTCCTTATAAATCTACTTTAAGATACGAAATGTTGTGATGAAATCACATATGTGTTCATTTGTTATAGGTTTCGCTTCCACTCCTTCGGATCCGCGACCCTGCTCCTCTAACGCTCCTGACCTCGATTCGAGACCGGAACCATCGCACGCTACGGACCCAACACAAGTCCCATCGTCTGTTGGAGTTCGTACAACAGGTATGCATTTTTCTTTGACTTCAAATTAATAATGTTTGTTTTTACTTTTTTAAAAAGTTCATCCGGTATATTATTCAGATACGAAATTTGCAGTAGTTGATTTCACAATAAATGATGCGTTCTTCCATCTTCATTTCCTAAATGAGTTCTGATGTAATGACTTTTAACCAATTTTAATATTTAGTTAATTTCAGCTACTGCATTATACATTCAGAACTTTCATATTGGTTTATAAACTGTTTCTTTTTTCCTTTATTATGCATGTGACTACAACTATATGTGTTTTTCAGAGCATGCGTGTGGTGGATGTGGAAGGTTCTTCAATCGCAAGGATAGCATGCAGTTCCACACCCGATTCCGCTGTAGAGCTGCACGTGTGAACCAACAGCCAGAGCAGATCGGTGGAGTCCAACCACCAGTGCCTGTCATCTCGACCACAACGCCTGTCCCCTCGTCAACAGCGTCTGTAGGAACAGACAGTGACGACATCGACAAAGGATCCTCCGTCATTCCCAGTGATTTGGCACCAGATGGCTTCGTGGAGACCGAGACAGGATTTCGCGGGCGTTTGAAGACGTACAGGCTTGCGGAGCCCGCTGATGAGACTGTTTCTCTCCAGGAGTTTGTCAACTCATTGCGAACAACGATTGTCACACTCATGCGACGGATTTTATTGATAGTTCATGCCATCAAGGTTAATCTCTGGATCGAATGTCAATTCGCAAATATTCATGGTGAGACTTGCAAGCGAGCCTTCAAGACCAAAAATGTCCCTATCCTCCAAAATAGTGATGTAGATGAAATATGTCAACAATTCATCAACAAAATTTTACTGGAGAAGGAGACATGCGAGATGAAAGGTTCCGGGTGGAGCTTTGTTAGGGTTTTAGACATGGAGGTGAGAGTTAATGTTTATAGCCCTCTCAGAGGTAGCTCCTTCATCCCCCTTCCTCGCGATATCTCCAGGAGACACTCTGTGGTTAATGTGCTAAACGAATCGGATGAGCGGTGTTTTGAGTATTCAATTCTTTCTAAGTTTGTTAATGAAGCTCGTCGTGATCGGCTCACCTCTAAACACTTTACTACAGAGGTTAGGGCCCGAGCTAATTTAAATTTTGAGGGACTTGAATTCCCAGTAAAAATCAATGACATCCGCAAGTTTGAGCGCAACAACCCGGGGGTAAGCGTTAACGTGTATGGTCTGGACAACAAGAAGCGGAGCAAGCAACAAAACAAAGACGAACACTATGTCTTCCCGCTTCGCGTCGTGGATCAAGAGCTACCAAACCACTTCGATCTGTTGTTCCTAACAGATGAACGGACCACTCACTATGCATACATCGCAGACTTCGAGAGGTTAGTTTCCAGCCAGCTGACACGTCGCGGCCATCGTTTGTTCATTTGCAGGAGATGTTTCGCACATTTCGACAACCGGCCGAACAAACTGGGTCTCACTGGAGCTGAACGGTTGGAGGAGCACAAGCGTTACTGCTCTTCGCATGATCCTCTGAGGACCGATTTGTCTGAAGATAAAGAGATTCGGTTTAAGCACATCGAGCGTACACAAAAAGCACGTTTCACTATATATGCGGATTTTGAGTGTGCACTTGTACCGACTGAACCAAATCAACTTATTCATCCCGCACCAACGTCTCTTCCACCAGCGTGGGATCCGGCCGCTTCAAGAGGTGCTAATATAAATCACAACGAGAATGCGCCAAGTAATGTGAAGAAACTCCACACGCCATACTCGTACGCGTACTACATTCATGATAATCACAGGAACGTCAACGATGGTGATTGTGACGACATTGATCCGACTAGCAACACATATTCAAAATTGAGACTCTACAGAGGTGAGAATGCCTCTGAACACTTTATAAACGCAGTACGGGATGACGTACAGAAGATTGGAGAAGTTTTGAATGCACGTCACAGACCCGAGGACCGAGAGCAGGAAACTATAAACATCTATTTCCATAATTTATCAAACTATGATGCGCATTTCATAGTCAGAGAACTGGGTATCGACAAAGGTGATGTAGAAGTACTCGCCAACACGGAAGAAAAGTACATTACATTTTCAAAACGATTTAAATATCCTGGTCGACATAGTAACATCAAGCTACAGTTTGTCGATTCGTATCGTCTGATGGCAAAATCATTAGCGACTCTTGCGTCCATACTACCTGATGACAAAATGAAAATCATGAAAGCTAGATACCCGGACAATGATGATTTCCGACTATTACGTAGGAAAGGAGTCTTCCCCTATGAATACATCACTTCACAGGATGTTCTGAACGAGGATCTACTTCCACCTAAAGAAGCCTTCGGAGATGAAGTAACTGATGTTGATTATGAACATGCACAACAAGTGTGGCGTAAATTCAACTGTACCACGCTCGGTGAATACTCAGATGTATATTTACGAACCGATGTGCTACTATTAGCCGATGTGTTTGAGGGGTTCAGGGAGATGTGTCTAACACACTATCAGCTCGACCCTGCACATTATCTTACGCTTCCATCGTACGCTTGGGATGTCATGCTTTACAAAACTGGTGTGGTACTCGAAACCCTTCAAGATGTGGATCAATATGTATTTTTTGAGAAGGGTATTCGAGGTGGTCTGACTCAATGTGTAACTCGGCACGTCATCGCCAATAATAAATACACTAGAGGACGCGGTGACCGAAACGGCCAGTGCGCATCGACAAGTGGAGGTTCCGTAGAGAGTGATAATGATACATTTTTAATGTATTATGACGCTAACAACCTATACGGATGGGCCATGTCGGAACCGCTTCCGTACAAAGATTTTGAGTGGCTAACACAGCAGGAAATTGACGCATTAGACATCTCGAGCATACCGGCAGATGGCGAGTGCGGGTACGTATTGGAAGTAGACTTGGAGTACCCGAAAGACCAAGTTCTACATGATAAACACAGAGACTTGCCCTTCTGTCCAGAAGTTAGGAAATCACCATCGTATCAACTCCCATACACATCGGAGCAAGTGATCAACAGCGGTGCTGGATCATCTAAGAAATTAATGGCCACCCTGACGGATAAGGAGGAATATGTAATCCACTATCGCTATCTTCAACAGGCGTTAGAGAATGGACTACGTGTTCGTCGAATCCGCAGAGTTCTACGTTTCAAACAGTCACCGTGGTTGAAACCGTACGTGACGCTAAATACTGAGTTAAGACAGCAGGCCAGCAATAAATTTGAAGTGGAGATGTTCAAATTGATGGTCAATGCAGTATACGGTATGAGTCTCCAGAATGTGAGAAAACACCTAAACGTAAAACTAGTCACATCCCATAAAATGTATACTAAGCATGTGGCTAAAGCAAATTTCAATGATCGTGTTTGGTACAATGAAAACCTAGCATTGCTACATATGGCCAAAGTGCGAGTCGTACTGGACAAGCCTGTATACGCGGGAATGTGCATTCTGGACCATAGTAAACGATGGATGTACGGTTTCCACTACGACATGGTAGAGCGGTACGGTATCGAAAGGATTAGAATGGTCTACATGGACACCGATGGGATAGTCTACGCGATCCGTACCAGAGACGTCTACCGTGACATGTTGACACACCTCGACGATTTCGACACAAGTAACTATCCCAGGACACACATTTGCTATGATGGACGGAACGCTAGGGTGTTGGGAAAGTTTAAGGATGAAGCCGGAGGAGTGGCCATTGAAATGTTTGTCGGATTGATGGCAAAACTCTACTGTATGACATTCGGTATGTGTACTTGTAATAATGCAATTGATGGAGATGATTGCATCGCGCCTCCCCCTATCAAACGAGCAAAGGGTGTTAATCGTGCCGTCGCTCTGCGTGATCTAACCGTACAAGATTACATTGATTGTCTTCATAACAGAACGACAAAGAGTACGGAAAATCAACGCTTTCAAAGTAAATACCATATGATTTACTCAGTGGTAGTGAGAAAAAGATCTCTGGCTCCGTTTGATGACAAACGATACGTGATGCCGGAGGACGGAATAAACACTCTTCCGTGGGGGCACTATGCAATACCACCAAGAGCACCACCGCTACCTCCAGCTCTGCCTGCACCGATGGACGTAGACGAATACACAATTTAATTTATGTCGCATGAGTGTGATCGTTTAGGCGCTGTTTGGATATTAGGAATGTTTTGGACTGTGATGAACTGTGATATGAACATTTATTCTGTTGTCTTTTTATAAATGTTATGATTTTTGGATAATGTATAAAGTTTCTATTTTGCTGATTCATTTTTCAATACACTTGATGTTAGTTTTAAGATTGTTTCAATAAATCTGACAGTTTGTATTGACATACTTGTTTTCATTTTCCAGTTTTACACATAGTGTTAAGATCATTCACTGTCAGACTCTTTGCTTTTTGAAAAATACTAAAGATATCAAACTCTTTTCAATTTGAAAGTAAAATATAAATGATGAGTCTACACAGAGGTGTACAAATACTAAACTATCAGACTCTTTTGAAAGTAAAATAGCAATCTACTAGACTCTTTTGTCTTTGAAAGTAAACATGTAATGTCGAGTCTGCACAATGGTTAAACGAAAGTGCTCTTTTCAATTTGAAGTGTAAAACTTTTACATGCTAAGTCAAAGATGTGCGATGACTAAACTAACAGACTCTTTTGACTTTGAAAGTGAATTACTAGACTCTTTTGTCTTTGATAGTAAACGTAATGTCGAGTCTGCAGAAAGGTTAAACTAACAGACTTTGAAAACTTTTACAAATGCACTTTTTACTTTGAAATAGTGAGTCCCTTCAAAAGTGAAACTTACATACGAATTAAAAGAAGAAAGATGTTTGTTAAGTTCTAATTTTTATTACAAGAAAAGAAATATCTTAACATACAAGAGAAATATTGTTTTACAATCCAACCAATAGATGTGAATAGAAAACAATAGTTGTGTTAATACAATTTAGTGAAAACTTCTGATCATCGCATCAATGTGAGCAGTAGAAGAGTCGTCGAGGAGCTGCACAGAGTCAGTTGTCTCACGAGTGGAAGTCCCAGAGACAGTAGAAGATTACTGTTAAACCTTAAAACCTTAGTTTCAGTAATGCTTGTAAGTACAGAAAAGAAAAAGCATACGTAAATTAATTTAAATGAAACAAAATCAGGAAAAAGAAAAATAGCTATGAAACACAATGTGTCATGTGCAAAAGTTAAAGTGAAAATAATGTTCAATATGAAAGTATATGCAACAAATGTTAAAAAGAGTTGCATGCTATTAAGGTAATCATATTAAAAGATTCTAGTTCTTTATTATTCAATATGAAAAGTACATGCACCAAATGTTTAAAGAGTTTCATTACACCTCTTGACCTATATGTCTCCAAAACACACTACTTTTTCCCCACCGTTGCCCCACCATCGTCCCCACCACCGTATGATGAAAGAGGTTCATTAGACTTTGACCTACATGTCTCCAAAACACACTACTTTTTCCCCACCGTTGCCCCACCGTTGCCCCACCGCTGCCCCACCACCGTATGATGAAAGAGGTTCATTAGACTTTTTGACCTACATGTCTCCAAAGCACACTACTTTTTCCCCACCATTGCCCCACCACTGCCCCACCACCGTCCCCACCACCGATAGATGAAAGAGGTTCATTAGACTTCTTGACCTATATGTCTCCAAAACACACTACTTTTTCCCCACCGTTGCCCCACCGTTGCCCCACCGCTGCCCCACCATCGTCCCCACCATCGGCCACGACACCGTAAATAATAATAACCGGCCAAATGCCCCTACTATTTAGCAAAAAAAAAAAAAAAAAAAAGTTGGACCAGTTGGACCAAAGTCCCCTACTGTTTCGGGGGGGGGGGGGGGGGCTCGCCGTCGGTGGTCCTCGGGGGGGGGGGGGGGGGGCTCGCCGCCGGTGGTCCTCGGGGGGGGGGGGGGGGGGTCGGCTCCTCCTGCTCCTCCTGACAGTCTTCGGCCAAAGATCCCTACTCTAGATCAAAATGGGGTATAACTTTTTTGGCATGATTGATGCAAATAATGCTAATACCTAGTAAAAGTACATACTATCCTCGTTTTATCAATATTTGAAAATAAATTATCGATATGCTTAACACCCCCCCCCCCACAACAAATTTATAATTATGAAAAATGACGTCTACAGGTATTACAAATTGAGTTTTAATTTGAACTCTAATATTCACTTGATTTTTCATTTGTTATTTATTTTTAAATGGCTATGAGGTGTAAATCAATTATAAATATTATTTTGCACAAATAAACAAACGTTTTTGAAGTAAGTACTAAACGACAACAGTGCCTATACTACAATAGAAGCTGTATATTTGAGGACACCATCCATTGGAAAAATTACGCAGTTTAATACCAATACATTCATTTCTACTGTAGAAGCCTGTCAATACCCTTAAACCGAATGCAGTAGGTCCAAGTACTAAACGACAACAGTGCCTATACTACAATAGAAGCTGTATATTTGAGGACACCATCCATTGGAAAAATTACGCAGTTTAATACCAATACATTCATTTCTACTGTAGAAGCCTGTCAATACCCTTAAACCGAATGCAGTAGGTCCAAGTACTAAACGACAACAGTGCCTATACTACAATAGAAGCTGTATATTTGAGGACACCATCCATTGGAAAAATTACACAGTTTAATACCAATACATTCATTTCTACTGTAGAAGCCTGTCAATACCCTTAAACCGAATGCAGTAGGTCCAAGTACTAAACGACAACAGTGCCTATACTACAATAGAAGCTGTATATTTGAGGACACCATCCATTGGAAAAATTACACAGTTTAATACCAATACATTCATTTCTACTGTAGAAGCCTGTCAATACCCTTAAACCGAATGCAGTAGGTCCAAGTACTAAACGACAACAGTGCCTATACTACAATAGAAGCTGTATATTTGAGGACACCATCCATTGGAAAAATTACACAGTTTAATACCAATACATTCATTTCTACTGTAGAAGCCTGTCAATACCCTTAAACCGAATGCAGTAGGTCCAAGTACTAAACGACAACAGTGCCTATACTACAATAGAAGCTGTATATTTGAGGACACCATCCATTGGAAAAATTACGCAGTTTAATACCAATACATTCATTTCTACTGTAGAAGCCTGTCAATACCCTTAAACCGAATGCAGTAGGTCCTCTCGTACACATTCCAAATCCGAGGAGATGATTATTTTATAAGAGTCCCTGAGTTCGTTTACTTTGTACAAAAAGTTTTGTTTGATTTTCTGTTTTGAAAGTTTTATTTTTATATTGTTAATTAATTTGTCAAACCATTGATGTCCAAATTCTATTTTGTTGTTTTCTGATTGCATTATCTTCGTCAATAAATTATCACTGGTTGTTGATTTTATTCAGCCCATAGATTATGTTTTAGTTGTATTGAGATTATTATAAGGGATTATTCTGTATGATTATTACATCTATTGTATTGTCGGATACTATTTTCCTTTGGTTTAAAACAATTTATGGCAAGTATAATTCTTTTCCTCATTTTTTTCTCGGTTTGTGTACATCGTAGAAATTCAGTTAGAAAGTTACTGTCCTGTAGGTGAGCAGAATCCCATTATAATTCACGTCGGCTCCCAGGGCTTAACCCCTTCGGGCTTTCAACATTTCAATATCAATCTTATGGAAGAAGGGCAATTGATTTAACCATTAGAAAGCTGTTGTAACAAAAAATGCTAGCAAAACAGGAAAACATAATCTTTGCTTACAAAACATTTTAAAGTGGATCCAGATAAAGTTAAATGTTGGTCGAATTTCGACCAGTGGGCGAGCTGTAGTATACTTAAGCATGTTTCTTTTCCTCCTTTTTCTCGGGTTGTGTGCATCGTAGGAGAAATCTGCGCATACCGTTAGAAAGGTAAAGAAGGAACTGTAGATGAGCAGAATCGCATTTTAATTCAGATTGTAACACAGGGCTACAACCATCAGGCTTTTAAACTTTCAATGTTAACCCGATGGAAGAAGGCAATCATGGAATGATTGGATCATTATATTTTGATAGCTGTTGTTGCAACAAATACACAAATGGTAACAAAACAAAGATTACACGTTTTCGTTATAAAATATTTTAAAAACAAATTAAGTCTAGATAAACTGAAGTTTTCTTCGAATATCAACCAGTGAGCTAATTATTTCCTACATTTCATTGGGAATGAATGAAAAATCATAAACTTATGTTTAGCACATATTTTGCCTCTGTTTACTGCTATAAGATACAATTAAATTTTGTCTCATATAAACACGGATCCAATCACAGAGCTGAACCATGAAGTTGCTTTGAATTTCATTTACATAAGCCAAAATTAAATTGATTTACAGAAAAATGTCCCTCCTTTAAAAACAATTTTACTTTCAAAGGCTGCAAACCTGCAATAAATGTTGTTGGCAACGTCACTCAATCATGAGTGCTATCTATGCGATTTCTACCTCAAAGCGACGATTCTGGTTATATGGAAACTTAATCACGATGGAACGGGTGGAATTCCGCTTTCATGGTAGCGGCACATTTAATTAAGGTATAATCTAATTTTGCTTTGTAAATTGAAAGAGTTATTGTAAACCACATTGTTCGACGGATTTAGGAATATTTTTAGGCTTTGGGATCAAAGGAAGGTTCTTGGAATTAATGTTTTATATTGTGTTAATTTAATAGTAGTACAGCATCAAGGCATCAATTAGTAATAAAATGTATTTTAATGAATTCATAATAAGGTTTCAGTAGATTGCATTGGATCCGTATTTTGGCAGTTGTGGTGTAACAAGAAATTTGTTCTCTCAAGCGGCTGTTCTCTTGCTGGCTCTGGCGTCTCAGGAAATATTTCATTGATTAGAAAATTCACAATTTGAATTTAAAAATTACCACGTGGATTAAAGAAAATATTTTGTGATGGGAGGCTTTTCAGTCTTTTCAGTGAAAATGAAAAAGCACGCATTTATTTGACCCTATAACACTTGATTCTCTCAAAGAGCTGGTTTACTAAAACCGACATTAAATTTTCAGGTAAATGTGATCGTAAAAGGCGTTTTATACCTTGAAAAGTGAGTTAAAAGAAATTTAAAAGAAATAAATGGTGTTTATAAAATAATTTTTATTCTTATATTCCAATAATTCATTTTATAGTTTCTGCCACTTCTCTACCTTCTTAAATCAGCTTAAATTGATCGTTTAGTAAAAAATGTGTAAACTGATGTGTATAAAATAAACATCGTGTATTTTTTCACAAGGAAACATAATCTTACTGTTATACACTAGTTTCTTGCAATCGAATAATGTTTCTGTCAAAAAAGGACGAATTAGTAATATTAAGGTTATTCCCAGGATTATAAAAGTCAATTATTTGACAGTGCCTTTAAATGAGACAGTAAATTGTAGATTTAAAATAAACATTTCCTTTTCCTAAAATGGCAATTTTAAACTTCATCAAGAACTGCATAATGCATATAAATTGTTTCATTTAAACTATATTATTTATGGTTGTAAAAAAATTATAATTTTGTACAGTAGTGTTTACCGGTAAATACAAAAACATTATAATAATAAAACTGCCTAGAAACGAACAATAATTTAAATGTGTTAAACAGCTAGGTGCTGAGAAATTCGGTTTAAATTTTATCTGTAAAATAACTTGTATTTTGTATGCGGTTTGACTAATTAAATTAAAAACTGATATCTATTTTGCACATAAATCCCTCAACAATAGAACCAAGCAAAACGAAAGAAAACCATAGAACAGAAAAAATTAACATATTTCTTTTTTTTTTTTATTTTTGTTGTTTGTTCTTTTTTACTTTCTGGCATACCTAACCCGAGGCAATAAAACTTATGCATTTGGCAAGGAGAACGTTGCACTGTAACTTCAACACTCGCTTGCTCGTTTCTGAATGTTGCTTGTCGTTTGTACCGTTTTTCTTAATGGAGAAAACCTACCGTAATAGCCACGGTAATACCTCCTGGCACCGTGATTTATTTTTGAGGTCCCTAAATGCCATAACTGTTTTTTTTTTTTTTTTTTTTTTTTTTTTTTAAGAACCCTCTAATTTTATATTTTTTTTTATAAAGGTCTAGGTCGAATCTTCAGGTTGTGTTGTGGTGTTTCGATATGGTCAACAATAGAATTTTTGACATTTCCACCTTTAAATATAATTGATCAATTTCAAAACATACCATACGAAAGAACTAAAAAAATAAATAATTTGGTATGTTTTTCAATCATTTAACTTACTTCAACAGTTAACAGAAAAAATCGATTTTTCTTTTTTACAAAGAAAATCGACAATGTGCGTGTTATGTGTGTTTACAATTTACTTGTTTCAAGCGGTTACGAATATATGTATTTATGTAGTATATCAATGATATATAAAAGAGAGATATATAAAGTGTATCAATATGTGTTATATATACATGTACATATGTATTTATATAATGTGTGTGTTTATATGTATGTCTAACAT
The DNA here is from genome assembly GCA_030545055.2 of Neoaliturus tenellus. Lineage (NCBI taxonomy): Eukaryota > Metazoa > Arthropoda > Insecta > Hemiptera > Cicadellidae > Neoaliturus > Neoaliturus tenellus. The sequence goes on along the minus strand of CM061535.1, from coordinate 50,927,640 downwards.
TATTTTACCAAGATAATCAACAGGTCCTTATATCTTGGTATTTACATAACTTGATATTTATTCCTACCGATACTTGGTGACCACGCAGGTCTGCTGCGACGAGGGTATATTAGCTCGCGATGTCGACGCGCCTCGCCGCGACGCGGCGCCACTATCGCAGCGGCACGGTCCACCAGACACACACAACCATATCTCTTCGGCCCAACAAACACATTACTTTCTGTCACTCTCATATCGACCCCGAGTAAATGAGACGCGGGCCTCTGTCGGCCGGTTTAGACAAACTCTATTCTGCATCAACATTAAAATCAACTACGTAGCTGCTCATCGATCAATTGACCGTTAATTGAACGTTTCAACCTTGAACAACGGCCTTCCTCAAGACTAGACGTCTTAGTGATGTAAAAAATAAGGATACGGTACTTAAAACTAGCATTTAAGTGAGAAGTGTCGAAAGTTAACTTCTGTAGAGATTTATCATTGACGTCACAAACACCAAAATAATTCAATCCAAATATTAGAAAAACCTATCTTGCAGTCGCAAAAGTTTTTATATTTTTTCTTTATTTTAATTATTTATTTATTTAAAACATCATCTGATATAGATTACACACATATTTACAATACATAAAATATTTTTTTACAACTACTTCTTCTTTCCTTTCTATTTTCTTAGTGTTCTTCTTTAAATTTCTTCTTTTACGCATTTCCCATTGCGATTAGCTCGTATTTTCACAGTGATTTGACTTTGTGAAGTTTGAAAAGAAGTATAGGATTGAACCTTTCTTTTCTGAGACGATACAAATGTTTAACGATAGTGATTAATAATATTTTGTATCTCACAATCTTTTACAACGCTCTTTCCTTCACACATAATTTTATGTGTAGAATGTCGGATGTTGCCATTACATGAGCTGTAGACACTAGACAGAGTGATGTCTGAGCGGTAAACCAGAGACTTTTTGATATATAAGGCATTAGATGATTCAACTTCTTCCCCATTAATTTTTTTATTTTTTATTTGTTTAATAAACTTAAAGAAAACCGATCTCATCAAGTTATTGGATAGTAGTAGGTATTAGTGGATACTATCAGTTAGTCTCTAACTCTAGCAGAATTAGTCTCTATGCCTAAACAAAACTGAGATTCTAAACTGTATAGAAGGAGACCAGTATGCAGGAGGTCCCCTTTCCTTCAGAAATGTAGTAGTAGTTTTAAACACTAGAATCGAAGGACCCCCCATCGATAGTTTGAATTGAAGATAAGTTAAATATTTCAACCATTTTTCTATCTTTAAAAAATGAAATTAGCTCAATCATAGAACTACAAAAACAACTGTTTAAATATAAAAAAGCTTTGATCGAAAATAAGGCAAGGAGTTTCTGTCTGTCCGCGCTTTCTTGTTGATCTGAAAAGTTGCTGCCCGGCTCGAGTTTTCCAGTTTTAATTAATTGTGGACGAGGAATTTTACACTCGAATCCACTCAGGATTCTAGTGGGTTAAACAAACAAAAGTTATAAAAAGTGTTGGGAACGATATAACTAACCAGGTCAGTAATTAACTTGTTAGGTGTTTTTTCTTAATCGGCGTTTTTGTCGGATTCATAGTATATGAAAAAAACGTCATAAGTCATATTCACTTCAGTAAAACATTGAAAACATTCCTCCACATTTGACTGTTTTGGACTGTGTTTTATAATATTTATTGTTAAAAAATATGTTTTATTGTGTGAATATATAATGTTGGACCTAGGGTACTCATATATAAAATAGAAGAATTTTATTTGTACAAAAGATATTAAAAGTAAGAACAATTTAGTTAATTTTCGACATCACTGAGAATGATATTTTAACATTTTTAAACGTTTACGGTTTGAGAGTCTTAATGTAACTATTAAAAAATATATTACCAAGTTTCAGGAAAATCTGTTGATAAACGGTGTCCAAAAAGGGGGAATAAAATACCATGTTTTGCCCAAAGCCTATGGCTAACTGAAATTCAATTGCCAACTGCGCTACTAGCGCTAAGGTGATGAAGACGAACCAAGGCCCAGAATATTGATGTCTCTTCCCAAGTACACTGAAAAACTGTTTTGTTGGGGTAACAAAAAATTTGGTTGAAATCCGGACAACTATTTTTTTTTTTTTTTGGACTAACAAAATTATTTTGTTAAAATTTTTTGGTTAAAGCAACAAAAAATTTTTGTAATTACAACAAAAAGTTATTTTGTTAATTCAACAAAATTCTGATACATTTTGTCACCATAACCAAACCCATTTTGTTGGCCTGAGTTATTGCAAAGTATTATTTTTACATACAATTTCATGAATAAATGCCTTTATGCCAACCAACAGATTAAAAAATTTAAATAAAACTAATAAAAAAGTAACCATCTATGACAGGATTCGAACCTACAACTTCACACTCAAAAGGACTTGACGCTCTAACCACCTGAGCTACGGGAGCAGTGATATTGAAGCCGCGTTTACACCGGAGTTGGAGACCGGAGTTGCAGACTTTTATCGGCAATCTCGATTGCAGACGCTAGTTGCAGACAGAAGTTTGCAACTTGTGCTTGCAACTGTACACAGTTTGCTTCTGCAACCGCAACCTGCAACCGGGGAACTTCTAAAATGTTGACCAGAAGAAAAACATGTTGACCGGGTACTTCAAAGAGTCGTATTTGCACCAAATTTGGTTTGAAAGTTTTATTAATGGTCATAAACAACCTGTATAAATTTCATAGAAATAAATTGTTATTAACGGTGTTTGTATACAAAAAAACTTGTTGACCAGCATAAAAACATGTTGACCGGGTACTTTAAAAAGTCTGATCTGCTTCAAATTCGGTATGAACATTCTAATAATGTTCCTACACAACCTATAAAAATTTCATAAAAAAAATTTTATGAGGGTGTTTGTATAAAAAAAAAAAACCTTGTTGACCAGTTCAAAAACATGTTGACCGGGTACTACAAAGAGTCGTATTTGGACCAAATGTGGTATAAAAATTCTATTAAGGGTCATAAACAACCAGTATAATTTTCATGGAAATAAATTTTTATCAAAGGTGTTTGTATACAAAAAAAAAAAAAAAAAAAAAAAAAAAAAACAGGTGCTGGTCAACATTTTAGGTAGACCCCTGCAACCGAGCCATCAGTCAGTGTGTATAATGCCGATTGGTGGGAAAGGAAGTGACGTAGCAACGTAGCCGATGGGCGGGAGGGGTGGCGGGGTTAGTTGCAGACTCAAGTTGCAGATCAAATAGGCGCTGCAACTCGGGTTGCCGACCGGGGTTGGCAACCGCCTTTGATCTTTACCGACTCCGGTCGGAAAACCAAAATTCGGTCTCCGACTCGAAAATTCGGTTTGCAACTCCGGTCGGCAACGCGAGTTGCAGTTGTTTTAGTGCGTCTGCAATCGAGATTGCCGATAAAAGTCTGCAACTCCGGTCTCCAACTCCGGTGTAAACGCGGCTTAAATGTTATTATTTACTACTTAGCCATTTTTTACTCGGCCTCCGTTCAGAACTTCGTTAAAACTCAAAAAGTTAGCCCAAATGTGAATTAACTTACTAATTGACGTTGAACGTTTATTTGACGTGAAATAAATATTCTGTGCTATGTGGGTAAACAAAATATTTGGTTGGGAATACCAAATTTTATAACCAAACCATTTTGTTGATCCAAACCATTGGTTTTGTTGGTTTGACCAATTTATTTGGTTCCCTCAACAAAACGACGGCAACAAAATAAATTTTTTTGCTCCAACAGAACAGTTTTCAGTGTAGCATAAAAATAAGTTAAAAAGAAGTTTGCATGCAGTAATTTTTATATAAGTTCAACATTATTTTAATATCAGCTGAACTTGAATTTTTTTTATATTAATACGAGTTTTGAAACAAGTTTGTAATAATTTTAAAATTAATAATAACTTATTTTAGTACGAGTTTCTTATAATTTTAAAATAACATGTAATCATTTTAAATTGAGTTTGCATGGTACTTAAAATTGAAAAATGGGTAATAAAGTTTTCTTCATAAAAATTTATTATTGGATGCATTTATGCTAACCAACAAATTGAAAAAAAATGCAAAAAATGAGGAAAACTGTCGTTCTGTATCGGGATTTGAACCCTCAAACTCTTAGACCTCACCCAACGTCTTGACGCTTTAACTCCCTGATCCACTTGAACTGTCCTGAAGGTGATCTAATTTACTATACTTAAAAAATTTACAAATCGGCTTTCACTGGTGCACTTGTGGGAGCAACGTAAATGAGAGTCAAAATGTTGGCCCAAATTTGAAATAACTTACAAATTGACCATTTTCAGGTGTTAAATAATTTCAAAAGTTTATGGTTATAAAATATTTTATGTAATTTGAATTTTATATTTTTAATATTCCAAGAAAACGACATAAACTTGATATAATTAATAATCACTTGAATATACTAAAAAGGTTTTTTGACATACAGTATATTGATATATTAATTGACTTTTATTTTAATATTATAAAATTCCCCTGCTGAGGTTAATAGTTTCTTGACACTGTGTATCTATATCAAAATCTACAATCACATACAGGCCTACTAGTTAAAAATATTTTTCAAGTACCGAAATTTCCAATAAATGTAAAAAATTTGATGTTTTGTACGTTAAAATTGTTACGTTATTAGACTTTGATTTTTAAACCTTGGTGTTAAACCTTGAATAGCTACAATTCTTTGAACTAAGTAGAAAACATTGTATATTTATGGTTTTAAGTATAGAAATTTCTTTTTCCCAACTTCCAATTTGGTTTTTGACAGGTGCAACAGGCAATCCTGTCGAGTACTGCGTACACTGATGTCAAAAGACTAGCTTTTTCTAAGATATTTGGGGTTTCCAGTCGGAAGAACTTTTGTGAACTAACTGGAGAGCTTGCAAATCAGAGAGGTTAGTCATTGATAAAATCCTAGCTCTTAACCTAAACTTACTGATATGGTCGAATTTTTGCAGGCTTTAAATAAACCTCAAAGCTCTGTTATGCATTCGGGTGGGAACCATCTCATTTTTCCCGTGTTAAACAAGAAGAAAAAACCAGGATCGCGTCGATTGTTGATTGTCCCTTTCTGAAGCCGTACTGACAAGGGCAAAGGTCCCCGCAAGCTACCACAGCAGAAGTCAGGCGTGAACGAATAAACTTTTCAAAAAGTTTTCCAGCCGTTTTTAAGTTGCAGAGAGGTCTGTGGGTCGACGTCAGCTCAGGATCGGTTTTTTCCTTTCTTATAAGCACTATCCTGGCGGTTTTCCAGGAAATGCTAACATTCCTTCAACCAATCATGCATTGTACATTTTTAGCGAAATCCCTTAATTAATGTTGAAAATATTCTTCAGAGCCTCTCTGGGAATGCCGTCCGGGTCATGAGCATTGTTTCTCTTCAGTGTGAGAACAGAGGTTTTCAACTCCTTAATGGTAAGGAGCGGAACGTCCTCCACCCTTTCGAAGTCTACCAGTGGTCGCTGTGGATGTTTAGGAAACAAGGCAGTGACGATCATCTCCATGGTGGCGTCATCCATGATGGAAGGTGGAAGGCGGTCGCTGAGTTTCTGGGTCACAAATATATCCCAAACCCGATCGGAATCGTCTTCACCCCGAAGTTTCCTCCAGCTGTTCGCCTTGCTCCTGTCGATGGAGCAAACTTTCTCGCAGCTTTGTGGGCCACTGAGTTACGAACTCTGTCTGCGGCAATTCTCACTCTAGTGGTGGAAACTTTGGCTTTAAGGGATGTTATTCTGAGTTACGCAATCTCTTCAATCCATCAGTAGTATACAGGTTAATTGCCATGACGGAGTTTCCTTCGTGGCATAGACTGGTCGCAGGCTGAGACAATAAGCTCCATCGTGGATGTTAGCATTTCCTCAAGGCTAGCCTCGCCAGGATCATGCCTCTATGCCTGGGGTGCCGGAAAGTAATTGTGTCACCCTGGTTTAGGACTACGAGCCAGGTCACGGCAATGAGGTCCAGGATGTATTTCCCCCGAGAGTTGGTTGAGAGTATTCCCCACTCGACGGCCCTCGCGTCACGTCGTCTGCCAAAGACGACGTGAACAGTGGTGCATAGCACGCTCTCTTCCGTGAGGTCAATATTTTCGCAGAAGTCTTGGATGGCCTCGTTTGGGGTGAGGTAGCAACTGAAGAGTGTTATATCCCTACACCTAGTCCAAACGAATTCTCGGTCGAGTTCGTGACTCCGCACCAAAACCTCCCGTGAGTTCTGCAACGTGAAGGCAGCAGTACCTAGACTGTATGGGATCCGAGAGTTTGGGTCCCTGTCCCGATACTGTTCGCTGACCAGGAGCGCGTCAGCACCGAGTTCTTGGGTGAGCTGATTTAGGAGATTACCAGCTCCACAGGATCTATGAAGATTTTCTTGGAAGCTGCGGATTACTGGCCTCTGCCCTTTTTCCTGTTCGATTGCGGCTCTAAAAACACCGCACTGACCAGAACAGTGTAAGTGACACGGTTCTGCATTTCCAGTGGAACCTGTCTCCTTGCAGAGGAAACAGGAGAGACTCGAGCTGCAGTTTTTGTTCTTGTGGTCTATCCGCACCGGAGGCAGTTGGCCCTTTGCAGGAACGGGAGGAGTGACCAAACGCAAGACACTGGAACATCTTTGCACGATCACCCTTTGTTTGAGCGTATAGCTCACCCATCTGAGTTCGTAAGTCGGAGGCCCTCAAAGCTACGAGAAAGTTTACTCCGTCAGTAGAAGCAAGGCGAACAGCTGAAGGAAACTTCGGGGTGACGACAATTCCAATCGGGTTTTGGATACATTTGTGACCCAGAAACCCGGCGCCCGCTCTCCACCTTCTATCATGGATAGCGCCACCATGGAGATGATCGTCACTGCCTTGTTTCCTGAACATCCACAGTGACCGATGACTTCGAATCGGTGGATGACGTTCCGCTCCTTGCTATTAAGGAGTTGAAAACCTCTGTTCTCACAATGAAGAGAAACAATGCTCCTGACCAGGACGGGATTCCCAGCAAGGCTCTAAAGGAGATTTTCAACATTAATTAAGGGTTTTTGCTAAAAATGTAAATACGTGATTGGTTGGAGGCATGTTAGCATTTCCTAGAAAACCGTCAGGCTCGTGCTTATCAGAAAGGAGAAAAGTGATCCTGAGCTGCCGTCGACCCACAGACTTCTCTGCAACTTAAAAACTTCTTGCAAACTTTTTGAAAAATGTATTCGTTCCCGCCTGAATTCTGATGTGGTAGCTTGCAGGGACCTTTGCCCTGGTCAGTAAGGCTTCAGAAATTGACAATCAACAATCGACACGATCACCGAAGTCCATAAAGCTGTCGGGAGAGCTGAGAGTCACAACCTTTTCTTCCATCGAGTAGTGCTTCTTATTACGCTTGATGAGAAGAATGTCTTCAACACAGCGAGATGGGTCGATATGTTGCATACGCTTCGTAACACCGTTCGCATTCCAACGCATCTGTTGCGGCTCATCGAGGACTAACTCTGTTCTAGGCGTCTGATGTACGACAACCGAGACGGAGAGCGGACGATGGAAATCTCGTCATGTGCTGCGCAGGGTTCAATACTCGGCCTGGATTGTCACTTATGACAGCCTCCAGAGATCCTAAATCCCAGAGGAAACCATTTTAGATTGGTAGGCCGATGACGTTGCGGCTCTCATCGCCACAGGCAACGTTGAGCTTTCCCAGCTAAATTTGAACCAGGTTATGTGCGTGGTCAACCCCTGGATGTCCGATCACTGCCTTTCGCTTGTCCTGGGAAAGACGGAGATCGTGAGCATCACAAAGAAGACAACGATGCCCCTTCCCAGGGTTCACCATGGCAATGCAGAGTCCGACTTCTGCATCCACGCTGCACTCCCTGTCCAAGGCAAAAATGGGCTGGTTCCTTTCAACACACTGAGAAGAGCTTTTATTTATTTATTTATTTATTAACCAACGGTCAGCGCCATTTACATCAATGTGTACATTATAATAACAACATAACATGAATTATAAATAGAAATACAAAACTAAAGTGATATCCAAGATGCTCAACACTAAAAAATCACAGAATCAAGAGAATATTCATGGAAGACATGGAAAAACATAAAGTAAGTATAATATATTCTACAGTTAAGCAATGTGAAAGAGCAATAAGCTTCCGCAGTTCAAAGCACACATCACTCCCCGCAACACAGACATTGGCACTTCCAGAGATCATCAGTGTGTGTCGGTCGGAAATGAAGGAGGAAAGACATTCAGATGTGGGGTAGAAGAAATCAAGAGGTGAGCAAGATTTGCTCAGAAAAGAATAAAAACAGCGAGTTTGGATCCAACAGGTGAGAAAAAAGGCCATACCTCTAGAAAGACCGTGAGGAGGGTCTCACAGTTCGACTCGGGTACCCCGGTGTCACCAAAAACACTCGTAAAGTCAAAGTGGAAAGTCCACTGTGGGGACTGTGGAGGAAATTTTATTGTATATTAATGTTGCCAATATTGCTATAATTACTATTGTTATTAATGATTTATATCTCTAGTGTATTGTTAAATAACTGTATATTATTACATTTTTATTTTGTTTTAGCTGCATATTAATGTTTATTGTTTCTTTTACAATTTATCTTATATATTAATATATTGTAATCAGCCCATTCATTATTCTGATTTATAAAAATGGTTTTGACATGGAAATATATTGGAAATGTTTATTATAAGGACAAAAAATATGTGAGACCTGTGCATAAACGGGAACTTTCATTTTGTATCGAAGTTCTGTGACAGTAAATATAAAGAATTAATTTTTTTAAGTAAAATTATTTTCTTATGAACTAAAATCGAATTTTACGTAGCCGTGACAAAAGGCTTTAAATCTAAATGTTAATATTAATTTTAAATAATTATATTTTAATAATAACAGCACCGGCGCAGTTATTAACATTGTCTAGTGGCAACTATTATCATAGCCCCTAAACTGTATCATTCATCATCTACTGGATCATTTAGTTTTATGTAGTTGATGTTTAATTCCAGTTTGCTCGCAGCGCCAACAATAATGTACGGCAGGCAACGAAAATTTTGAAATTTTTCGTTTGTTATCCTTACATCAAGTCTAGTGATAGATATCTCACACATAAGAGATTTTTCTTGGTGCTGAAGATTTTTTAGCCGATTAACCTTAAATACATTCGGCTTATTTTTCGGAAGTTGTCTAGTCTAATATATAACTGAATTTTAGTCTTCCATAAGACTTGAGTTGGTCAAAACCTTTTGAAGGGCTATATGACATAACCATATGGACGATCGTGCGTTTGAAGGAAATTCCTCAAATTGTATTTCATTCCCTTTGTACGACACATAAATCATGGACGTCGGTCCAGTAGTTTTTGAGGAGGTAGCGTTTCAAACACTTATTAGTGTACAGGTCATAATTTACCGAAATACCCCATTTCATTCAACGTAAATTCTCTCACCTACTGTCTTAAAACTCCGCTCATTTTTCTTCCGCACTTACCCCAGTAATCCCTAAAAATTGCAAAACATGGGGAAATACCCACTTTTCAATATACTGTTTGCACCGGATGTCATGGCAAAGAAGTAGTTCTTTAAAAGAGTTGTTCAAAACATTCTGTAGTTGGTATGATACAATTTGATTTTAGTAGCAATGAGAATAGTAGCTAATATACAGATACAGAAATTTGTTTAACTTACAAGACTTTTTCGACAATCATACTTTACCCTCTTCAAAAATTTAAAATCAACGTTCGAAAACTATAGGTCATAATATCGTTACGCATACAACAGTTTTACATTTTATAGGGTAATAGCTCCACCACTTATTTTAGCACATATTATAATAGATACCAGGTCTGGCCCTAGGTTTTCTGGCGCCCTAGGCAAAATTGTTGATAGACGCCCCCCTCCCCCGGATCCATTTGAGCCATTTATTTGAGCTGTTATAAAATATTACAAAGAAAATAAAGTTTAAAGTAAAAATATATTTTTATTGCCAATTTCTTATCGGATAAAACATTTAGAATAAAAAAATTGTTCATAATTTATTATAAACAAAATTTTAACAACAATTATTTATTTATTGCGAATATGCGAAGATTCATTTCATTGGGAGTGGTAAGTGAGGGCGCTCTTGATCTCTGATCATAGACTCTTTCACTGCCGATCGTGGGTGCTATCATAAGACATAAGACATAAGACATAAGACGTTTATTGATCTTTAAACACATTACATGCAATTGATCTCGTCAACAAAAAGAAAAAAACACATTTATAATAAATACAGGAATTCAAAAATATCTATCGCATATTGGGATCGCCTATTTTACCCTTTCATGCAGCCGGTTGAGGGCTCTCTTTAAAGCTCAGAGGTGCTGTTTCCCGTAAATTGAGGGGATGTTTACTACAGGTTGGGGACACTCTTTACCACTGCATATTCCGGGCGTTATTTACCGTTGATCGTGGACGCTTTTTACCGCCGGTGGGTAACGCTGTTTTAACTCTGATCAGGGATGCTAATTTGCCGTCGGTTTTGGACGCTTTTTACTGCCGGTTTGTAACGATGTTTAACTCCGATCAGGAGCGCTAATTTACCGTCGATCGTGGACGTTGTTGAACGCCTGTCGGGGGCCAACTAAACTACGATCAGGGGCGCTATTTACCTTCGATTAGAAAGCAATGTTTTTCCGCCAGTGAAGGCGATTTTTACCGCCGATTGGAGGCGCAATTCAACTCTGATAACGTGTATTTGGGCCTGCAGAGGCGGCCCTACATAAAGGCGAACAAGGCAGTGCCTGGGGCCCCGCGTTTTTTAAGGGCCCCGCACAGCCGCGAACCATGTGGAAAATGTAATAACGTCATATTTAAAATATGCAAAAAAATCGGCAAAACTTCGTTCCAACACAACCAACTTTCAGGTTTGTTCGAACGCGGTTGGTGAGGGCTTGCAAAACTATTAACTTTTAAGGACAGGCTAACTGTAGTTTTGGCGTTCGCCACACTGGCGACTGCAATGCCGGTCGCGTTGTCTGTCTTTTAGTCTGCCTGCTGTTTGTTTCCCGCACGACTCATGTATCGCATGATCTAAGCGAAATTTCTTGAGTAAAATTGTGGACGTTATACTAATCACAGGAAGATGGAAGGGGTCTCAAATTAAAGGTCTCGGTCCCATGCTCGAGGGGAAATTATTGGCGTGTCTATAAAATTACCAGGAAATGAGAAATAACGCAAAACATCCTCCATAAGAATAGCATGGAGATTCAAAAAACGTCTGTTTGTGTACATTACAACATGTGTTTTGGTTTGATTTTCAAATTAGAACCAGATGTTGACAATGAGTGAAGATGATCTATTAATATGCATCTTAAGTGGCGATATACTATAATAACACAATTTTTTTTTTTATTGAATGAGTAAAAATTCAGTAGTTGCATTACTAACCTTACTAACTATATATTACAAATTGACTGCAGATTTTTTACTTCGCCATTTAATTAGTAAAAATAAATAAATTAAAATTTACTGGTTTGCCAAAAATTAAGGATATATATGCAAATCATAAAAGCATTTTAATCGTGATAGAGGTGTATAGTGGTTCAGGAACCGCCTACAATAAATCATTTATTCATATTCATTTATTCACTTTGATAACATTGAAACATGAGTTTATCTTTTATTTTAAAACACGATTCAAATGATCATATTTAGTGACAGGGATATATTAATTAAAACTTTATGCGTGGCAGTCAACGGAAGTTCTGATTCTATAAGTGTAATTTCCCTATAAAAATTAAGCATTTGATATCAGATTGCAGAATAGGAGAGAGTTCAACTCAAAGATGTTTGTCAAACAGATGAAAATGAAATTAAATGAAATGTTGAATAACAGCAGCATAACCCAAAAATTAACAAAAAATCTGAAATAACTATAAAGATCCACCATTAAAAGTATGGTGATTAACGGGAACGAGCTTTCTTCTTTGGAAATTTTATCCATTGAGAGAGATATTGCCTCTAATCTTAAGTACAAGAACATTATTGGTCAATTTAGTATAGCAAAATCTAGAAAAGTAGTTTTGTAACAGTTAACTATATCAATTTATATCAAAAACTTATTCCTTGTTCTTTGGATTAGCACCTTTTTTCTAACTGAATAGGCTAGTTTAAATTTATTTTGGGTATTTAAAGAAGCCCGCCGTTGAACTTCGCCTTGGGCCCCGCAAACTCTAGGGCCGCCACTGCCTATTGGGGGCGCTGTTTAACGACCATTGGGGGCGATTTTTAAGGCTGATCCCTGGCGCTATTAATGCCTATCGGGGCGCGCTTTTTACCGCCGATCCAAGGGTTATTAACCATCTTTTAAGGGCGCTCTTTACCGCCAATCAGGGGCGCTATTTACCTCCGGTCGGGGCGCCTGTTACCGCTGATTGGGAACACTCTTTGAGGCAAATCAGGATAAATCGTGCATCGGTGCCCTAAGCGATGGCCTAGTTCACCTATGTGGTAGAGCCGGCCCTATCGTAAAATAGTGTTTGTGTTTGATTCCAAAGATGCATATGATTAATAAACTAACTAAAGTAAAAAGCCTTGCATAGTTAGAAACAGTATTACATACATATGCAGAATTGAATCTATTATAATAAAAACCTCTATGTTTGTTGTGATCTTTCCCCCTCCACTTATTCCACTTACTCTCATTCAACAAGATAACAAATCAACAAAAGTCAGCTGTCAGTAAGGCTGCAAGCGTTTGTCAGTTCTTATTAATTTGTTAATTAATTTGTTGGAATAAATCGTGACTACTTATGTTAGTTCTGAATTTAAATCAGTGAGCTTCAGAGCTATGTCAATCCAAGAAAAGTTCGAGAAAGCTGTGAATGTTATTAGAAATTTACCAAAAAATGGTGAGTAGAGTGACCTTTGTTAGTTACCATAATCATAGAGTGAAAGGGAACGAGCTTTCACGAATATTGATACAGAGCATGTAGATTGTTTTGAAATGCTTGCAATGTAAATAACATCAAACCACCTTCTGTAAGCAATCCATCCTACAAAGTGATGACCAGCCCTCACAAAAAAGGCTTAAACTATTATAAGGGATAAAATAATAAATAAATCCAATTTGGGTAGTTAAATGTAATTTGTCCACCAAGTTGGTATATCCTATGCTATAACTTGTTTGAATTTGTTATAGCCTAAGAGTTTGTAGTTGTAGAAAAATAAGCCCATATTTTCTAGGAATAGAAAATCAACCTCAAAACCCCTCTAACATGACCTATCAAAATAATGTTGACATCTCACAGTAGGCTTAGGCTATGTGGAATTATTTTATTTGGCCTTAAACTTTCAAGCACTAAAGGTTATCTTGATGTAGTTGCCAGGTTGACAGAGAATTTTCTGGTAGTCTGTTTAGAAATAGTTTTAGGTCTAGGCTAGGTTTAACCCTCCGAGCGTTCAATGTTGCACCCCTGGAGCGTTAAGAATTTTTTTGAAGGTTTTGCATACTTTTAAATAAAAATTAGTAAAAATATAGGCCTAGGCCATTTTATGATGTCTAGTACCAAAAATGTGTAGGCCCTATATTAGGCCTAGTATATGAAAGTCTAAATAAAATGGACTATTTAACTATACAAAAATTTTTACCCTTACGTTTTGTTACCAAAATAAGGCTTTAGGTTACAAATAAAAAGAGTACAAAGAAAATATTGTATGTAACGTTGCTCTCCCCTAAAATAATTTTAGATGTACATAATAAAAATTTCAAGATAAACATTTTGTTTAGAATTTTATGGAGAGCAAGAAAATATATGTACTAGTTACAGTAATATAAGCAAGAAGCATTTGTACAAAATTTAAGACAGATAAAACAAAATATGTCTTACGGTACTTAACTTACAGTACCCCAATCCCACAATAACATATCTAAAATGAAGCTAGGAATATTAGGTACTCTTATTCCTACTCATATTTAAGGTTATAAACTCAATGAAACATATTAATATATTCCAATAATGTAAATTAACAGTATTAATAACACTTTTAATCATTCATAACCTTAAAACAATTGGTAAAATACGTATTTCGTTTAGGAAGTTAGAAGATGGCAACAGTTTTTCCCGAGGGATGTTTCATTGCATAGGCCTATTACAAATAACCAATCACATTCTGTCATTTGAAATGGGTGTTTTCAAATAGCTTAGAACCTCCCTGTAACAGTGATAGCGTTCATGGCTACATTTTTCTGTCATTCACTATAAAGTTAAGTCACGTTTTCTAACTTTCAAAATATCCACGCAAACGCTCGAAGATCCAAAACTGCCTCAGGTCGAATGTCGAAGGACCGAAAAATCGAGTTTTAACGCTTAGAGGGTTAATAAAGTCCAAACTAACTTAAGCAACTTCTCAATCATCGTTTTAATAATATTTTTTATGAAAGTTCTGATTAGGCTAAATATATAAAATTACTAGTCCTAATCTATTTTATGGATGGATTCTCACAGTTAAAAGGTAGGCCTACTGTAATACAAGGGTTTTATGTAAGTGTTACTAGAAGTACAGTAGAACCTCTATAGTTCGACACTTTGTGGACTTAGAACGTATCGAACTATCGAAAAGTCAAACTATAGGGAGTATTAGTGAAATTTTAATATAGGGAGCACACAAATCACAAGTTGAATTTAAGAAACACTAAATATTAATGAAAACATAATTCGATTGAACTATAATATAGCCAAAATTAAAATCATTCACTATTTTGTTTACATTTACAAACTCATTTTGTCAGTTTCCAACATTGACATTATCAGTTCCCAACATTGACATTATCAGTCGTTAATGACATGCTAAATTGTCACAGACGGTGTCAAACTATAAGGAGTGTCGAACTACCGAGAGTCGAACTATCGAGGTTCTACTGTAGTAGGTGTATAACCCACTAGGCCAAGCTTTAATAAAAAATAATATAAAAAACTTGAAGGTACGTAGTAACCTAAGTGAGGATTAACAAAACCAGTATACAGTAGTAATTAGGCCTAGTTGTATTTACAAGTCTGTTTTGGCACATGATGCATCTCCTTAAAAAATGAGAAAATATACAACTCTCATGATTTAAAAAACAGGTCCCAGGTTTCTGTTTTATGAAGTGCTTCTTTACCATTAAGTATAGTAGGCTGCTGTTAAGTAGGGATAGTTATTTTTCATGTATGGCAATGTAAAAACAGCCATCTGGTCCCGTACCTACATAAATATGGTCGGGGTTTTAATTGCTATTACTATATCGCATCGATGTGGATGATCGTTATAAAAAATATCAACATCAATAAAAGCAATCTTAGAAAGTTATACAAATTATCATGGGAGATATCCTGCTACCAGATAGTGAATTAGCTATTTTATCAGATGACCTTCAGCATAGATAAACTTAGGGTCCTTACCTCAACGATTTTAAGTTACAAAGAATATCAACCACCCTGTTATTCCAGATAACTGACTATGATTTAATTTTGTTCTCAAGTTAAACTTGCTTTGTTCTGAATAGATTTTTGTTTAGAGGGAGATAATTTCATTTTGGATATTGGCCATCCCATTGATTGTTGCTAGGCTATATTCTATCCATCATCTCAACTGCCTAATTTAAAAGTAGGCGCAACTTTGAGGCTACAGACTACTTTTGTTTTTCATCTATAAGCCTATCTACCTTTTTGGGTGAAAGTTTGTAATTATTGCCTAGACTCCATCGCTATTATCAACGTTTGTCATCACAATATTACTATCTTACCATTAAAGAGTTTTATAGATTTTTAAAATGGGTTCATATCATGTTAACACATTGAATAAAAAAAAAAACTTTTATGAATAAGAGAAGAGTTACTTACTAAGTAACTAAAACCAAAACAAACATACTGTCGGCCTATTGAATACCATACCGTAACCAAATTTCTGCAGTTGTTGACTTCTTAAACACTGTTCATATTTTGACAATTGAAAGGGCAAATTGGAAAGATGGATAAGCAAGCTCAAAATTATAAACATCGATAAAAGTGATAAAGTCAGATAATAATCTACTTTAACCCTATATGTGTACAAGTTGAACAGTGATGAATTAAATGTTCTTAAACGCTCAAACACCTATTTTCTTAAAAATAATATTTTAATAAAAGATTGATCATTGGCATTTAAGATGACACTACCAGCGAGTGACCTTAGCATACATACAGGCTATTTAGAACCTACATATCCATATATACTTTTAAGGCACTACAAAAATGCCATTGAAGATAAGTGCTCTTGCTTCGTCAGTCAATACATAACATTCAATTATTGGTTTTAAGTGTGGATGTCTTCTATTGTCATTGGCTGACTGAAAGTCCAGAGTACTGTAAAACAGAAGTGGTCTAGTTTAAATAATAAAACTTCACGGTACGGTACATTAAAGGATTATTTTTAAAATATTTTCTAAGATAGTAAAGCCTTACAGGCTTATACTAAATATTACTTCGGTTAGTGTGGTTAGTGCTCGGTTTTAAAGTTAGTTCTTATGTGTAATTATGTATCAAAGTCAATAAGTTTAAAAGTCCCTCAAATTTAGGTTCTGATTAGGACTGAGTTATTTGATATTGGGGTTTCAAATTTTAAAGGTTTGCCGTAGTTTTAATATCTGCATTGTCTTTTTTAAGGAAGACCACTTTATTAAAATATAACCTCAGTCAAAATCCCCTGATCGCAAAATATCCTTCCTATTAAAGTAATTTTCAACCAACTTATGCCATAGGCCTATGTATTTCTTCAAGCAGAACTAAGCCAAATAGAGCACTTAAGGCTTGAGTATTTAAGTCACCAGACAAAGATATGTACTTGTACGGTAGAAGACGGTATGGTATCTGGGCAGACTACAATTATAATTGAATAAATTACATTTTGCTGTAAAAATAAACATGCTTTTTACAAAATTCAATTGTCAATAAGACCATTGGATTATGCTTCTTCATTATAATTGTTATTGTAGTCATCCACCAAGGTACGGTAAGTTATATCTTTACACCATAGAGTTCTTATTTGGTCTCTTTAAGCGTTATATTTCAGAGTTTTATGTACTCTACATAAAAGGAAAAAAGGATTTTACCTTATCCTACTCCTTGACTTAAATTTTAGGAGGTAATGATTTTAATTCACGTTTTGTTTATATTTGAATAATGCATATTCGTATCAGGGACAATTACGTTGTTATTAGGATATGCTAATGCCAGTTGCATTGTTTTCTAACTGTTCTGGTTGATCTCAATTTGTTTACAATTAACCTGCCATCAAACTAATAAATATTGATGAAAACTGTGTTCTTAGTGTCTGCCACAGTATTCATATTGGAGTTTCCTTTATTACTCTCTATTTTAGTTGTAAAGAAGGTTTATCAGTTTCCTCCTCAAAAGTAGATAAACTCCATACTAGAGTACAGAGTACTAAATTTAATTTTTGTTATGTAAGTTGCCTATGTTGTTATTTTTAACGTGTATCAAATGAAACTTTTATGAAAAATTAGTAGGAATTAACTAATTTGGAAGTAAAGCCTCAAACGATATTCCTTGCTCCTATCATCCACATTCAATAAATAGTATTCTAACTTTGTTGTAGAATTTCTCAACACTTCTTTGACGAGGCTGATTCACTATGACAAAGGAAATAGAAGAGTTGATATTTCCCCTTATTCTATACATATATTTGATTCAAATTTGTTTTAATTATGTCTTAATCCACTATTGAGATGTATAAATTGCTTGCTAAAGTTAAACCACTGGAAACCCTTCTATGAAAAGTATCTGTTTCAAACCCACTGTTCTCAATAAAAAATAAACGGAATCAGAAAACTGCACGAACTTTCTCCCAGAAATGGCAAAAATTAGCCTTCGGTTTAACACTACTGAACAAAAATCTTGATGGCTCAAGCTGTAGTGTGGAGGGCTATTGCCAGAGTGTTCAAGTTCGACTCGACACATGCGTATGAACTTTAAAACGTACTGTGTTGACTACTAAGCAAAAGAATAACTTTACCTAGAAACCATTTAAGTAGAGTAATAATTAAAAACTTGGTTATATAGGGTGTTGAGCTTGTTTAAATTGTGGCAAGTAAATTTTAATTCAAATCAACAGTTCTTAAGCAATGTTTTTATTATTTTACAAATTAAGCCCGATAACTTCTGAATGCATAGTTCCTCAGGGATATGGATAGTATAATTTTGGTGTATGAATTGAATTTGAGACAGGTTTTTGGGTTTCGGGGTGAATTACCCAGATAAACTACCCAAAAAATGAAAAAAATGCTTGAAAATATTTTGGATTACAACCTGCATTCAAATTTCATCAAAATCTGTCCATTGTGGCCATCTCTAGCTATGTTTACATTTTGAAACGTACGTAACATATAAGCACAGCCACACTTCACTATGAAAACCACATCTTGGGTTAACGGAGCACTAAAAGGAATATTTACATGAACAACTAAAATTCAAAAACTTTGATGAAATAATACCTTTTCTTTCTATATACTATGATAGGGGTAGAAAGTAAAAATCACCAGAATGTAATCTTCACCTTTTCCAATATTATTAATTATGTACTTTTTTTCAATAGTGTCACTGTTAAATCCAATTACTTTTTTCATCTCACTCAACTGAATTTAAAGTAGGGAATAGAAAAAAAAGTTTTGACGTTTTCCTAATATTTTAACAGATGCTAAAAGAAGACAGTTTACTGTCTACCGCTAAACAACTTTCTAATGTTTGTCACTTTAAAAGCTTTTTTATTGGTACATTTTGATTGGTGGAATTGCAATTCATATATTTGATTACAGAGCTTGAAGTACGCTAGTTACTTTCATGTTGGCTTTCTGCTGGTACTATATTATGCTCATGAAATATTTATAATTCAATCATAAAATAATAATAAAGGCCCAAGGTAAGGAAAATTAATTCATTTTCTGTTGAGACACAATTAGATTTGTCGATCGAGTTGGAAACCTGGAATGCTAGACACTTGCTTTGAAAAGCTTGTTCTTTCGAGAAAAATTTTTTGTTGCATTTATTAATGCTAAAATTTATTTAAAATTTCAATTTCAACCAACCTATGCTTTAAAACCAAATTTTCCAGTTGTTGTTTGAAACTAATATCTAATCCCCAAAATTCAAGAAAATCTCTCAGATTTTTAGAAATTTTTTAGAGAAAAATGATTATTTTTTTCAGGACAAGAAAAGTTTTAGAAAAATTGTTTGTGTTGCAATTGGAATTTGCATTATTATTTATGAACTTCCATAGGATTAGGATGACAGTTTTGACAAGATTAATCGGAGTCGATGACAGTCAGATGTTGTAACTGATGGCCACATTTAGTGGAAATTACTCAACACTTTTAGCTTATGTGACTTGAATATGTACTATCAACTTATTAGTCTATTTATTTCACATTCCTGTATCAATACCTGAACTATTTGATAGGTGCAGAAAATATCAAAATAATATCTGCTTAAAACACTGATTTAAAAAACATTCTGTAAATACTACATGGTATGTAGAAGAAAACTTCAAAACACTAGTATGATTCAGTAAAAAATTATATTTATGGGGCTGTTCCAATAAAAAAATATATTAAGTGAAAGGTGCTTATGTGTAAACAGAAATAGGTCTATTTCAATTATATAGCAAAATATTTTTTAAGGCCATTTAATTTTTGGGTCTTTAGTCCTGTAGCCATGTAGGTAAACATTACACACACCCCGGGGTTGAGCCAGGACTGGGAGAAGGCAGTTGTCACTAGGGCAGTGCACTTTCACTCAAATCAGAAAGTTATCTAAGTATGGCTGTACCCGTAACATCTAGTAATTGGCACTCTGGATACTTTCTACTTATAAATCATCCGTGCCATGTCCCATTGCAGACCCAGGTCGCAGCTGCAATTGAAATTACCTATCATAATTAATCTTAACCTTCGCTACTTTTACATGTACCCATGTTTTGTGGAATTTGTAATCTTTTATGGTGATTTCGTTTTCAACTTTTGTAAAAAATTTCAATTTAAAAATTGTGTTAGAGTTGTGATTAAAAAAAATATATTCAGTAGCCTATTCATATTTTTGCATTTCTTACTCAGGGTTTTGAGACATACTAATTTTTTTGTTATTAATAATTGAAAGTTTATTTTTTAAGCTATAAGTACCAATAATTAATCTGATTATATAAATTTTGTAACATTGTATCCCTAATATGAAAGAGATTTTTTTTTCAATTTTGTGCGACTTTAAAAATTTTTGTTGAAAATCGCTGTATAAAAATTAATTTTTTATTAATATGTTTGTTTGAAAATGCTAAGGAAGTCTTGGAGGCCTTAATGGAATATGTTTTACACAATCATGGTAAAAGACTAAAATTAAATCTCCAATTATAATTTTTTACAATTTTTTTTTTAAATTTAGTTTAAGTTATTTTTTAAATGATAAATATGACCTATACTCACATGCTTGTGTATATATGTCATAAAAAATAATTTAAACCTGATATGAAACCTTAAAAAAATTAAGTTTCTATTTTGGTAGTCAGAGGAGTTTAGTTGTTGAAGAGTGAGGAGCAGAAATATGGAATGTCTGGTGGTTGGAAGGAAGCAGCCAAGGTCGTAGGACGACTGCCTGCGCAAGCCACCAGCCATACCAGCCAGCAACCAGCAGTCCATGCGCACTCTTACTTTCAACCGTCACCTCAATCATCATTTGCGGCTGCGGCTTTGGGTTGCTAACTCTGTCTAGTCAATTAGCGGTGGAAAATTAAATTTTATAGGCCTGAGATATAATCTGCTTTTTGGTTATTAAGATATTATTGCTGTTACACAATAGGTAACTGGTTTTCAAAATAAGCAGTATAGTGGAAAAACACCATCTTGTGTTTGTTCTTAGGTACAAACTGATTTGTTGCTTGGTAAAAAGTATTTGACAGCAATTTACTGATTGACAATCATTTTAATATAAACATGCGCAAACCTGTAGGCCCATCAAAAACCAACCTGTTCTTATAAAAGCAAAATTTTCCAGCTGTAGTTTTAAATAAGAAACCACCTTATTTAGTCAGTCCTGTTTTTTAAGCTAGGATTTTTGAAAAGGAATTCTGTTCCCTCAAATGGGATTTGATTGATTACAAATTTGAATTTTGGATAGGTTTTTAATCACTTTTGGTTTTTGACAAACCTCTATCAGATTCTTGTTGGTTTTGTGGTCGGCCATTTGATTGATCTATTTTGGGCCATAGTTTATTTCTATTTACTTTGTCAAAAACATTATTCAACACAAATAATTTTATTTAAATTTTTTAATTACAAAAACTATATACGTTTTAAGCTGAATTTTAAGGAAGAAAGGACTATTTCAAGTCCCAATTAGGCCTATGCCTAAAAAAAGAGTGTTAATTATTTTTGTCAATTGCTCAAAGAAAATAAGTTACAAACCTTTCATGAACCAACAAATACGGTACAAAGTGTAAAATAATTTAAGATACAGTATATAACTGCAATACAAGTATTTTACTTTGATATCTATTAAATGTTTTGAATTTAAAAATGTTAAAAGTAATCTATCATTCATATGTTACAGGAAGAAAATTATTTTATAATTTGAATCAAATTTTGTAATAGACTTTTTAAATTAGTCTTTAAAAAATATTTAATAAAGTTTAATGTAGTTGTGAAATACTGAGGATCATTGAATTTATCTCTCACCATTGTTACTTCACATAGTTCTTGTAAAAGAATTAAAACAAGACAACTGCTGTCAAAACAAAATTAGTCATCAGTATATATCTTTTAAGAATGAGCATTGTCAAAATTCAAATTATTTTATTTTAGGTTATATTTTAATAATCAAGTCTATATTCATGGTTCAGAAGTGGAAATATTCTCTTGTTTACTGACTGTTACGGGTCTACAGATATCGGGCAGATACGATACGTGTCAAAGATAACGGGACTGCACAAACTGCAGAGTACTGTAACTTTACTGCAACAAAAATAAGTTCTTTATTGAACTTTTGTATGTTGAACAAACTGTTACCTTTATTTAAGAAATTACTGAACATGTTATTATCATTGATTAGTAAAGCAAAAGCTTAAAAAAAGTTTTGCCATAATTTCTTTATTTACAAACTGACCAAAAAGTGATAAATTATCCTATGATATTTTTAACAAGAATAATGATAGCACAAATAACAATAAAAATTTTATTTGAGTTTTATTTCAGAGTTTGATTAATTACTACAAGAGCACAAAATGGGCCATCTATGTAGCTCGTAGGTGGAGTTGCTTCACCGGGATTGAACCAGATTGGAGTTTTCCTGGTGGGGGTGGGGAGGGGGGCCAAGAGTGGATGTCCTAGGCCCACATTTAAACATGTAAAAGAAACCTTCAAGTGCATACTTAAAGTCAAAATTGTTATTATTTATGTTTGTCTGTATCTGATAGGTATCTAATTTTTAATGTAAATAAAAACACTAAGCCCACAACTGTAGGAAGTTCTTGGTGTAGTATTTTCTTGTATTTTAGTAAATTGTTTTACTATTATTATTAATATTATTCTATTGTTTTATTTCACATGGTATTGTTTTAGTGAAACCATTTTTAATCCTGTAGTAAATTTTATTTCACATTGTTTACTAATTGAAAGGTATAGCTTGGACTTGGAGGGTAGTAATTTTGGGATTAAGCATATTAAAAATTATGCATTTCTTATGATGACATTAAATAAATGCATTTATTTATTTCAATAAATGCTCTTTGGTTTGTACATGCTTATTCTCCAATCAGAGTAGTTGTGATAATTTCAATATTTTGTCAAAGACAGTTTTAAGAGAGCTGCAAGTTTTAAGCTATGATCTAATGTGTTAAAATCTTGCTCATGCAACTCTTGCATGAAATGAAGCAGTTATATTAATCTTAATATAATTATTCTAAATTAAGGACTCTTCAAGGTTAAATCGTTCATCATCTTTAATTATTGTAACTATACCCACTCCAAATGGACAATGAGAGTGCATAAGCAATGAAGGGCAGTTGGCCTTGAATCTTTTGTGAAAACTCGGACTTTCCTTATTGATATTGGCATTCTGTAATTAATCTAGTTTTCAAAGCATTCCCTGTAGTCTAGTTTGTTGTAATTTTTTTTCCACGTCTGATAATACAACTTGTTTGATCACTTTTATTCATTTATTCTGTATGTACAGTAGATACTGGGATTTAACTTGCACATTTTACCTAGTATATCCTAATTCATAAATTTTTCATTTTTTAAAGTGGGGTTTATTTCTTTTATCTGGCTTATTATGACATTATTTTACATTAATTCCAAATGGCTCTGTGATATTTGTAATTTTTTGTGATTTTTTCTAGATTTTGTACAACCTAAATGATTGTCAATACTAAACAACTCACACATTCTATAAATATTAAATTTATTTTTAAACAACTGAAGACCTTTAAAATAAAAAATAAATTTAAACAATTGGCCTACTTTGTATTTTGTATATTGTATTTTGTATTTTGTATATATTTTGTATATTGCCTACTTTGTATATTTTTTGTACTTTGTACTTTGGCCTACTAATGGCATCATGATAAAGCATTCATGCTGTAGTTTCTAAATTTGTTATACAATCATCACAAAAACGTGTGATAAGTGTTGAATGAAAACTTACATAAATGAAAGACAGTAACAAAGAACAAAAGGAGTTATTCATTCTGACGACTCACTCATTGAGCAAAGAACAAAGGTCACCCCATGTGGTCATTATTGTCATATTATGACAAAACCGTATAATAAATAACAACTTACTCACTCATCTCTAGTGTTTACAATTTGAAGTAGTTGTAAAGATAGAAAGAACAACTGTATCTTCAAGCATTTAGTAGGTGAAAATTTGAATTTAATATAAAATAATTAACCATATTATAGAAATTACAAATTAAAATGGAAATTAGGTATGGCACAGTGAAAAAATGGAAAGTGTGTTGCCAGGGAGGGAGGAATAGGTTGGGTGGTGACTGAATATTTACCTGGAGGTTTATCATAAACTAGGACGATGAATGACATTCAAATACTACTGGCAATTTACAAAATAATGAACATCCTTGAAAAGTCAATAAAATTGTAATGTTCATAATAACAAACAACTCAATATAAATTTGTGATCTGCTTTGCTCCATTTTCCATCTTTATGTCTGAATGGATTTTTAAACTATCAATATATCTTGTCTAAAGAACCCTTTAACCTAATGTCTGGACACTTTTTAGTTTCTGCTTGATAAGATGTATACAGTAGAACCTCCCTTATCCTACCTCCCGATAACCAACTCCTTTGGATGTCCGACTGTATATCTGTGATTCCCACGCTCCCGTCGTTGCTGAGTGAAAGACTTATTCTTCGCACCGCGATTTGTTTTACACATAAATGTATAAATATTGTCATTTTTCAGTTATTATACAAATCTGGATATTTCAATTAATGTGTTATAGTTATAATAAAGTTGTATTAAAGTACTGTATCTATAACTGTCTCTATCGCTAGGAAATGCATTGTATTTGCTCCTCCTGATGTATCGGAGTTTTTGGCTGTTCCAACCATACCAGTCAGAGTCGGAATTGGAGGTTCTACTGTACTTGTTTATTTTAAGGAGTCAGTATTTTGAAAAGAACAGACAGTTTTGATAATCATCTTTTTCTCAAGTAACTCTGATGAAAATACTGTAGTACATAGGAACGGTATTTTGTATTGAAAAATATTAAACTAGTTGTATTTCTGGAAAAGCAAGGGATTTTAAGAAATTATGTTACACATTTTCTAAAAGGTAATAAGTGAGTTTCAAGGTCTTGGTTGGAAATATTCCAAATTAAATCAATACTAGTTGACAGGCTGGTTTAGGCTTTTTTGGAAAGTAGTCAAACAAACTTTGCTGTGGGGAAAATACATGTACAGTAGACTCCCTCTTAACCGGCTACCTTTTAACCGGTCTCCGCTTTAACCGGCCTACTCTGACACAAAATAACATCTTTTTAACCGGCCATTTTTTATCTCAACATCGCTTTAACCGGCCGCGTTTCGCCGGAAACTAAGTTTTCTTATCTAATGTATCATTCAATTCAACTTTATTTCATATTGACGTTCCCAAACCAATTAAACTATAATGTCCTGGGCGGAAGTGACTGCCACCGGAAATCAATGCGTTTGGGCCTACTATCCAGTAGACCACAATAAAGAAAAAAATTATTATTAGTGTAGGTTTGTTGTGGATTTCATGGGTGGTGGTAGCTGTAAATCATATACAGTAATGTATTTAAGGTTGTTTTTCAAGTAATAATTATATTTAGGTCATATAAAATTGTGGGATGGCGTTCTTAAATGAACATCGGTTTAACCGGCCAATTCATTATCCGGCTGCGTCCTGGTCCCGAGGTGGCCGGTTAAGAGGGAGTCTACTGTAGCCTAATTTTCAGGAATTTGTTATATTTTTAAAATTATTGATTGTGTCTTATCAAACTACAGTTTACTCTCAGTTTTTAGCCCAACTCTGTGACAAGCGGTTTATTTGATTTTTGAGTTTTTTAAAATAAAATTCAGAAAGCACAAACGACAGTGAGTCAGGGTCATTATAAACAAATTACTCTCTACAGGAATTATTGTGTAATACAATCCTTCATGCAATAACTTGAGGACGTCCTCTGCAATCATCTCATTCTTTTATCTTCTTTCTGCTGGCAGTAGAACAATAAAAGTGGTAATAATAAACATGTATTTAATAGATTTAAATCTTTACTTTATGTTGGCCCATGGCACTTAAAATATAATTTTCTTTAGAAGAATAACAATTTATAATATGGAAAAGAATAGAAAAGTCTGGTTCGTTGAAATAGTCAAAAGAATCATTTTAGAGATTTCAAAAATTTGTTGGATTTGTTTTCTTCTAGCATACAAATTCAGGAAGTATGCTTTCGTTTACAAACTAATTTTTTACTACAAGCAGAAACATAGAGCCGAAAACTTGAGATAAAAAAAAAATAATAAAACAATTATAAATGTGATAAAAGATCTATAGCACAATCAATTATATTTTACTTTTGTTTTGAGAAAACAGCAATAAAGTGATGAAAATAATTCATTCTCCAAGACTAACTAATTATTTCATATACAGACCACAGCATGATTCGGGAGTTTTTGCCACTTTCTGTTAATCACACAGTAATTACCATACAATATTTTTGTTATTGAAATATTACAGTAATTTGTTGTTTAGTAATGTTGCATAATTTACTGTTAATTACTTTTTAATAGTTATTTCCAATAGTTAAAAGATATGATTATATAAAAAATTAAATAGCATACAGTAGTAGGGCCTATTAATTTAGTATGTTCCAAAAGTTTTTATAATATAATTAAAATCCTTTACAAATATGTTTTGGACATTTTCAAAATAAAAATTGTATAAATTTTAAAATAAATTTTAATAATTTTTTAGCATAATATATTTTCTATCCCTAAATATAATAAAAACATTACCATTTAAACTAATTTACTAGTTTCAGACAAGGTTTGATCTCACTTAAGTTATTATGATGCATGTTTTGTATACATTTCATTCCTCTCCAATGTGGACGTAGTCGCCTCAGTCTTCTATATTACAATGAGCACATCACGTCTGTCGGATTTTAATAGCTCCAGACTCTGTTATTTAAGGGGAGGAGTCTGGTGTAAATAATTAATTACCTCTAAATGACAGAGCAACCACAATGATTAGTGGTGAGCGCGGTCTTGACGGTCTCGTCACTTTCTCGTCATCACGCTCACGAACGGAATGTAGTTCAGACACCAGTCCATTCCGTGAAACTCAGTAGTGATTCACCTCAAATATTGATTTTAAGTTTTAAAATCATAATCTTAACCTTGAATAACTGAGAGTTTAGAGGTTTTGACATTATTTTATAACACGATTAACTTTGATGAGATTTACGTAGGTGCCTTTCCAATAGATCAATCATTTCAAGGGTTACTAAACTTTTTTCATTTTTATTGGTAATTAACCACAAAAATCCTTAAAAAACTTAAAAATTCAAAATTCTCAAAAATTGTTCTAACAATTTAGATTAAAATCTGGTCATTTATTAAGGATTAAAAGCCAAATAAAACGGCACTACCTGCATATCTGAGAAAATGTACATTCAAAAGCTTTCAAGCTTAAAGTGTTTAAAAAATAAATTAAAAAAATAAAACTGTCAACTTGAAATAATTTTTACTTGTCACCAATAAAACAAGTTTAAAATAGTAAATAATCCAGCATTTTAAATTAAAACTCTACGTAAAGTAGCTGCAGAGAAAATTCAAATTTATGTTTAGAGGTAAACACAGTATGTTGCAAAAAGTCACAGCCCCATGTGTTGAGTTGAACTTGTGCTGCTGTAGCCCTGGGACGCGGCAGCCCTCAACATTTACAAACTGATCTATCTAGACGTTGTTAAGTGCTGTTAAATATCAATTTTACCAAGTTATTTGATACCGTTTATTCATGCTATTTAAAAAACTTTGACTACATAAGATAAAAATACGACATGTAAACATGTCTGTGTTTATGACATAAAATTTCTTTCTTTTGACATACCGTACAATGGATGTCCTCCGAACGACCCTGGTATTTGACCCTAGGTTAAGTAACTTAAAGGACAGTTAAGAAAAATAATATAGTGAGTGCACATAAAAAATGTACCTTTTGTAAACTTCTTCATGAAACAAATGTGAACGTAAAATAATATTAATTGTTAGAGAGTTTTGGTCTCCTATGGATTGTGTTTTTGCAGCGGTATTTTGATATTGGCTGGGGGTTGTGCGTGATTTATTTTCTATAATGAGGACAGATAATCTGACAATTGGTTGAAGGGAGTTTTATTAAGAGAAGGGCAATTTTTATTATATTTGTCATAGAATATTATATTTATTAAAACATATCATCACAGCTACATATTTTAGACATTAGGTAGTGGCACTGATTGCTCTAAGTCTACAGTAAGAGTAAGCTGCCCTAGCAGAATAGACACTGGTTTGTAACAGATGAGTGACTGCAACAGACATCAGTCCTCTTCTGTTGATTGTTACTTTAACCATGTCTAATCTGTTAACAACTTCATAAAAATTATATAATTATATGTAATAAACTGATAATGTAATTAAATAATTTTAATTATGTCTTTTATATCAAGTTTTTTGTGTAATGATGTGACTATAATACTTTTTTAAAACTACATCTTCACTTAACCATCGGCCTACTTTGAGGCAAACTAAATTCAATCAATCAATCATAAATCTTTATTCATTATATACATTTTTGTACATGAATAGTGTCACTTCTTTACAGTATTTTAACTTAAAGTTGGTACATTATACTAAGACATCTTTAATAACTGTTTAATCCACACGTTGATTGCTCTAATTCTTCAACGGAGTAAAGAGCAAGATTAATTAAGTATTCCTTCAAGATTTTCTTAAATTTTTTAATATTTTGATCGTTAATCACATATGATTTAATATTTTGTGGAATATATCTCAAAAATTTATTTCCAGCATAAGAAGTTTTTTACGTGTATAAATCCAATCTATGGCGATCAAGAACTAGTTCATTTTTTTCCCTTGTGTTATAGTTATGAGAGTTTTGGTTATCTAAATTTATTTGGTGATTGATAACAAACATAATAGTTTCAAATATATAAAATCCATAGATAGTTAGTATATTTAATTCTTCAAAGTGTTTTTTGCAGATTCTTTGGGATTTAATTTCAACAAGATCCTAACAGCTTTCTTTTGGACTTTTAAAATTTTGTTTAAATTCCCTTTTGAAGTAGCACCATAAACACAAATTGCGTATGAAATATGAGAATGGACATATGCAAAGTATATTTGCTTTAAAACATCTAAACTGCAGAATACTGACATTCTTCTAATGACATAGATACCAGAATTTATTTTCTTAAGAAGGCAATCAACATGTGCATTCCAGTTCAAATTACAATCAACCAACAATCCAAGAAATTTTACATTATCAACTTGGTCTAAATGTCTACTATCAAACTCTATTTGTAGATTTGAATTGTTTCTATTTTGTTTGGTTTTAAAATGTACAACATTGGTTTTGTCAAGATTTAAATTTAAATTCCTGCTTCTTAAAAATTGATACAAGGTTTTTAATTCACTTTCTGCATACAGTTCAACTTCTTCATTATTTTTACCTGAGACTTTTAAATTAGAGTCATCAGCATATAAACATAAATTACTTGAAATTGGAAAATTTATACAGTTATTTATACCCTTTACGTATACTAAAAATAGAAGAGGTCCAAGGTTAGATCCTTGTGGCACCCCTGCCGAGACAGTCTTCAATTTAGATTGGTATTTTAGTATGTGGTTATGTTGAGATATATGGGAAATTTCTACAAATTGCTGTCTTTCCCTTAAGTATGATTTAAACCAATTCAATTCTTTTCCATTAACCCCTATTTCAGATAATATGCTAATTAATTTTCCATGATTAACGCTATCAAATGCTTTTGACAGGTCCATGAATATACCGATGACAACTTCTTTTCTATCTACTGAGTTAATAATGGAATCTATAAAAATTACTGCAGCAGTTATTGTGGATTTATTTTTTTCTGAAACCATGCTTGTTTTTATCTAGAATATTATTTTCTTCTAAATATGATGATAACCTATTACATACAATCTTTTCAAATATTTTTGCAAATACAGGTAGTAATGAAATAGGACGATAATTATTTTTGGATGTTGGATCTTTACTTTTATGAATTGGAACTATTTTGGATATTTTAAGTAAATCAGGAAAAATTCCACTTACAAATGATGAATTGATTAAATGCACTAGTATTGGACTGAGTTGTTTTTCAGCTTCTTTAACCAGTATAACTGGAAATTCATCATAGCCACAGGAGTATTTATTTTCAAAGGAATTATTTTCTAATTACTCCTTGGACCTCTTTAACTGAAGTGGGGTTCATTCTGAACGAATTTATTTGAAAATTATCCTGATTACTATGAAGTAAAGTAGTATTACTTTCAAAACTCTTTTCAAAATTTAGAGCTTTGTCTTTGCTCATACTCTTACCTAACTCTAAGAAATGTTTGCTAAAAACATCACAAATCATGATGGGGTTCCTAACACTTTGGTTATCTTCCACAAGGACCAAATTTTTTCTTAAACTTTTTACATTTTTTCCTGTTTCAGAATTTATTATTTGCCATACGGTTTTAATAACATTACTAGATTTTTTAATTTTACTATAAAAAAATAGTTTTTTCTTATTTTGTAATTCTTTTTTGTACCTTTTATGTTTTTCTCTTGTATGTTTGAGTAATTCCCAGTTTTTTGTTTTTCTTGCATGTTTATTGTGTTCGATTAGTTTTCTTTTATTACTTTTTAACTCATCAGTTATCCAGTTTGAACAATTTAATTTAATTTTAATATTTTTTTGGGAAACGACCAATTAAAGTAATATTGCAAAATCTGTTGGAAGGTTTTATATTTATTTTCGACTGATGCAAGATATACCTTCGCCCATGTTTCTCTATCTAGAAGTGTCTTAAATAGTTTTTTATTTTCTTCAGAAAAATGTCTGCGACTTTCAGTGAAGAATTTATGTTTTGTGTTATCTTTTTTTGATTTTAAAATATTGAGCACTTGCCCATCATGATCTGATAACATTGTAACAACTCCTTCTATTTTAGTTTTGTTAGTATTTACATTAGTAAAGACATTATCTATAGCTGATACTGAACCATTATATACTCTAGTTGGGAAGTCAACTAAATAACATAAATTATAATTTGTTAAAACATTTACAAGACTTCTATATTTATCATCTTTTTTCAAAACATCTATGTTAACATCTCCAAGCAGGATGATATTTTCAAAAATTTTAGACAAGATATTTATTAAAGAATCTAGCCGGTTTAGAAAAACATAAACATTTGAACTTGGAGACCGATAAAGACCTACAACGACAAACCTAAAACTATCTACATTAAAGGAAACAGCACTAAACTCAAATACCTTCTCCTCACAAAGACTTTCTGCATCTTTAATTACAATTTTTTTACCATTTATTTCTTCACGGCATAGAATCATAACCCCGCCCTTTTCTGCTTTATTTCTATAATAAAAATTTTGGATTTTATACTGATTGATATTAATTTTTTCCATACCACAGTTTTTTACATTGTGTTCTGTTAGAACAATTATGTCTGGTGTAATTTCTTCAATTATTATTTCCAAAGGTTCCATACGGCTTATTAAATTTTGAATATTTTGATGAAATACTTTTATAGAATGAAAATGGATCACATTATTTGAACTAGGCCTATCTGTATACTCATTTGTTACTATTAAATTATCTTGTAATGAATTTTGTTCAGAATCAGATAATAAGTGCTTGTAATGTTGTGACGTGAAGGTATCCGAGAGAAAACAATTTTGAGGTTTGTCTAGATAGGTGGTGGGAGGGGTTTGCATGGGGAGTTTAAAAACAATGTGTTGGTGATATTTCTCATCTCTAGGCTACTTGACTCACTATTCATACCATCACTGACATTTGCACTTTTAATTGCCTTACTTTCATTGAAACACTGAGTAGATTCACTTTCACTACACACTGGCGAAGATGATGAGATGCAACGTTCGTACATAGTAGGTTGTCTTGATGCGATTTTTCATACGCGCACTCACAGGCAGTTGTGACGTCACCGTCCGACCTTCGGCTGGTGAGCGGCTCTGGCCCGCGTCGAATTCGGAAAACATCGATTCAAATATCAACTAGTTGCACCGAAGGCGTCATAATAATCATGATTGTAATTACATATTTCGATTAAGGAAGAAACAGGCTTTAAAACGGTATTTATTTTAATGACGTACGTATCTGTATGTAATTTTAAAAATACAAAATCCTAAACATTCATTTTAATTCACAAAATCTTGACATACATTTTTCAGTAAGCGAGGAAAATTTTTATTTCTTAACCTATGTAAAAAATTAAAATGTCAAATTAAAGAACAGAAACTAAACTTTCTTTTGCCGCAACTAGAACTCAACTGCGATGTATATTTCGTTTACTATCCCCTCTTAAAGTTGAAAATGTATTCGCAAGCGCTCCAAAGTCGCTTTAGTCTGCGTTCCCTGACGGGAGTCGAATTAAGGCAACATTGATGGTTTAAAAATATAATTAAACCGAACCTGTTAGAGTACTCATGAATTTAATTATATATTTTAATTCAGGAAGAGACAGGCTTTATGTCTGTATTAATTTTAATGACATAAGTATCTGTGTATAATTTTGAAAATACGAATTCCTACACATTCATTTTAATTCACAAAATATTAACATACATTTTTTAGTAAGCGAGGATTTTTTTATTTTATAACCAGTATCTATAATTAAAGTTTCAAATTAAAGAACAGAAACTAAATTTTCTTTTGGCGTGACTAGAATCCAAATGTGTTGAATATATCGATTACAATCATATCTTAAATTAATTAGTTTTATTCTCAAGCGCTCCAAACCACTGTAGGCGAACGAGATACTGCTGAAAATTCGCTTAGTTTCCGGAAGATCGATCACATCAGGTAATAATAGTTATGTTTTAATCTATTACAACTTTTGCATGTCGTTTGTTTATTTACATTGACCGGGATATTTAGTATCTTTACAAAAAAATCACGTCCGAATAAGTTTTTCTTAACTACAGTGTTGCACACAAATCATTACAGTTTGAGTTGTGTGTGTTGTATTTCAATGAAGCACGACCATAATTGACCATAATTTTACGACCATAATGTGTGTGTTGTACTTAAGTGATACTCGATGGATTATAAGCAATAAATGCTATTACTTTTTATGTACAGATTTAAGAGGTTTAATTAATATAAAATAACTAACATACATTGCAACTGAAAAAAATATGTAAATGCAAGAATGATTTGTTGAAAAATTAAATTAAAACTAAATTTAACATTGCTATGTATGTGATAGCTTTGTGAATACATCAATCTTCAATATTTTATATTAAGAGAATACTAAGCCTTCAAAAGTACCCGGGACGGCCAGAGCGGCGCGAGACCTATTATGCTCAATTTATAAGATGACTCAAATTAATTAAAAAAAATTGCTGGTTAAACATTAAAATAAAATTATTTAGTACTAACTTGACTAAAATAAACAACTTTAAAAATTTAAATAATGTATATACAGAGTTTTTGTAAAAAATGAGGGTCTCTGTTTTGGAATCTTAGAAATTACAAATACAAACATACGGTTTGACGTGACAATATATGTATTGAGTGAATTTGGATATTGTAACCCATCTCAATAGTACGACATTTTTGTGTTCAAAATAGGGTTTAATTCTACTCTAACTGTAACCTAAGTTCCTGTAAGTTCTACCTTAACTGTAACCCAGCGATTTACCTGGTTATTTGTTAAAATTTGTAATTGCCAATTTTTTAATTGCCATCTGATTTAAAATGTTTTCTTGTAGTATGCTTTATCACGATAATTTTCTCAAAGTAAACTATAGTTTGATATCTTAGTTAACTAACCATGTTTAAAAAAAATTGAAAATGTAAAAAAGCCTACTTCTTAAATTAACACAACATTAAATTTAAACTTGACGTTTTTGTATGGGTTAGTTTTGTTTATTATGTATTAATTATATATAAAAACTTATAAAAAACTTCTTTTATTTAAGTTTTTAATTAATTTGAGTATATGCCTAAAGGTCTCGTAGCTTGACAATTCCCTGCCGCACCGCCATCCGTGTACTTTTTAAGGCTTATCATTCTGTAAATATAGAAAAATAATAAAAGATTGACACCTTAAAGCTGTTTTATAAATAGCACTATTAAATTTAGCCTTGATTTAATTGATTAAAACAATCATTTGAGAATCAACATAAATTATACGTTTATGATGTATGTTACATACATGTGGACTTTGAATTTTGTAGTAGTAAAAAGTAAAACGCATTATTTACTTCCTACAATCTATCGAGTATCTTTCATTGAATAAACTGTTAATGTTTAATTGCTAAATAACAGGTATAACTAAAACTGCAATGTTTTTAGTGCCAGTTTTGGTTTTTCAAAGAACATTATGAAACATTGTTTTTTGTTCAACATTGTCTTTTAAAACCACTCAAATTCCCCCACCACAAGAAAAAACAGAAAAAAGACACTACAAAATCGAGTACCTCATCAGTACATCAATAAAAATATAAATTATCTATTTAGACCCTATGTGATGGGTATCTCGTAAACTAAGGGTATTTTTTTAAGTATCCCACTCGCCAACAGGGGTTTAGAGCGCTTGCGAATAACATTTTTATCTTTAAGAGGCGATTGTAAACGAAAAATACATCACAGTTTAGTTCTAGTTAAACCTAAAGAAAATTTAATTTATGTTCTTTAATTTGACATTTCAATTGTAGGTATCGATTAGGAAATAAAAATTTTCCTCGCTTACTGAAATTTTAATGTAAGTTTTTCGTAATTTAAAACGAACATAGTGATTTTTGTATTTTCAAAATTAAATACGGATATTTACGTCATTAAAAATAATATCGTTGTAAAGATTGTCCCTTCCTACATTGAAATATATAGTTACATCAATCATTATTCTAACAAATTCGGTGTAATGAGGTGTTATAAGCATCAATGTTGCCTAAGTTCAACTCCCGTCAAGGCCCGCAGGTTTGACTTTCCCAAGTTCTTATTATCAAGTTTTAAAAAATCACAGGATAACATTTTATAATTTAACCCACACAGTCTGAAAATAGATTAAATCGTGAACATTTTGATGTAACCAACATTTATGTAGAGGTAATAGTCGATTTTCTGTTAGAGCACAAACTTGAGTGGTGTCAAGCGTGTGCCGTGCACCGAGGTCGGCACGTGACGTCACAGCCGAGTCCGCAGCGGGCTCCATGCGTCTTATGGCATCAAGGCAACCTACTATATACGAACCTTGGATGAGATGGGCCTCAATGTATTCTCGTCAGACATGGGTAGAGATGTTTCTGCAGTAACTTGCAGCCCAGATGAATCCCGTAGTTGGCTGTCCCCAGTAGTCTGATCCTGGTGGCCCTCAGCTGTAGACAATGTTGAAACTTCTTTTTCTTTGGTGTTGTGGTTTTGGAGATAGGAGATTGTCTTGTTTGTTATAAGGCTTTTCATCTGCTTTACAAAGTTTTCATGGCTTAAGCCGTTTCTTAATATTCTATATAAAAAATGCCTTCTGATGATAGTCTACTATTGTGACTCTAGCTTCTGTCAAGCGTTGAAATTTTATTATGTTTGATATGAAGTGAGCCACATCTATTTTATCCCGGACACAACCGATTGGGGAACAGACCAGGTGTTTTAGTCCTTTTTTCATAAAAGTGTCAGTCAGGTGTTGAAATGCTGTATCGTAATCGTGTGGCTTTGGTTTGCCATGATATTTATCTTTCGTTATGAGGCTAAATATAGATGGAACATTTTGAGTTTCCTGAAGGGACAGGTGCTTAGTAAGGCACTGTGATTTTGCAGGCCTACCAAAGATCTTCTTAAAAACTACAGCAACCCCAGCACTCATGTGACGAGGGTCACCAAAGTCTGAGGAAATGCTGTGTGCCAGTCCAACAGTCACATCACTCCTGTACTTGTGAATCATATTTTCCATGTGTGCAGTGGTTATACTAATTTGGATCCTGGGGTCAGGCTGAAAACATCTTCTTAATGTATTTGTAATAAGGTGAGCAACTTTACTTTTTCCCCTATTATTTAAATGGAGCCCGTGTCTGGTGAAGTGAGACCTATGCAACTTATCCAAATCAATGACCCACACTGAATCCAAACGGGCTACTAGTTCTTTGATATATTTGTTTAAATCATCAATATTTTTGTGTAGGACATCTTTTTTAATCAAATCAAACCGTTTAGGAATTGTTGTGATTATAACTGGTTTGTCCCTACTGAGTGTAGTTAGCTTACTTTCTATGGAGGTATAGATAGGATTTAGGTTTCCTCTTAATGTGTCATTTGTTCCCCCAATAATAACTATAACATCATTGTTTTTAGAATTCATTGCTGTTTCTGTCACTTGAAGGAGTCCTGCATTAACCATGACCGTTCCGCATGCCTGAAGTTGTACTTGGCTGATGTGCTGTAGTCTGGAGGCGATATCTCTTTCTTGGCTATCCGAGTATAAGGAAATCTTCACTTTGTTCTCTTGACTTATAGGGAAGGATTTTTTGAACCGAAGTGATGGTTTATTGTTATGTTTTTCTGCTTTTGTGTTGAGTCCAAGCTATATAGTTCCCATCAGTTGCACTAGTTTCGTCATTTCCACCTTCGACATTAGTTGAGTCACTGAGGCAGCTAAATCGATTTTGTATCGATACTGTATGTTCTTGTAGCGTAGTTTGTTTCACATGAGCTCTCTTAGTTTTGGTTTGCACTAACCACGCCGTATTGGTTGAGTTATCTTTGACCTTTTTTTCATCAGATAGTAAGGAGGTAAAACCGCTTACTTTTGTTCCGCTAACTTCCTTTTTGTTTACCAAAAGTTTATTATTTATTACTTCATCTTTTTGACAGCTTGACAGCTCGACAGTTTGACATGCTACGCTGCTTGTTGTTGGGATTGTATTTATTGAGGGAGGGGAAGGCTGTTGAAAGATTACCTTTCTTAGTTGGTCTGAACTAAGGTGTATATAATTATTCTTGTAAATTAAATAGGCAATGGTAGATCTCTTTATAACAATATCCGGTTGCTCAATCTGTAGGAACTGAAAGATAGTTTCAATATTGACACTGGATTTTTTACTCTGAACAGCTTTTATAATACAGTCAGTAAATATAAGCATGTAAATGCCACAGTCAATTGAGTTGTTACCTTGCTGCGGGCACTTGACAATTTTCAGTGATGGTTGCTCAGCAGTATTTTTTTGAGGGTAAACATATTGTAAAATTCGAGATACGATCACTTTAGCTGATTCTAGATTATACCTTCCTATAGAGTCAAGATAATAGAAAGTGTTTTGTGGTCTTGAAAAGAATAATAAGCTCCAATGTGAGCCGCTATTATTGTCACAAGTTGTGGCATCATTTACTGGGATGATTATGTATGACTTATTTTGCAGTTGAAGAGGGGCCAGAGTATAACCAAAGTCATTAAGACATTTCACACCTTGGCTAATTACTGGATTTAATAGTGTAATATCTTTACTAATTAAAATATTTTCCATTATGTCAAAGTATTTTTGGATACAGTCATCTTCTATCCATTCATTTTCCATTAAATTAAGGGACAGTTTCGAAATGGGGTTAGGTTTTCCAACAGTTTTTACACTAGCTGAAGCCAAATCTTGTTCATTTACATTGATTTCAACATCAATTGATTTCACAGAAACAGGAGTACAGCTTTTAACTGAATCCTGGTCAGTATCACATATTGTCAGATGTGAGCCTGACTGATCAGCAAAAGTGGACAAACTACAATCATTACTGAGACTCTCTGCACTTTTACTATTGTTATTTGTAGCACTAATATTAGTTAACTTATGAGTCTTTGTTTCCATTTGACCAACTAAGCCTTTTTTCTGTTTAGTTTTCTGTGGAAAATAGAAGTCTTCAATAGTCAAGTTAATTTTTTTCTTTTTTAAATATTCAGCCAGTTCTTTTTTTGATCTCAATTTTTTACCTCCTGGAGACTGTATATATATATCAATTTTCCCCTGGCTCATTTCTGACTTTCTCGCTACCTCTACAGTTTTCCAACCCTTAGGAAGTCTAGTATTATTTTCTTCTATCATTTTAAAAGTTATATTTATTTGTTATAAACAATATAAGATGTTACCATAACATACTTTTGTTTATTTGTAAAAGTAATAAAATATTTCTCATAAATATTTTTAATGTTATTGTTTTTTAATCAACAACAATCACAATGTAAGCAAGACAGTAAAAATGTAAACAAGGAAGTAGCCTTGAAGGTAATTCAGATAAGCTAATGTAGGTTTTGTCAATCTAGAGTAAAAGAGAGAGACAGCAGAGGTCCAGAGGTCAAGCAACCTTTCCTTATCAGTACCCTTCTTATCAGCTTGCCTAATTATTTCTTGATTTTTCCTCAAATAATTTATGTTAAAATGTAAATACCTGGGTCCACACAGTTTACTTCCGAAAACTATTTATACACTTTTATAAATGAAAACTAACTGCTTAATTTTGTACAAACAAAAACTCACAATTTATGTTATAGACTGCTTTAAACTTTAAATATTCAAGAGCACAACTTGTGCACATCCACTTCTAACAAGGAAAACCAGACCAGGTTTCACAGTGACATAATTTTCCAGCAGTAGTCACATGGGCCAGCCAGAAGCAGTTACTGCCCTAAAGGTGAAACATTACAATCAATGCTTCAGCGGATACTATCACAATTCTGTAATTAATTCTATCCATAACCAAGGCAAATTTGACATGTTACAGGCTCGTACCAACCATCACACGAACTGCAGTTGCGGTTTTATGGCTACTACAAGCAAGCGACAGAAGGGCCCAACTACCAACCAAAACCGAGCTTCTGGGAGGTGGTCAAGAGGGCAAAATGGGACGCATGGGCCAAACTAGGCAACATGACCAAGGAAGAGGCCATGATGCACTACGTTGAGGAGCTGCGGAAAGTAAGTGCTGTCATTACGATCCACGTACAATCAGATCTTAATGGTTTTTGGTGACCCTGAAAAATACTTCATAGAGAATTTTTTTTTCAAATTTGTTTACCAGGTGAAGTACTGTAAGATTTTGGTTCCAGACGTAAAAAATCAGTAATTTTATGATTTATACCATTATATTTTACTCAACAAATTCTGCTTTACTCAACTTAAAAGAGCTACAAAAACAAATAATCTAGCATTTTAATAGCCTAGTATCATTGTCCGACATTCATGCCTATATACAACGCCAAAATACACAATCTGCCGTGACAACGTTATGTTGGCTCACATTTTAATATTTTGGTAATTGGGTGACAGTCATGACACACGGTCACTTGAGGTGTCCACCGAAACCACGAGACATACCAGTAACAAGCATAATGGTGGCTTGGAGTGCTAGTGATGGTTCTCTAGCACACGTTGTGAATGGCATCCAAAGTAACTCTGCAGCTAATCACAAAGCTTTAGCGAATATCACTAGGGCTCCGAGCAACCGTTATAATCGTTACTGGTATGTCTGGTGGTCCCATGTGGCTGAAACCCTAATACATGAACAGTTGAGTTGCGCCAGTCTGACCTGCCCCAATCTGAAAATCGCCTTATTCCAAACACCGTCGGTAAAATACCAACTTTTTCTCTTGACTTAAGCCTATAAAAAGTAAAAATAAAAAATGTATTTAGAAAAAACCAAATATTGATGGACAAATTGAAGTTCAATTGGATTACATTAAATGATACAGTTAAATAAAATATGTTGGTTAACTTAAAATATGATTGTAAATTAAACTGGGCTCCACATGTTCAATACCTGAAAAACAGATAATGTAGTTTTATCTATGCATTCACTCAGCTTCGTGCAATCCTCTCACTGCAACAGCTGAGAAATGCATACTTTGCCTACGTGCAGTTAGTGTACTGTATGGAATCATGGCGTGGGGAGGCGCACTGCCGACAATCTTGGAGCCGTTAGCGATTACTCAAAGATCTATCATAAAAACTATTCTAAAGAAAGATTCCAGATATCCCACCTTTCAACTTTTTAATGATTTTTCAGTTCTTATATAAGACAACTTTTCATTAGAACTTTACTTATGTACATTAAAATAAATAAAGACAATATTTTTGTGCCAGCGCAACATCACTATACAACTCGCAGTAATATTAATATCGGATTTGTATTTCCTAGGCTTACTCATTCTTATTTAAAACACATACCATTTTATCTATGCCATATTCTTTATAGAAACATTCCAACAGAGATCAGATTGGCTGAGAGTGATAGTGTTGCAGTGTATAAGCGTCATACAGTACACTCTCGTTCATCGGAACTAATGTGGCGGACGTCCGGTTCGGATGTCAAAAAATTCCGATGAAGCGGAGGCCGTCGTGAGTTATCATTTCCGCCCATACGGTGACCTATCGTGATTGTATTCACTCTTGTTTTTAAGGCAACACTAGAGATTTTATGAAAATAAGGCACTCAAACTTTGAACATGGTAACAAATGAACCTATAGAAATAAAAACAACGCAGGAAATAAAGATCCAAAATCGTTATTCTCATATTCCATATTTATATTCCACTCATATTCCAG
Source organism: Neoaliturus tenellus (assembly GCA_030545055.2). Lineage (NCBI taxonomy): Eukaryota > Metazoa > Arthropoda > Insecta > Hemiptera > Cicadellidae > Neoaliturus > Neoaliturus tenellus. Next base: position 50,887,209 of record CM061535.1, on the reverse strand, counting down.
CAGTCAACTGACTTCCACGTAGGCCCTAACACAGGTGCAGTCACGACGCGAGACAGACTGAATGACAGTTTGGGAAGCGGTCGAAACGGATGTTCACTTCCTGCCCCCTTCCTCTTTCTATTTTTGTGCGAATACTCCACGGCCTCGTAAATCACATCGATACGTACAGATTTTGGAAAACGCCTGATGACGTTAGACGCAAAATGTGATACTTCACTGTTGTGCGGATAGAACGAATGGAAATTGAAGGCGCTAAAACGGAAAAATTATTTATTTTGTAAGAAGAAAAAAAACTAATAATATCCAGATTTTCAGTTCCGATGAAGCGGAGTTCCGATGTCACCGAGTCCGATGAACGAGAGTGTACTGTATTACCAATTGGCTTCCAAATATGGGGTGGGACCAAGCTGAAGCTCTGCTTCGTTCTCACTATACTTAAATTCAATTAGGCTTAAAGTAAATTAGTACTTGATCAGTAGTAGTTCTTTTTTTGTTTTGTTTAGTAATATATATTGTTTAATAATGTTTACATGATGTCAGGTTTGGTACATTGTTATAAATAATTTTTATCAGGGGTTATTATACCATGTATTAATTTATGTATTTATTAGTGTCACTATCATCAACATTTTTATTAATATATGTATTTTTTATTTAATTTTATTAAGGTTTTAATAATTTAATTAATGATGTATATTTATGTTCCTCTATACATTAAACAAAGTGAAGTGTGTGACCGGTAACGGACTCATTCCCAGCCACAGACCTGGAGTCTCCTTGGGAATTATTTATTTCCTATGTATATGCACACTGTAATTATTGTAAATTGTTGTAAGGAATAAAGTTTGTTTGGATAACTCAAATTGAATACAAAAGAGAAAACCTAAAAGCTAAAATGTAAAACGGCACAAACAAAATTGGGATTAAAACACATTGGGAATGAAATTGGTTATTCCCAGCACTTTTAGTCACCATGTAAACAATTCTTTAAATTAATTACAATGTGATTTATCACTTAATAGCTTTTTGAAATATAGGAAAAGCAATTAAATAAAAAAACAAACTGAAGAAGGTGTTTGGTCATCCCTGTTATGACAATGAGTATTAGACCTTTAAAAAGGTATTAGACCTTTCATGTATATTGTGAACAAATATAACTTTTTTGTATGAAGTACAATAAATTGACTTGATTCATTGTTCCACCATCACTGAAGGAACGACACCAAGCTAAGTTCAGTGACCCATTGATTCATATTTGGAATACAGGAAACGATGAGAGGTGGGGTTTTATTTTTACAACGCCAAAATTTACAAGAGATTTTTTTGTGCATTTTCCATGCTCTGGAGATTATCTATCAAATGAGGATGCTATCTTCTTCAAATTGTTACTGCAGTTGTTTTCAAACTGTAGAGCTGAGAGCGGGTATTAGCAGATGTCCCTACGATCAATTTCAAATACCACCATTGTTTTATTGAAAAAATATATGTTTGTTTCCAAATTTTTATCAGAGTACAAGAAAGCCAAGAAAATGTTATCAAAACTAAGTGACACAATTTTTTACATCAAATAACTGTAATTTATGAATTACCGAACCTTTATTTGTAATATGTATAAGATTCGCTTATTCCAAAACTCGCTTAACTGAACAGGGTCCGGTCCCAATCAGTTCGGATTAATGGGACTCTAATATAAGTGTCCTGACTGTATAGATTAGGCTGTGGTTGTATGCAAACCTTAGTCGATTTTTATACGCTTTGTACTTTTAGATGTGATAAATCTGCCTTTTGTAAGAAATAATGACTAAATTGAATATTTTACTCCCTTGATATCGAAGGTTATATATGGTAATACATCAATAATTATTTTTCCTAGGTTTTAATGAGTTCAAATTCAGTAGAATAAAACGAACCTTTGATATCCGATATTTTCTGTTATCCGATTATTGGTCCAGTGATTGTCGGAGCATTATAATAATAAAATGGATTAAAATGCCTTATCCACTAGTTTTGTAAATGACTCATAACCTTTTTATTCCCATTTTCAAAAGGTGCAATTTGAAATATTGTCAAACACATAGTAATCTTGAAGTTAACAGATCATGCACAAAATACTTAGTCATAAACACTGAACAAAAAAATAACTCACATCATGTAAAAAGAAACTAACAAAACACTTGCCGGCCAAGGCAAGATGTGATCCACTTATCACCATGATATTACAGAGCGTAAGCGCAATTGCATTACAGAGGAATTCTGTCCAGGAGCATAAATTCTTGAATAAATTATCAGGAAAGAATCATAGATTTTATTAAATTTGTATATGACCTTCAGATAAGCTTTGAATAGCTGGTTATTTATAATCAAGCAAATCTACAAGAATTAATTAATTGATTCATTTACCTATAGTTATTTTGTGCTTAGTCACTCAATTTTTGAAATCATTCCATTTTCATTTCAAATTTTAAAATTTTTTCTTATTTAGTTTATTATTTACAGAAACATTTTTTTATGTAATTGCAATTTTCTCATGCTTTTTATTCACTTTTTATACATGAGAGAACAAAGAAGGTTTAATAAGAGATGTGAGGGTGAGGATTATATTTGGTAAACAGACGGCTAATGTTGTCCGGCAGATAACCTCTGGTCGGTGCCGACCTCAGATGCAAGGTCAGCCCAGATAAACAACTACCTGTTTGGCCTAGCCGGCTACCCATCACCTGTCACCCGCCACCCAACGACATTTAAACTGAGCTTAAACTTATTGCTCTATTTAAAGTATTTGACCTTAAAAAATTTTGATTGTTTTGATAAAAAAATTGTATGTTGTTTTGGTTGTGTTTTTAATTTATATTTTAAAGCAATAATATTTGCACGGTTTAAAATTTTGAAATTTCTTGACAACATTAGAAAAATTTTAATTTATGCTTTTTATTTTTGTTAAGGTTTTTTTGCTTTTTTCAATTTAAGTCAATTCACTTTTTTATCATGGTTGTAATGATGGAGTGGCTAGCTGGGCTGTTGCCAATGGCAAAAGTTTATCATGAGAAAGGCAAAATTGGTCGTTAAGAATTAAATTGCACGTTCTTCAGAATGGTGGGATAATTGACTATAGCAAAACAAAATTTCATTTCATTTCATTAAAAATTTACCATGGCAAAATAAATATGACCATGAGTATCGTGCGATAAATTGCCATTTCATAACTTAAAAAAGGAATAGCTGGAAATAAAAATACTGTACTTCCCAAATCACTTCTACCACACTTCTTAGTGCAATTAAATAATAGAAGTAGCTTGAACTACAATGAACTACCAAAACATTTGCTTAATTTTGTTCCTTATACAGTACACTCTCGTTCATCGGAACTAATGTGGCGGACGGCCGGTTCGGATGTCAAAAAATTCCGATGAAGCGAAGTCCCGTCGTGAGTCATCATTTCCGCCCGTATGGTGAACTATCGTGATTGTATTCACTCTGGTTTTTTTAAGATAACATAAAGAGGTTTTATAAAAATAAGGCACTCGAACTTTGAACATGGTAACAATGAACAGATAGGAATAAAAACAACGCAGGAAATAAAGATCAAAAATCTTTATTCTCATATTCCACTCATATTCCAGCAGTCAACTGACTTCCACGTAACACAGGTGCAGTCGCGATAGACAGACTGAATGACAGTTTGGGAAGCGGTCAAACCGGATGTTCACTTCCTGCCCCCTTCCTCGTTATATTTTTGTGCTCCGCGGCCTCGTAAATCACATTGATGGGTACAGATTATGGAACGCCTGATGACTTTTGATGCAAAATGTGATACTTCACTGTTGTGCCGATAGAACGAATAGAAATTGAAGGCGCTAAAACGGAAAAATTATTTATTTCGTAAGGAAAAAAAAATTAATAATATCCAGATTTTTAGTTCCGATGAAGCGGAGTTCCGATGTCGCCGAGTCCGAAGAACGAGAGTGTACTGTATACAATAACCATAAGCTTTTGAGCGTTCCGTCAACAAATGGATGTTAACAAAAATACTTTACTATTTATTTATTATTTGTTTAAGTATGTATAAACAATTTTTAAAAACTTGTCAGATCTTTATAGAGACAATGCAGTCCATATGAATGTTAGTTTCGTATTTGAAATACACAAGTTTGCACTTCTTAAGATTATAACATTTCATGAATTAAAATTTATATAACAGATATCTTTAACCTGTTATTTACTACCTACAAGAGCTAAAAAACGTCCCTTGACATATAAGAACAATATTTAATTTTTTAAATTCTAATTGTGAAACAGTAAAGACTAGCTAATTGGCCGTGCTTCACTACGGTGATATAATGTGGTATGGTGAAAGTGAGGTTATAAAAACAATAGCAAACCTCACAGCGGATTATTTAAAAGTTGGTGGAGACAGTCCTAACATTTTTTCTCGATATGTGTGGTGTTTAAAAGCACCTAGTGATACCTAGTCCGTAGATTCACAGGTTTTACTCTTGATCCCTAAGTTAGACGGAAAAATAAGTTGGCCATACCTTTCAAATAAAATGTCAAATGGTTTTTCCTCTCTAATTCAAAGAAACTGTTTTTGTAATTTGTTTTTAATCAAAATTCCTTACTTATTTTTTGGGGCAAAATACGGAATCTGTTAAATTATTTGAATGTTCAAAATTTTAATAACTGTGTGTGTTTCTTGGAAACAGGAGCACTAAAAGTGTAGTTCCCTGTATCCGGATTGCGTAGCAACTAGCCGTGTCTAGAATGTATCCTAAATATAAATACTGTATTTAAATTAAATTAGACTGCATCTGAGAGAAATGGCGAGTGGGCAGTGGATAGAGAAGGCATGTCGGGATGGGCAAGTCGGCGAGTCTATCACTAAACAAAAAGAAAAGGGCACCAACTGAGCCTCCAAACTGGAGGTACTTGCTGTTGGCTTCAAGCTACATTTATATGTTTTACTGAAATATTGTGAGATATAATAGAGTAATGATTTATGGCTCAATAATCCTTTAAATACAACAATCCTTCAATTTTGTTAACTAACTGGCAATAAAAAGTTGATACTGATTTCAAAAACTTTTATTAGCACCGATAGTTTATTTATTTTATTTTTTTGAGTCAGAGAGGTCTCGGAACGCTGTTCTGCATCGTTGCCTCAAATTGCGGGTATGCCTTTTTCCATCTTTTCATATATTTACCTTCTGTTTTCTTTGCAGTATACATGTAAATTTATTGTTGAGTGTTTTAGACGTTTGTTTTTCATTTCTGATTGCAAACATCATGTATCATGCTAATAAATAAATGTTTATGCAGTTGATCATCAAACTATATAAATCATTCACGTGAACCATGTTAACAGCATTACAGTTCCCTAACACATGGTCTTCACGTCTCAGAGAGAAAACATACCTTAAAGTGGAGTTCTAGATTTCGTTACTCCGAGCGTCATGCATTGTGATTCTGTATCCATATACCAGGTAGCAGTGAACAAAAATTGACAGCACCAAAGACTGCATGAGCTGCACTTTGATAGGTTCTGGCAACAAACTTCTGAATTGATACAGACTCTTCGGCCTGCCAGTAGCTTACTAGATATTGAAAGTTATGTGGTCTGAAAAAGAGAGGTCACGATCCGAGAAAACGTGAAGGGTTTTAACTTTAACTTTGTTACAAATGGACAAATTCTCCACCAAGATATACCTCAACACTACTTAGGGTTTGTTTGCAATCTTGCGCTGATTGATGTAGCACATAGCATTTTCCTGTATTATGTTTCAGGTGATTTGTAGCAGACCAAGTAAAGATTTTTCAAGATATAGATGTAATATGTTTGAGGCTGACTATTATGTTGATTTCAACATCCAATTCTCTTGCACCCATTACTTTAGCCTTGACAGTTAACCAAATGATGAACACCTATAAAATTCCTTTATACCCATGTTAGTGGCCTGCGTTTTAAGTATAATTTGTTAAAATCAAACATAATAAGAACATTTGGTTTTCAGATTGTGGAGACCATGTCATACACTGACAATGTTGCCACTTTCCTCAACTCTCTGGACAATTTTTATGAAAACGTGCCACCCGAAGACCTGGAGTTGTTGGTCGGACCAATCATTGAGAAGATAAGGTCCCGGCCAGACTCGCCACTCAGTGGATCACCTCTGGGTAAATATCTAAAAAAAATTAAGCCTTTGTAAATCAACTTATTCATTTTTCTTTATACAACAATTGAAGGATGAAACTTCAAGAAGTAGGATCTAAAGTAATACATATTGGGACACCATGACTTTGGGGTTGCCCCACTTGTGATCAGTAATCAATCTTAAATTTTAATGTAGATAAATGAATATAAACATAAAGTTAAAGATAATTAGTTAAATGAACTGTTGCAAACCCAATGTGAGGAACGAATTACTTGTTCAAAAATTGTTTGTGCTTAAACATTGTATATGATGATGCAAAGAAAGTTATGTGTTTATTTATTTTTTTATATAAAAAGGTCAAATTGCCTACCTAGTCACTGTTCACTAATTTATTGAATTTAAGCTCACCCTCAATGTTTTTCTGTTTAGCAACAAAATCCTTATTTCTATATTGTGACTTATTACTTACGTAATAACAGCATGAGGTGTCACAAAGAGATTCTTCACGCTGTACGCGTTTCGAACGTTTACTCCTCATCAACAGCAGCGGTCAATTTCTTATAAAATAAACCCATATCTTGATGTTTGTCGGTTTTTGATACATGACACATATTTTACACACTCTTCACACTTATAACAAACGACACTTAAGGTGCGGCTACACATAGCAGGAAAGGACACGGAAAGGACACGGACAGGATAGTTTCTCATGAATGCTCCCTGTGTTATCAAATGGAAGCGGCTACACATAGCAGGAAAGGACACGGAAAGGACACGGACAGGACATTCGCCGTGTCGGATGGATCGCCAGATGAGCATTCATCCGCCACTGTCGTGTCCTGTCCGTATCCCGTCCTGGTATGTGTAGCCACCCCTTCCGACACTATCAGAAAATGATAACGGTAGCTCAGTGTAGTGAGTGTGGCGGCCGGCGGGATGAGCCGTGTCGGACGGCTGCGCGCGCAACCTTCCGACGTCTGACGGCTGCGCGCGCAGCCTTCCGACTCAGAAATGTCCTGTCCGTGTCCCGATATGTGTAGCCACCCCATCAGAATTTTGTCCGTGTCCTTTCCGTTTCCTTTCCGTATCCTTTCCTGCTATGTGTAGCCGTACCTTTAACAATACACACAAAACAAAGACGAGACTTGACTGCGGCGCTCTGGACACGTGGGTCCATACGTCCATACCGGTGACATGCTGTAGGCCTACTGGAGTTTTTTGTCAGAGGTTAGGATGACGTAATCTTATCAGCTGACCAGTGGTTGTTCGATACGGACTTTTTATCTATATTGTTGAACAGCTGATATGTGATTTTGTTGGTGAACTCTTTTCTTATCCTCCTCAGACCCATATCCAAATTTAAAAAAATGTTTTGATGTAATGGTGGTTTTTGGGTCACAAAAAATCAAAGAACACAAAAAAAATTTTTATAATTTTTTTTTATTTGTAAGTTTAAAAAACACATGTGTCAAATATGACACACTGGGACCAAGGGACTTAAAAACTTCCAATATCAAAAATGTAAAAAAATGTTTTAAAACCCTAAAATTACACAAAAACACATTTAAAGTTCGTGGAAAAGCTTCTAGCAATTTCTGGATGTGGTTATGCAAAGATGTTCCGCAGAAAAGCGCGCATTTGTTGATGAACATCCCGGGAAACGACAACGGTGCCTGGTTGTTTGGTCGCATTATAGCAAAATATTTGTTAAATATTTTATAATATTTATATTGCAAAATATAATATAATATTATATATAATATAATATTATATTATTTATATTGCAAAATATAAATTAAAGCAAAATTTGTTCGGTCACAGAACTACTGAAAAAACAAAAAAATTAGTCTAAAATCTCCAAAAAGGTAGACTGGCATATAAACTTTAATGTAAATCCAAACCTTTTTTATCTTTGGAAATAAAAGAATCAGTTTTCAAAGGAAAAATCAAAATATTTTACTATGTAAGGAAAAAAATAAAAAATGCAACTCCAAAGTCTCTCAGTCCCACTGTGTCACATTTGACACAGTGGTTTTCAAATAGCTGTAGATGGGAGAAAATATAAATATTATACAAAACCATTATTATCATTCAATAGCATAGCTATTCAAGAATGCTTCCAATTTTTTTCAACTCATTAGCCTAGATTTTCATTAAAATACTAACTAATTATTTTGAGAGGTTCGAGGTAGCTATGGAAATGGGTTGTCAGCCATTTTTGATGTTGACAAATGAAGTGTCAACAGTAGTCAAATCACCAACTGAGTATTTCTAGCATGTGGTGGTACCTTGTGGTGGATGCTAGAACTACTCCCAAGTCAAGGTTATACACAGTACAGCCAGGGGAAAATAATTTGCAGACGTGTCACATATGACACGCGGGATCCGAGGAGGTTATTTAGCAGCCTGTCTTTGCCATGCGATAATACATTTTGATAAATAAACAACTCTTCTCACACTTTATTCCCATCTCTATTTCAATTCTTAATCTTTTGATTTTACATGATTTTAGCAAACCAAATGACTTTTTAGTTAATACTAATGGTTACCTTACTGTAAAGTTATCCAAAAGTAGTTAAAACACTACTGCAGTTTCAATCCGACAAAGGGATGTTCATCAGGTGTAGTTGATTGTCAACTTTTCATTCAAACTGAACATGTCAACTTTTCATTCAAACTGAACTTGTCACAATTATTAGGTAGGCATTCCTCAGAAAACGTCATTTATTCATTATTTATTCTTTTGTGATTTTTTATTACGTGACAAGTTCAGTTTGAATGAAACCTTGACAACGTGCTACACCTGATGAAGATCCCTTTGCCGGATTGAAACTTCAGTAGTGTTTAACTACTTCTGGATCACTTGACAGTAAGGTGTATAACACATTTAGTATTACTTTTGATTAATTCAAACAGGTCTGTACACTTTGTGAGTTAGAACAGATCTGTAAAAAAATAGTGTAATGTAATCTGTAATTGATGGTAATATTAGTACAGTTACAATATTGTCTTAGCACTGTTTATTTTAAAGCGATTACTTCATAATAGTGAACAGTACACTCTCGTTCATACGGACTTATGTTGGGGACGGCCGGTCTAGATTTTGAAAAATCCAGATAAAGAGAGTCGGTCATTGGTCTTTTTTTCGTCAACTAAAAAACAGAGACCCATTAGAAGGCAGAGTCTACCTTTATTCATCAATTTCTCCAAAGTGACAACCAAATAGGGCTATATTAACTATTATTGATGAACTTATATAAGAGATCCTCTGAAGATATGATATAGAAACATCGTTAACACTGTTAACAGTAAACTGATAGGAATCATTTCGGGGAGAAGAAAGCCTAGAAAAATGCGTGGGTTTAGTGGGTATGGCCCAGGCGAGTCCCAAACCACGTCTGTAAAATGACTTGAGTCATAGTTGTTTAGATAATAAGATTATTCACCGTTTAAGTACTTCGGTAAAATATTACCATAAATGAATTGGGAGATGGACCTCCAGGGCACAGATGCTAAGAATGTCTTCTTTGATATAAGTTATCAAAGAAGTCTTCATGGACACTTTTGACTTTTATCCATGCCAGTTTCCACCAAATCCTATGTATATTGAAATCAGTCTAGATAGATTGTAGTCTCCCATTTCATGAAGAAGTCATATACAGTTGAGTCTCGCTAATCCAATTTGTGACCAGACCCGTTCAGTTTAGTGAATTTAGGATTAGGCGACTATTTATGTATATTACAATATACAGGTTTGGTAAGTTAAACGTATTATTAATGTAACAAATTGTATCTCTTATTTAAAAAATATTTTATTTGCAATCTTGTAACAAACAACAAAAAATTTTAAATGTACAAACGTATATTTAAAATTGTTGAAATTAAATTAAACTAAATTAAATTAATTAATTAAATTAAATTGTTGAAATTGTTGAAATTGTTATTTAAATTTGTTGAATTGTTAAAATTGTTGTATATTTTGGCAATAAAAAAATTGTGATATCTAAAATTAATCTGCGCACATCTGTGGACATCTGCGCATGCCGGCTCTCAGCTCTAAGTTTGACTTGTAGACAGGTGCAGTAATGGACGGGAAGGGGATGGCATTGCCCTTCAATAACTCCCGAGCGCAGACAGTGTTGAATAAAATATAATCCCCACCTTATACCTGTCATCTCCTATGTTCCAAATGTATGTAGTATTGGGTCATCGCACTTTGCATTGTGTTGAAAAAACAGAGTCGTTCACTCGACGATAACGGACGAAGCATTATCAAGTAAATTTTTAGCTCTTCAGACCAAAAAACATCATTTTATTTCTTCAATTTGTTTTACAATTTCATGGCTTTTACTGTATTTCAAAACGTAAGTGGTTAATTAATTACAATATGCATAATTATTCTAAAGAATTGTTTGGATGTTGAGTACAAGAACCGTGTATGACTTATTTCGTTCCAAAAATGTTAAATTCTAGTTTGGTTTTTAATGTTTTATATTATTTTAGGCTTTCTCTTCTATTTTCGAGTTTACTAAGTTATAAAATGTACTTTAAAAGTTTAGGATTACCTGTGTTTGTCTTCTGAAGGTGACGTGTTTTGTGTATTAAATATTACTCATTATCAAACCTTAACAAAAGAACACTTAAAACATCACTTGAAAGAGGTTGTCAAAGTTTTTAACACAAACATATAAACATTTAAGATTCGAGACAGCCGGCTCGCGTGCGGGCACATGTATGGGGAGCCGGCCGTGTGAATCTTAAATGTTTCTATGATTGTGTTAAAAACTTTGACAAAATCTTTCAAGTGATGTTAATAGTGTTCTTGTGTTAAGGTTTTGTTAATGAGTATTTAATACTCTAAATGTGTCACCGTCAGGAGGCAGTGGATTCACGTCGGCAGACTCAGGTGATCTTAAACCTTTATAGTCATTTCAAGTGATTCGGAGATAAAACCCAGAAATATGAATTATATCAAATTTAATCTCGTTAACTTCTTTGTTTCTTTATCATGGTTTTTTGTAAGAAAAAAATCAGTATTTTTCCCACAAAAGGTGTTTGTAATAAGCAGTTTTTTTATTATTATTATTATTTGGGTGCAGATTAGTGGGACTCCATTGTAACAGCTTAGTTTTATAGTGTTATGGAAACTGATACAGTTTTGTCGGTTTTTAAAATCTCAACAGTCAAATAAAATCACTAAAGGTGAACAATAAGGAAAGACTTTGTTACTTTTAATTCTGTTTTTCAGCTAAGACCTAAAGAGTCTTTAATAACTTTGTATATGTAAAAAATTTTCTTCTTTAAATAGTCTTCTATTGATTGATTAAGATTGTTGATTTAACCCTTTGGGTGCCAAGAGCCGACTAGATCGGCATTTAATTGCATCGCGAGAACTGCCAGCTGCCGATGTGATCGGCATCGCCTATCGCCGCGAGAAATGCCAGCCGCCGACGACATCGGCGCCTATCGTCTGCGCGAGAAATGCCCGCTGCCGATCTAATCGGCATCTCGCAAATTCTTTGTAGCGAACGCAAATTTAGCAGTAAACGTTTATACTTCAACTCAAATAAAAGCTAAAGAGTTGCAGTATTTGATAAATATGCTTTGTTAAAAGAAAAACAAGCGATTCAATTACGTATAACACCATGATTGTTGAGGTTATACAGGCATTGGGCACCACGCCGGCCGTCTGCCGCTCCCAGACTGCAGGTTTTAACAGAAAGAAGAAACCAAATTATGTACATGTATGTAAATATTAGTTACATTATTCAAGAAACTTTTTTAATTGATTTCATATTTTATCTTTGTGAATTCATTTTTATCAAGATTTAAAACTAGCCTCCCTCAAGAGTTTCTGAAATTTGTAAGTAGGCCTACCGTAAAATACTTTTTTCATATTATGTTTGTTTGCTGAATTTTTATTTTTTACTTACTGTCTATTATATTTTTGTAAAAATATATAAATAAAATATTTGCAATAATATTTACAATTAATTTTTAATAAAATATTGATTTGATAATTATTTTAGAGTGTAATTCAAAATAGTAGATTTTTGCTATATAACTAAATTTTCTTATATATATATTTTTTATATACTATTTATTCGCAAAAGTTGATGAAAATTGGTGCACTATGTCAAGAAAACATGCTAAATCCAATTATCATGTTAGTTTTTGAGTAAAATGTAATTTTGACAAATGTTTATGGTTTGAAAATACAATATAAACTTTTTTATATATAATAATTTATATTTATTTTTAGTTTTTTACTGAAAATATGCACTTGTATTCATGTAATTATATATCGGTATTTAGAGCATATATTTACCTTCAAAACAAAAAAAAGTATAAGGTTCTAACTGTATTATGAAAAAAGTTATGATTTTTAAAGAAAAACATTGTAAAATCACATGTTTTGGCCCTGGCAATTCCGGGTTGTCATATGGCTAATAGGGCTGGGCAATTGAAGGTTACACACTGGTGAACTCAGCTGGCAGTTGTCGCATAGAAGACAGCAAAAGGGCTTGGCAGCCAAAGGGTTAAGTTACTTTGACCTACGACTCGCTGTTTATATTCTACAAGGCCAAACTATCATCTGGTGTCAATGACACCATCTCCTAAAATTAGATATGTAAACAACCCATTATGGAAGAGACAGATAGTCCTATTTATATTTCCTTTTTCCAGGCTTATATTTTAGAATAAAGTCAGTAGTGTACAGTAGTTTATTTACTTATTTATTTATTTACAACGGTCAACACCATTAATTACAAATCAGATACAAATGCATAAGTGTCTTTCGCCATCAAAATGGGTATCACCAAGCATGCTTTCAAGAATACAAATATTGATAATACTAAATAATAAAAAGTAGTAATATACTAAGGGGCTGATAACAAGATAGACTATTATACAAATATTAACACTTGGATAATAAAAAATATAGAATAAATAACAAGAATAAGAAAAAATCTAATAATTTGTGATAACTAATCTAATTTTAAATTTGTTTTCTGTGCAACCTTAATATCTTTATGCACTCAGGTTAAAAGAAATTTTTAGTAATAAAATAAACTTACAACTGGTAAATATTTAACAAGCTAAAATTATGAGAAGATAACAACCTGACATACTTACTTACTTACTTGATACTTGAATCCTTCATCGATGACTGGAAACACCAGATAGATTGCGTCATAGTTAGCTTGTTGGCCTACTAGTTTTAAGTTCCCTTCGATGGCGCCGGTAAGTAAAATAGTGGCTCTTTATCCATTTCTCTAATCGAGTACATAGGCCTATTTATTAATCTTGAGTGGATAGTGCCCTTAAACTTAGTTTTGTCCAGGTGTCTAATTTCAACTGGCAGGTTGTTGTAAAATTTCACTGCTGTGACTGGGAAACAGTTTTGAGTTTTTGACAGCCTACATGATGGGATGTTGATGTCTCCTGCTCTCCTAGTGTTGTACTGATGAACATCTTGTCTTTGTACGAATGTGGAGTAATTTTCTCTCATGTATACTAGTGAGTTAAAAACATATTGGAAAAAAATGTTAAAAACATATATTCCAAACGTTGGAATATAGGCTTGCAGTGATCTAAGTAACCAGCTGAAGCAATGATGCGTAACGCCTTTTTCTGAAGCAGTAATATTTTGGCACATGCCGGGGAGTGGCCCCACAACAGTGTCCCGTATGATAAATGGCTACAGTGGCGTACCCAGGATTTTTTTTCGGGGGGGGATATTATCAGTTCATAATTCCATGAAGATATATATGTATGTGTATGACAATATATACATATGTATGTGTATTAGTACATATATGTGCGTGTATGTGTATACCTGTACATAAAAGGGAATGCCTGAAATAACATACAATTTATTACCATTGACTATATACATAGGTGTTAAAACTAAATTAAACCATGTATACGTCGGTATAAAACTTTAATTTTAATACCAGGATAGACTTTTATACACATGGAAAAGTTTATATAGTTGTATACAACCTACACCGCAATTATATACAAGTTACCATAATTACATACCCTCTTACACCAGCATATGACACTTAATTTAACAAAATATCGAGTCTTCTTGGCTTCTTAGCCATGACGTCCAAGACCTCTTCAGGTTAAACATTAATGTCTATGTGAATAGAGAGGTGGGCTAGACCATTTAACCTAGTTTGAGACGTCGAATTGCGCAGGAATGATTTCAGACGACGCAAAGTGGAGAATGATCGCTCTGCTGTCACCGTTGTGATGGGCAACGTGACGCTCATCTTAAAATTAATAAATCACAGATAAACCACAACAAGTCTTACTAAGAGTTATTTATTTGTAAACTTATATTTTGTATGGTAATCATTACAAAAGATTATTTGTTACTTCAATAGTTGTAAAAATCGTAGTAGAAATGTCTGTAAGCCAACTTTACAGCTATAACAATACTTTTAAATAGGCACGGAAAGAATAAAAAATTATTTAATGTATGCCAGACGTGATACTGACTCAATGGTTTTCTTGATAAACATTAAAAAAAAATTTAAACATGAAGTATGTAAGACTTAACCACTACTTAAAAAACTGACTGGCCTAGTAAAAACATTGATATTGTAATGTATTAATTCAGAGCATAATTATATACCTTAAGCATGGTATGCAAAGTTGGGAACAACATTTCGTTGCAATGATCCAAGCCTGTCAGGAATACAGTGGGGACCTTCTCCTTTCCCATTTCTTTTATCACTCTCCTCAACATTGCCAATTCGGCGGAAAATTGGGCTGGGTCGGAGATGATTGATGGCCACTGTTTGGCCAATGTTGTTGAACAGAGATCTATGTCTGTATTCTCAGATTTAATTAAATTCTGCGGCAAAGAGGAGGGATATTTTTTGAAGAACATCCCGATGCTTCAAAAATCTCTGTGTCATTTCACTAAGGAAATGGTCGAGGAAGGGAATGAAAACGCCGCACCGGTAATACTCCTCGGGGCTGTTGGTCACATAGTTGTCCCTTTGAGTTGATCCCGCTACCACTACTCCCTATCTAGCATCCCATTTGAAACTTAAATTATGAACATATTAATATTAAAACCATTCAAGTTTAAGAGTAGAAAAATGTTTACATTGAAAAATAAATTATATAATGTTTTACTTGAAAAATTTAAATAAAAATATCCCCTTCAGAATTTCGGGGGGGGATATATCCCGATATCCCCCCCCCCCCCCCCTGAGTACGCCCCTGAATGGCTATGAAAAAGTGTATGGTATACTGTAACCAGATAAAGCTCAGTGACCACATGCTTGAGCTTGTTGAGAAGAAATAATACATTATTCATACATTCTTCACTGTCATAAGAATTAGTAACAAGATAATTATAACAATATAAGAATGAATACAGGTTTAATGCTACAATTATTTTCAAAAGAAAAAAGCAATCTGGAAATTGGTTTTAATACAAACATGTTGAAATAACTCTAAAGGATTTTAATAACAAGTGCAGATGCACATTTTTAAGGCAAGCACTGGCCTCTAATAAAATAATAATAAAATTTATCTTACCATAAATTTTGACAACGGATCAGGCAGCTCAGATATGAGCCAAAATTACAAACAACCTAGCTCCTAGTATGGATGGTCATATTTGACATAAGGACGATTGTTAAACATGTTTACACACTATAGGGTAGATTCCGGTTATGAACTAGTGCTGAGACTGAGTCGGGTGCAAGTCAGCTGTTGTTACTCCAAGTGTACCAACATTACAAAACTTTATTTATCATATTTTGCAAGAAACCCCAGAGAAAAAGCATACAGTATAAGTGGCAGTTTATCTATATACTGCTACAAAAGTCTTGAGGTTATGAAATACACTAGTATTTCACAATCAACAATTTTGTACGCTGGCTCGTATCTGAGCCACCAGGCTATTTTAATGGAACTCTCCTACTCATATCTGAGATGCCGGGCTATTTTAGCAGATCGGCCGACTCATATATGAGCTGGCCTCGCTTATTTTGGGGTTTTTTGCTTACCAGTAGTGAACGTGTTAACGTAGTGTTACCACTACCAGAGGTTTTAGAACTTTAACTGAGCATTAAGTCCAGAAGACATTTTTCTGCAAACGTTTGCAAGTTTTCATCAGTTAAAAAGCCTCAAGATGTTTTTTTTTTCCAGCTTGATCTAGTTTATTATTATTTATTAATATATCAAGAAATATTTTTGATCTTGCTGGTTTTGTAAATAAATAAAAATAAATACAATTCTGTTATCAAAGAAATCTTTTGCAACTGAGTTTCTATTTCTTTGTTTGTTTACTGTGAAACCACAAGATACCACTTAACAAGCAAATAAGCTCTCGAAGATCCTTACTTGAAGCCGGTCAGGCAGTCCTCAAAGATAACACTGGAAATATTTGGCTGAGTTTAGGGATCTTTGTTTGTTGACCATCTTGTTAAGATGAGGAAAGATAGGACACAACAGACGAGTAACTGTTTGTGTGTGTGATTTATGGAGTAAGGGGTTCATTGTTCAAACAGTGATACTAATTTTGAATACAGTATTTCGAGCTACTGATCAAAAGTATACTAGCGAGGAGCAATGATATCAAGCTTTCGGATGTTTGTGAACTATATTTACAACATTATTACTAGCAATTGCACAAAATTGTAATTACTAGAAATAAATTATGGTTTCTGATTGAAATTTTACAATTGAAGAAGGAATATACCATACTTAAAAGGGTGATTCATAGTGAGGATTCAACATACATTCTGTAAACCGTAAGACATTAAATCAAAACATCCTATCCTTTTATGGACTTTTAATCTGAAGATATTGAGTTTATAGGCTCTAAAGGGGGCAGAAATGTCCATATTAAAAATACATCTAAAAAACTAAAACCTGACTGAAAGACCAAACTTAACTGTGTGACGTACTTTCGGGTCACGAGAATATTTATGTAATTAATTTTTAGTTTGTACGCCACAATAAAAAAAAGATACGTTTTGTCAGGATTCGCTCAGTACAAAAGCAGGGTTAATTCCAGGGTTCACGACATAAATACTTAATTGATTATTAACAACAATTGAATGTCGAATGCCGAAATATATTATTAAATTTGCCACGTTGGTTTTTCACCCAGGTGACGTTCTAATAAAATGATTTAACCAAATAACAAGGCTGATTAATTTAATTACCTATTGGTTTTTCACCCAGGTAGTCGAAATAATTAATTTAATGATTGAAAGCCGATTTATTAAACCAATATTCCGAATTACGATTTACTGCTTAAAATTATTATAACGCACTCAAACGTTTCGTCAACGTCTAGTTTCGCCGACTGCGATATCAAAATGTAAGTCACCGACCCGGCTTGTCGCAACGGGCAGTTTACTTGTTTCACTCACCAAATTAAATCGGTAATAAATAACTAAAACAAATTCAATTAACTTAAGACTTCTTCGAAAAAAAAAAATTAAATGCAGAATATAAATCTGGGACGAAATGTCCTAAATGACGTAAATGACGTAATCGAATCGAACTAAAACAACCGCACTCTGGGTATAAGAATAAAATAAAATACGAACTGAATTATTTTACGGTATGCAACGTATTACTGAAACGTTAAATCTACAGAGGAGCGAGACGAGGGGAGTGGTTAGAGATTATTATTAGTCGAACTACGGTAAATTATACTTTGGAAAAATCAGAATAAATCTAGTGAGAATATTAATTAGCTAATTTTCCTTAATAACGTGCTAATAACTTACGTACTCGCGGTCGTGTATTTTTTATAGGGTTTAAACACCCATCGGACCTATAATTTTATTATGGACAGGTGGATTTGCTCCACTCCTGTCCCGGAGCTGGTTCCTAGTTGGTTTCTTCAACCAAGGCAGGACGATGACTGAAATTACCACCGGGGCCCGGAGGACACGCACCACTCCTACGCTTCCCCTCCGTCACGTGACCTCGAACTTCCGCCACTCCGCTTTGCCGCACTACTCAAACGCGGCCGTTACACCTGAAAGATAATATTTACCATATTTTTCAGCATCACGAGACACATCACCAACCAGAACCGCTCTAATGTCACGAGACACATCACCTTTGAGACTGACATCCAAGAATGTTGCGCACAGTAGCACATCTAAACACATCACGAGCAGCCTAGAAACCAGTCCAGCCAGCAGCTACTCTGCATCACCTCTGCCTCCCGACACGGATGATGAAGAGGACGACCACTTCCTAGACACGGTAAAGTATGCAGTGATGTGGGGCCCGCACAAAACACGGTAAATTAACCAGATAAGTACAGGCCTACACAGGAACATGGTAAAGTAACCAGTCGAGTGTAGGCCTAGAAAAACTAAAACAAAGTAAAGTAATTGCAGGCCTATAGGAAAAGAAACTATTTCGTTGAGAGTATAAGTGATTAATGTGATACCGTAGTTAAAATCCATAATGAATTTACAAATTCCGCTTTAAATAAGTTCTATTTAATTGCAATATATCCTGTTTTAGGTTATTAATGTAGTTTATTAATATTTAGGTAATTTTCAGACTAAATAGGTAATTTTACCTCCGTTAAAAGTCCAATTTTGTCAGCATGGAATTATACTATCATGTTTTTTTTGCAAATGCAACATCTTCTGAATTACAAACTCTGAAGATGTTGCGTTTGCAACAAAACATGTCAAACAAAACATAATTTTATTCTGACAAAATTGGACAGTTAATGGAGGTAAGATTTCGTATTTAGTAATACGATAGGTCATATATGAAATAAAAGAACATTTGTGATTCATGCTGGGAGCCCATTCTCTATTACCACCACTGCATGTTCGTCAGTTAGCTCTATCTATAAGTCAGTTTTAACCAAGTTTCATTATCTTGTGACCATGCGTCTTTGCCCTCCTACCAAATGTGAAGTGCAATGTGTCATCTTCCTTTTTAGTAATGAAGCTTTTTAATTAGCGTAGAGATTATGCAAAGGTGAGAAACAATAAAACCAGATGCCTATTGCAAAACCCTAAGACTAAAACAACAAGATTCGGCACATTATCATTGAAGGTGATTTTGTGATTCGAGAAAATGCTTGACCCCTTGCATCGGCACAGCAAAGAGCTTCAGAAACATCTTTGCTGTATGACAAGTTTTAGTCTCTGAAGGGTTTTGAAATAGGAATCTGAATTATTTCACCTTTTGCTGTAACCCATACTTGGATTAGTCTATCTCATACATTCCTAAAAACAGGTGCTAGGCTGCCACGGATCAGTTAGCGGAAGTTTGAATGGGTGCCACCTTTTTGAAATGTTCCAGAGCAACGACGTGTAATTGCACAGTAACGAAATCCTTAACCTTGGGAATTTGTAACATTTTACATATTTTGACTTATCAGATGACCTTGGGGACTTTTTTTCAAAAAAATTTTCATTTTTTACCTTTGTAACCATACATGTTCAAACATGTTCAAGGTCAATCAATTGATGTGTAAAAATTTTAGAAAATTTTGCATTTCCATTCTCTGAAGTATACACTCTAGAATAGGGTAAATTACACTCTGTCCAATAAGATCCTTCAGAATTTTATCCACTCACATAGCAGAACAGAACAAATCGCACATTTATCTTTTGGAGTTTCATATACCGCCAAGTCTACAATACCACCAACTTGACACCAACCACTGTTGTTCACAAATTCAGACATGTCCGACACAGTTAGCAAACATCACCACAATTTTGACAAAATTTATTCTGTCCACCAAAGTTGTACCAAGAGTATTTTGCCAAGTTCCAGTTTTCCTCTTTGTATTTCTTTTCTATTAAGCTATGTAGTCTTTAGTTTTCTTTGGGGTGTTACACTTAAAATTTTTGTGATAAAGAGATCTATCATCAAATATTTTCCTCTGGCAAAGTTGAAACAATGTGCTAAAATTATGTTGTGTGTCCTTTGCTAGCTGCATTTAAACTAAACGTTTTTGACTTTCTATCTGAAGTATTCAATGTGGTGGGAGTAATAGTAGTAGTAGGGGAAATATATCCTTTAACACATTGAAAATATTTACCTGTACAATTATATGTGTATTCCTCTGTGACTGTGGGGACTTTTAACATTTTCTGACATTTTGATCTTACCGATAACTTTAGGGATGTTAATTCTAGGATTTTAAATTCTAGAATTCCGAAATTTGAATTTCAAATGTGTGTACAATATTACTGTGTTTTTATTAGGGGTCATTCCATGCCAAATAAACCAAGGGTTTGGACCTTAACCTCTCAGATTTTGTTGATTTTTTGTATGCTTGTTGTACCAACTATGACTAGCAAAAATATAAATTTTTAGATTTTTCAGACTTTTAGTTTCCGAGTTATAAGACTTTAAAAATACAAAAATTAACGATTTTCAACCGTGTTCCGAAATCTTTAAAATAGTGTAACTCAAAAACGGTTCAAAAAATTCAAAATGTATCAAACCTAAGCATGTGACCCATCAAATTAAAGATAATTTCAAATGTAACATAATGCCACAAATTTGAACTTTCTATGTATAACCGTTTTTGAGTTACACTATTGTAAAGATTTCGGAACGTGGTTGAAAATCGTTAATTTTTATTTTTTTAAAGTCTTATAACTCAGAAACTAAAAGTCAGAAAAATCTAAAAATTTTAATTTTTGCTAGTCATGGTTGGTACAACAAGCATACAAAAAATCAACAAAATCTGAGAAGTCAAGGTCCTAACTTGTAGGTCAAATTGGTTGATTTGGCACGGAATGACCCTTAAGCTGTAATGTTAAATGACCAAAAATAATCCAAGGTTCAAAGCCAATGATATATCTGACATTTTAGAATATAAAATAGAGCAAGAAAAGAAATAACTGACTATGTTTGTGACAAATAACTTATGTAAAAACCTTAAGTATGGGTATGGTGTAGGTAGCACCAATTCGGCACTACTTCAAATAATGATTAATAATGATTAAATAATGATTAATGATTAAATAATGATTAAATAATGATTCTAGTCTTTGGAAATTTCATTGTTTGAACCAGACATGTTGAAGGTCGCCCAATTGTGTTTAAAAATGAAAAATTAAGTATTTTAAGCTTCTTCAGTGGATTCAGGAATTTTCAGTAGATTCGACTGGACTGTTCAGTTATCTTTAAAGGGTATGATTTTATACAATGGAAAATCTTTTTTTAATTATTCTAAATACTTAAAATTGAAAGATTTTGAGGAATGGTTTTATTATAAAACATAACCCAATAAATTCGGTGAAAATTTTATGTGGGCTGAGATATATTCCTCTCCAAGAGGATTAAAGAACTATTCTATGCACATTGTCCATCACTGGTTAGTACAACACTGTGAAGCAAATTGATTGTTTTTTATAAGTTTTATTAATAGATTAGGTAAGAGTCTTTTTTATAATCATAGAGAAATCAATTTGCTTATTAGTATTAATAAAATTTCTATTTAGATTAAATGCAATTTACTTCAATCAAGAGATTATGAGTTTTTTTACATTCAAACATTTTTTTTTAATTGTAAAGTAACATGGCTCTTTTGTAAATTTCAGGGCTTTTTGTTTCCCAGCATTTTGAGTGGTATTTGTATTGTTTAGCAAACGGAACCGGACAGAGGGAAGGAAGGCTATCTCAAGAAAAGACACTCCAATTTACAAATAACAGACCAGAGTCAGAGCGTGGAACCTCCAGTGGACAGATCTGGCGTTCGCAATATGCAAGGTGGGTACTCCTATTTTTAAGTCGCCACTTGAAATTTTAATTTGAAACTGTGCAAGTTAAAAATGTCAAAATGTGCATTGGGTCTTCTATACTCAACCTTTGTCCCAAGTTCAAATTCCTTGCCTCGAATAGTTTAAAATACATTGGAAATTATTTAACAGACCAAAAACTATTCGAGATAGGACATTAGTATTCAGTTTTTAAATAATTCATTTTTATACTTTTTGCTGTGTAAATCAAAATTAAATACTGGTACTTATATAATTAATCTTAGCAAATCTCCCCTGAAGATCTTTCTAAAAAATTTAAAGATTAAATTTTCAATTAACAGCTGGAAAAATTACCATTCAGTTACTGTACTAAGGCCAATTTAACTAAATTAATATTCTAGTTACCTATTTATGTTTGTAGACACCTGCACATTTCACTTAATCATAGGAGTATTATTCTTCAATCTTTAGAAGTATAAGGTGTTAATATTATTTATAGATAAAATATAGATAGGAAATAGAACTTAAATGTCTTTCGCTTTGCAAAAAAAAAGACTGAATAACAGTGCAATAGCAATCAAATGGCAATTTAATGTCATACTTTTTGCTGGTATTGGATTGATTACAAATATTGTGCAAATTTCATCTATAGTATTTAAAATAATTTTAAAACATCTTAAAGAAATACATTAGCTGTATTGACTTAATGAATGAACCCTTGGGCTTAGAAATGGCCCTTAGGCTTAAAACCGTTGGGCTGTGTATTCTATTTTTCAACCAACAAAAGATATGACAAATTTTTTAGGCTAGATAACAAATCGTCGAGCTTAACGCTGAAGCGAGAGTGTCAAACGAATGATATCATTTAGAAGGTGAATGAGTGAATGAAACAGACTCTTTGACATTGTGGGTAAGCATAGAAAATAAGCTATGTCTTGAAATCAACGGAAAATCCTTGGCCTTAGCAATCCATAGCAAGTGATTGTGATTATAATAATAATAATATTTTTACAAAACATAACATTTTCCGAAAAAAAAAAAAATCATATTGTCTACAGAAAATACGACTGCAAAATATTAATAATTCATAATTATATAGATATTTTAAAATATATTAAAATATTAATATAATTATGACTGCAAAATAAATGTATAACGAACTTCTTCTTGCAAATTCTTGCACCCACTGATATTACACTTATACAGGGTGTGTGTTTTATTTTTTTTTTTTTAATTTGCACCTTTATTTATTCAAAAACTAAAATAAATATCACTGTTCAGTTTGCTGGAAACGCCTATCAACGTTGGGGGAGGAAAATTTAACATGAAAATTTCATTCCCTCATCAACCCCCTTCTCAACCCCACCCCTAACTCAAAAGATTCAAATGGCAACATACCCTTTGTGACAAATCAAATTAAAGAACATAAAAACATAAATATTTTGGTGAAAGAAAAATAAAAATCGCATGATGCGTTCTCGAGTTATTGCATTTTTAAGGGTGTGTTTTTGTTTTAACTTGCATTGCTTTTGTTTAAAAACTAAAACAGATATGAACATGAAGTTTGCAGTAAATAGCTAATTAATATCACGGGAATGTGTGGTGAACTCGAAGTGAATCCTCTATTCACCCCCCTCACCCAGCTCCCATTCTTTAATTTGACATTTCTAAATATCGAAATACCCCCAAATGATATATCAAATTGCAGGGTGTAAAATAACATTATTTTTGGTCAAAACCAAACCATTTTAACATTTACCTTTTTTCTGCAAAACTCGTTTGAAGTCAAAGAAAGTTTTCGATATGTTCACCATTTTTTTTCCATACAATAGTACAAAACCTTTTTTCAAACTCATCCCTTACTTTTCTAAAAGTTTCTTGACGTAGAGCCCTACATTCCATTATGATTTGATTCCTGAGGTCCTGTAAGTCAACGGGTGGCGTTTTGTACACAACAGATTTTAAATGTCCCCACAGAAACAAATCTAATGGCGTTAGATCTGGTGATCTTGCGGGCCACTCAATGGTACCTCTACGACCAATCCATCGGTCCGGAAAATTCAGATTTAACCGATCTCTTACACACCTACAATAGTGTGCCGGTGCTCCATCTTGTCGGAAGTAAACAGAATTTTCTTCATGTTCCAACTCCCCATTTTCATTTACTTGACTTTCGATTATGTCAGTGATAAGAGGGTCGATGAACTCTTGAAGTAAGTTGAGGTATTTGTCACCATTCAAATTTCCTTAAAAAAACAAAGGACCGACAATGGTATGTCCGAGAATCCCTGGCCAAACATTTAACTTAATGGATTCACTGCAGTAGCGACAGTAATGTTTGTTCATAAAACCGTTGAGGAAGAAAGTGCATTCATCGGAGAAACATATGTTCTTCGCTGATATTGTGTTATTTGTAATCATTTGACTTATATCCTCACAAAATTGAACTCTTCGATCGAAATCATCTTCGTGTAACTCATGTAAAACATGAATTTTGTAGGGGTGGAATTTATGCAATTTAGTTACTTTATACTTTAGAACTAACTGATAACCCAGTTGCGGCTGCAACTTGGCGAAGAGAGTTTGACGGATTTCTGCAAAATGACCCACAACCTCAATTTGAGCCAGCTCATCAAGGACTCGTACTCCACTTTGCTCAATATTGCCTACCAATCCAGTGTCGCGAAATTTATTAACTAGATGATTTACATACTGGCGAGAAACATTTTTGTTAGGATTCTGCTCTTTAAATGCTCTTGCAGTGGCTGTTGAATTCCGATTCTGGGAACCATAAATAAAAATAATTTAAATTTGCTCCTTTAATGTGTACACCATTCTATCACGAAAAAATCTTTCACTGAAATAATGAAAATAATATTAATTATGTCGTAGCACAAGTGTAAATGTTAACAAACAACAAAAGTTCTCTTTCATCAGACATCGCACCGATAAATGACCCCTGGTTAAAACTTAATTTTGGAAATCCCAAGCCACCAGAATAAAACAAGAGGGAAACTTGATTCTTATGGTACACCCAACTCCATTCAGTGCAATGGTCACATTTTACTTTTGTCACTCAAAATTTTAATAAAATTTTAAGTGGCCTAATTTTACATTTATTTATAATAATTACTAATCTTCTTATTAGTTCACCTTAATTAATAGATCATTTAGAAAATAATGTTAACAAAAGTGTAACAGAGTAAGATTAATACAAATTTTTAATATCTTTGAAATTTATTATCGAATCTAAATTTGTTTTTGCTAAAAATAATGTTTTTTTACAACCTGCAATTTGATATATCACATGGTGGTACTTCGATATTTAAAAATGTAAACTTAAGTAATTGGGGGGGGGGGGTGAGGGGGGTGAATAGAGGAATCAGTTTGAGTTCACCACACATTCCCGTGATATTAATTAGCTATTTACCGCAAACTTCATGTTCATATATGTTTTAGTTTTTAAACAAAATCAATGCAAGTTAAAACAAAAACACACCCTTAAAAATGCAATAACTCGAGAATACATCATGCGATTTTTATTTTTATTTCACCAAAATATTTATTTTTTATGCTCTTTAATTTGATGTGTCACAAAGGGTATGTTGCCTTTAGAATCTTTTGAGTTAGGGTTGGGGTTGAGAAGGGGGTGGATGAGGGGATGAAATTTTCATGTTAAATTTTCTACCCCAACGTTGACAGACGTTTCCAGCAAACTGAACATGTCACATGCATTAATCTTATTGTTGTTCCCAAATAGCCATGAACGCAGTTATGCATTTAGCGAACGGAGTTAGGCAGTGACACAAACGGAATTAGGGAAGGCTGTTGATTTGAGGTTAGGACTTAAATTTGTCTCAAAACTATTGACATAGTATGTTTTTGTTAATAATTTAGTGTAAAAGTTAAAAAAAACCCACGTTAATACTTAGAAGTCTTCTTAACATGTTTCAGGCAACAATCGCACATTTTATAATTTATTTAAAATTACTTAATCTTTAAGCTAACAACATTTGGTTGGTTTACCTTTCACGTCATCTTTATTAAATTAGGTTGATCTTGAACCGCCGGTTCTATTGACGGTGACTTTAGTAATGAGCTTTTGCGTCGAGTGTTTTAAGTTCAGTTTAAGTTTGAAGATATACCAAAAAGCTCATCGCAGAATGTATTAAAATTTTGACTGTAGTTCAGTTACAAAAGTTGCCTGTAGTGTGTTAGTTTGCTGTGGAACTAGTATTTGCGGTATTCTCAGGGTCTGTAGTTTATCCAGAATGGTCTCATGTCCAAAGCTTTGGAGTGGTCAAGAAGAATTGCTGATGTGTACTTACTGTTATTCATTTGATTTATAATTTACTCAACAAGTTCAGTAATGATTTTGCTGAAGGACTTGCATTTTATGAATCTATGTATCTACTGTGAAGGCTCATGGCAGTTTAACCTTTTGAGTATAAATATAAATTTGTCAATTATTTTTTAAATGGTGTTGACGATAGATTTTGGTTATTAGTTACTGAGCTGGGTGACAACACTAAACACCTGTTCATGTAAGAAAACTGAAAAAGTATCGTGTTATAAATGTCTCTGAGTGGTGTTTGATAACCAAATAAAATGTTCAAGTCACTTATAATTCTTAATTTTAAAACTTCAATAGTTTATTTTTGCCTTTAGTTCAGGAAATTTTACTCAATTGAGAATTTAAACTATTAGCTTACTGCACCTACATTAAATCCCTGTTTGTAATCATGGTATGTGGCAAATCACTTACAACTGTTTTAAATCAACTGTTTACTCTTAAAAACTAGTAACTAACATAAGTGATGTTTCAACTTTGAATCGCTGATGGAAACAAGTAATTTAACTTATATTTTCATAATATTTCAGTTCTTCGGCTATACAATATGAATTTTAATTTCTGTAAATAGGACGTAAAAGGGAACTATGTCACATTTTGGTAAAAAATTATTGAATTGATGGAATTTTATTAAATTTCATTGATTTTGATAGAATTTTTATATTTTTGGAGTCAAAATGTTGTCATCTTCCATATTTCAAATCCATGGTGGCACACACACAGATAATATAAGTAAAAAGTAGCAAAATCAGTGTTGACCAAGGTGCAACTATTAAAGAATCAACCAATCCCTTCAACTTCCACGCAAGCCTGCCACCGCTTATTTTACATGAACCCTCCCACCAACGTTGCCACAGATCGGCTAACCCTTTAAGAGTTGCCCCAACAGGTCAGGTTTGGTTGTGTGCGGATTTGAATGTAGACATCCTGGCCATTAACATAAAATACTTAAATAATTACCTAAGGCTGAATATAAAAATTTCAATAAGATAAAAAATACACCTTCTTGAATTGCAATAACATAAGCATTGTAATTTCCCTAATTAGTGAAATTTTATGTTATGCAACATTTATTTTCGTCCATTTTCAGTGTCCAAAGCGACCGCTGTAATGGGTAACGGAGCTGTAATCTCCCGGGACTCAGAGCCTTTGCAGACGTCCATTTCTGGTATCAGGAAAGATGTCGAACAGATCAAGAATCGGCTGCACAGTGTTGAAAACTCTCTTGTGGACCAGGTAACTACCAAAACACTTTTTAAAACTTTACATCCAGCCAAAAATTCAGTTTTGAGATTTAAAAAAATAAACAATAAATTTTTTAATTCAACTAGAAGCAAATTTTTGTATCCTTGATTTTTGCCTTAGTACCATCATACCTTGAAATAAGTATTTTATTTATTATGAGTAGCCTTGTGCCTTTTAGCGAATTTCCCATAGGGAATAAGCTATTACCGTAGGTCTCATGGTAAGACCTAAGCCCGGGACCATGTTACTTTTTCGTTTTGAGGTGCCCAGAGACCAAAAATAATAGTCATTAAAATTTTTATATATATATATATGTATATATATATGTATATATATATGTATATATATATGTATATATATATGTATATATATATATATGTGTCCCTAGACACGATAACTCTCGTAAAAATGGTCCGATCGACACCAAATTTGGTAGAGATGTGTATTCCTACGTTTATTCGGATGAGTTCGAAAACCAGACATATCGACCTACCGGAAGGGGTGGTTTTGGGGGGTTTTGTACCCCAAAAATGGGTTTTTTGCATTTTTCATATGTAAATTTTAAAAATTTTAAATTTTTATTTTAACCATTGGATTTAGCTCAAAAAAACACACAATTTAGTATTTTGAAGCTTTGCTCTATCTCCATTGGTTACCGAGATATTACAAAGTCTAAAGACAGTACATTGTCTTTTGGGGCTCCAATGTTAATCTTATGGAGAATAAGGATGTGTTAATATTTCACTTATTAACTAATATTTTTGGATGAAACTTGGTATTGAGCTTCATTTGGTTGAGATTCATCCATTTAAGGTAAAAAATCTTGGTTTTTGTACTTATCATGGCAGCAAACCTGCATACTCTTTTCTCATGTTAATCATATGGAGAATAGGCACACTCTTTTATTTATGGACAGATATTGATGAAACTTACTATATGGCTTTATATAGTCAAAATAATTTTTTTCTATGTTAAAAACCTTCTTTTAGTGTCCCCCATGGCAGCATACCTGCATACTCTTTCCCTATATTTATCTTAAGGAGAATAGACATTTATTTCCCTATATATGAGGATGTGATGAAATTTTGTTTACAAGTTTATCTGGTCAAAATTAATATTATTAATTTGGAAATTCGCTGAGTACGCAGGTCTGCTGCGACGGGGGGTATTTTTATTTTGAATCAACCATTACAAGGCAAATGCTGCAAAAAATAAACCTTTCTCATGGGGTTTGTATAAATTCTTCATGTTCTTATATCTAGAGAAAAATTTTCTTTGTCAATTCAGTAACTAGCAAATAGTTAACAAGTCATATGAAATTAAAAAATATCTAGCAGAAAGACGAGTAGGTCCACAGAAAATTAATTTATTCATTTAAATTGTTAAAAAGTAAAAATGACTAGAATTTTTACTGTAAGACTAATTTAATTTTCATGATAATATAATACGTATGGGTACTTTTCAATTAGCTCGACCATAACTCAATATTAATTTTATACGTCTCTGGTCAAGACAACAAAATTTGCAAAGAGGATATTCCAAATGTAGACCTCAAACTCCTCGGATTTCGAAAAGGTTCATTTCTTTCTTGATTGTTGGTAATAGGTCCGTCGTTCTTTGAGTTTCGGGATTCATGATTTTCATGCGTTTTCTATTTCTTCGTTTAACAGTTGAGTAAGACTGGCTGGATGAATACATTTTTCAAGGCCACTGCCACTAGCAACTCATACTTCTTTTAAAGCACCTTGATTATGCTCTGTTTTACCTTCCAAGCTGGGACTTAATCCAGATTAATTTTTTAACTTGTTTCTTGATCGTGGCTTGGGTAGGAGGAAAAAATATTTCATACCCTTGTAACTCTTCGTTTGTACAGCGTGGATTTTGTAAGAAGTTTAGAACGCCTGACAGTTCTGAGCGGCTTCTTTGTTTAAGGCGAGCTACCACTGCCTCTCCAGCTTTAGCACCGAATTCTGTTTTTTTTTCAGCGAGTCTACTCACAAGGAATCTAAGAGTAGCGTCGGCATCTCCATCTCTTCTGCATATAGCTTCAACTGCAAGTTTAAGAGGAGTTAGTACATATAGGAGTTCTTTTAGCAGCGAATATTCTGTCTCGGTTACTGTATCGGGGCTGTAAAGGTCGATTAGGGCTTTCTGAATGCACGATTTCAATTCTAAAAACCGCTCAATCATTGAAACTAACCTGTTCCATCTTGTTTTTACATCCAATATTAGGGAAAGTTCTCTTTTCTTCTCGGCTATTACATACTTTTGCAATACTGCAACACTTTTTGTTGGTGACCTTTTAACAAGATTACTATTTTACAAACTTTTCTGATTCCATAATTATATTTTTATCACTTGTGAAGTCCATTACACAGTCTCTGTCGCCCTCCGGTAAATTCATCACTAAACCAGAATTTTCACCAGCTTCAATGTCAATATCAATCCATTCTTCATCTGGTCCACCGCCATCGCCATATTCGTCACTAACGGTACTTACGGGTACCATCTCTGCGGTTCGTTTTCTAGGTTGAGAGTTTTTTCTGCTTCTTTCTTCTTATAAAGAATATCGCACACCGCTAAGTGCAGCCCATGCACAATTGATCTTCTGAATCAATTAACTCCGACTTTAATCATGACATCGGGCCCATCTGCCACCACTGACCATATCTTTTTCTAAATTGAGGTCGTGCAAAGCAAGGCGCACTTTCAGTTGTTGAACACACGCTTCTGCTGTTAATAAACCTCGGAATCTAGCAAGTCCCAAAGACCAAAATTTATTTTTGGAATGAACATTTACATTCATATACCTTTTATTTGAAGTAGATGTACCCTCATCAAAAGACAAACTAAATTGTTCTCCATCCGATTTTATTTTTGGAATTTCAGCCGTCGCCTCTTCCCTTTTACTTTTACTGTATTGCATTACTTTGCTACGAATTGTCGTTGCTGGATTAGGCAAGTTTTTATATCCTTTGGACAACATGAGTTCTCTTAGGTCCTTTGATTTTACAAAAATTTTAAAAGGCAAACCATCGAGGGCAGTCATTGTAGCAAATATAACTTCCATGGTTTCACGTTTCGGTAGGAAAAAATCTTCAATTTTTCTCTTTTTTGGTTCCAGGGACTGAAAACTGGAGCCTGGTTCTGGTTGGCGTGAAGGGGCTGGTCTTGCAGTGGAACTAGTAGTAGACAATAATTTAACATCATGTTTAGATGATAAAGTGCGTATGCAGTCCTTTAGTGGAACCCCCGAGAATCTTTAGAATGGATTAGCAATTTTTACATTTAGCACTTTTTCCATCTCGTGCAGTCAAAAAATGACTCCACACTGATTTGGGATTCAAATCCATAATTAGTGTCCTCTTCATCCATATTAAAAAGGATCACTATTGCTCACTTTTTAGGCCTACCGTTAATGTAGCAAGCACCTATCCTAACACGATGACAATGAAAGAACTGCTTTATTACTCGGCACTCCACACACGACACACATTAGTCAAAGGCGCTGGCACAACTGCGCTGGGTTTTGAGTTTGTTTTGTTTGGTGAAGGTAGAGTGTGTCTTTGTCATAGATAACAACAGGAAAAAACGGGAGTGGGGTGGGGTGAAGCGAGGGTGAGAGGGAATGGGGGACAATGGAGTGTCCGAAGGTCACTGATAAGAAGCGAAGCAATGACGACGCGCACAGGCAATCGTGATGTTTAAGTAAACAAACAGTAAATGTTTTTGCTAACGTTTTTGAAATCCAAAACCAGAATGATCAATAAATATAAATTACCTATAATGTTGTTTGTTATAAAATTCACTTTTATAGCCATAAGTTAATCTTTTTACATTGTTTCTAACTTTGTACACTTAAAATTACATGTATGATAGAGCTTGGAACGTGCATAGGTGATTTATTAAATAATAACTAAGCTAAGGTACTGCCCACCAACTTCTCGATTCCTACCCGTCCGGTTACATGTGACACAGTTGACCGTGGCATCGCTTTTTTTTGGCCTTCCCAGAAGTTTAATCGTTTAACACTTTTATAAATAAGTTTTAAAACTTATCATGTATATATTAAAATACTTCTAGTTTCTTTAGAAAATATTGGTTTCATCATTGTTTTAGCTCTAAATTAAAAATTGAAGTGTGTTCGAGCTATTCGAAAAGTACCTACATTTGTTTTAAATTGACGTAAAATCATTTAGTTTCATATTGCCCCTAGTTTAAATAGTTTTGTAATCTATTTCTTGGATACATTGTTTAATACCATTATAAAATACCTAAACTGACATAATACTCTAGTAGTTGCCACAATAATTGATACATAAATTCGATCACTCCCATATTTTATTCAAAACAATTAAATACTGTAATCACTGTAATATTTTACCTACTTAAATCTTACTTGGGGCTCATTAGTTATATTTTTTCACCAATTTTAAGAAACATTATTTTTTAAAGGTGATTTGAACGTTTTAATTGCTATAATTTCAAATAAAAACCACCAATATGTTAATTTTTTATATATTTGTGAGGCCTTATGATATCAAATATATCATCCTCAAACATTTCACAAACTGAAAAATGCATAAGTTTTTTTTCTTCTGTTTGTGAAATGTGTAAGGATGATATCTTTGATATTGAAAGGCCACACAAATATAAAAAATGATTAAAAATATTGTTGGTTTTAATTTGAAATTATATTGAATCCATATTACAGCTCTTCCATGGTTTAGACTTTTAATTGCTATTGATAACAGTAATATCTAAAAACTGTACAAACACTCCGATGGGTGTTTAAAATGCTATTTTCACGTCAGTATTTTGTTTGGTACAGTACAAGTACAGCAGTGAAAATGAAATAACTTACTACTTAGATTTTGGACATTTAAAATATCTGGGCAAATGTCCATACATGTCCTACCCACTGGGTATGTCCATTTACTAACTCCAAAAAATATTTTTTCAGCCTAAACTAGATACTTGCTCAAAATTTGAAATACAAGGGTCAAGCTATCCGAATTCTAAAGAACTGCCTCTCTCCACAGGTAAGTATAATTCATACAGAGTACTGCATTTACACAGGGTTCTTATGGTCCTTAAAATTTAACCCCCTGGTCTCGAAGGCTTTGAGAAGTACTGAAATTTCATAATTTTCAGTACAATCCTTGAAAATTCCTTGAATTTAGTGAGAACTTTTTATTCCTTCTTAAATTCAATGTAACTATTTCTACTGCCTTAATTTTTTATAAAGCTTACAAACACGATTTGAAGTTGAACAGAGTATAAATATAACACATGTATATGATAGCTCTTATGGAAGTAAGAGTTTCCAAAATTGTTCTTATAGCTCTGAATCCAATAGTATAGTCCTGCAAACCCTGACTAATGTTAAAAAAAAAACCTAGCCTAATGAAAAACCAATACCACATTGTGCTTCGGCCGATGCCATGGCACCTAGCACCTTGAAACCCAAGACACTTTATTGCTCTGGCAGCCTTTCTGAGTTATCCAAATACAGTACAAAAGATAGGAAAGTCTGTATTTTTAAAAATCATGCCTCCAGTTTTGAAACACGTCCATTGTGTAGACGATTATACTGATACACAAGTAAAATGTAGGTTCATACATAAGCCAAACTATATTTGTCATTGTGTAATAGTAAACTGTAAGCCATGAAAGTAACAAAATTACTTTTTCATCACAGTACACGAAAAACAGATGTTTTCAATGTTAGCTTAGAATGTGAAAAAACAGTTTCCAGCTTTAGGGTTGGAACAGCTAGTAGTTTTTCCCACATTAGTAGTCCCACCACATCTACCCTCATACTATCCTTATAAAGTTCTGATTCACGGGATTTAGTCTTACCGCTTTTTAATTTTTTACCCAATGTAAAATTCTTTCAACTATACTTTACTTTACTTTGATACTTTATTTATAATTTATTACTCATATACAATTTACACCAGTTGTATATATTTGTGTACAACACCATTTGTATATAGTTGTATATATATATATATATATATTGAGGGGAAATGAGCATTGTATAGTAAATATTAATTATAAAATAATACTGTATCCAATGTGGTGTGAAGGCAAACAAAAATTAAAATAAGAAACTATTTAGTTTAAACAAAATTACTGATTAAAACAGTACAGTTTAATGATTGGGCACAAGCGGAAGATAACTCTGCACTGAGAGCCACACGATCGGGTGCAACGCGGATGCACACTGTAAAAGTCAATATTGTAACTGTAACCGGGATTGTACAGTATCTATAAAAAGTTATATGAAAGGTAACTTGAAGATCAATCTGCAGAACGGAAGCTTTCTATATTTTTTACCTAATTCTTTGCAAATAAGGAGGTAATCTCTGCTTTGCTCATGATGCAATTAAAATGGATGATTCTGCTTTTCAATGTTTTTTTGGTTCCTATCCTTATTAGGGGTTTTTATCAAATGTTTTAATCACTGTAAAAATAGCTGATCTACATTATTTCATGTCTTACATCTAAACATAATGAGGAATAAAAATTGTTTTAATAAAACATTTTACTACTATTGCTGTATAATTACAAATTATAGTTCAGTGTACAATAATTATAAAAAATTAAATTGCGAGGGCCATTTTTTCAACCTCTGATAGGCTATAAATAAAAGACATGTTCATGTAAAACAATTATTTTATTACCAAAAGATTGGTACACTTAAGGTTACTTTTTGACATAATCACTGAAGAGATTGAGACATTTGTCATATCTGTGGACAAGCTTTTCAATACCCTCTTCAAAAAAAGTTTCCGTCTGCCAAGATTTCCATATTCATGTCTCAATCTCTTCGGTGATTATGTCGAAAAGTAACCTTAAGTGTACCAATCTTTGTAGTAAAATTATTGTTTAACATGAACATGTCTTTTATTTATAGCCAATCGGAGGTTGAAAAAAATACGGCCTTCGTATATAGGGTAGGGATACCACAAGGTCTAGTCGGAAAACCATTCTGAGTAATATTTTAGTACAATTGCTAGTTTTTTATTGATGTGCAGTAGAGGTCTGCAGGTAGTGATTTTTCAAGTCGGTTCGGTTTTGGGTCGGGTAGTAGATTAACATAAATTTTTGGGTCGGGTCGGGTTTGAACATTATAAGTTAAAGAAAAATTCGGGTCGGGTTCGGGTTCCGGTGTGTCAGTTCAAAAAATTTCGGGTCGGGTTCGGGTACCCTACGTATGTTAAAAGAACTCGGGTATTGTAAGTTGAATAAAACTTTGGGTCGGCTTCGCTATTACTTGTAAAAAAAATTTTTAGGCCTAAATTATTTCATTTTAAAATAATTGTTGATGTGCCTACTAAGCTTAAGTATAGTATTAATAAATACAAGGCAAAAACCTTCCACCTAATAAGTTAGGCCTAAGGCCTAACAAAAGTTAAAAAACTAAAATGTATTTTATTCTAGTAGGCCTATAAAAAGTTAAATAATTCTCCTGAGCCAATAACCTATCAAGCTAAGGGTTCTTTAGTCCTAAGTTACTCTACCCAATGTTAACTTTTTCAACAAACATGACAAACATACAAATTATATTGTACACTGTTGAAACTAAATAAAACCCACTTTTATAAATGTCAAAATACCCTAGATGCGAATTTTCATACTGTAGCCTATTTCTTTGTAGGCCTAATAATACACAAAGTTATTTTGTTATGAAAATATTATGTGATTATACTCAAACTTATCCTTTCAATCAATATTTCCATATCCTATTTTCAAAACAGACTTAAAATAATTGCATTTCATTTCTGTTGGATTACTTTCGGCAAATTTGTTTCTTTGCTTAAGTGATGCCAAATACTGTAGCAGATGAATGCCCATCCACGACATTTTACACTTCCCAAATCTTTTTTTTCACTAGTAGGGTTGTTAGTGGATACACTGACATTAGCATTCTCTCAATTAATTCCGTGGCTTTTTAATATTTATTTTTCATATCAGGAAAATCCAACATCACTTGTAACATAAATGTGAATTGAATAAACAATAACGAGAGGAATACCATCCATCAAATCATCAATGCAGACGACGAATCGCGCCATACCATACCATACGACAAACATGGAGTACCATGACTATAAAACTACATAGAGAATGAAGAAATCTCTCTATGAAGTATCAAACCATTGACTATGGATATCCAACTGTCACATTATCCAAGAAATTGTTTTCATCGGTTATCGGGAAATCTTAAATGTTTTGACAATTAGCAAGATGGAATGAGAAATAATTCGTCAATAAAACCAATTATACCGAATAGTCATATAATTATATATTTCGTAAAAATATATACACTGATAAATGTGGTATTGTAAAAATAATGCAAACACTAATCTGTAGAGATTATTTACTTTTGAAAACATTTTGCTCTTGCTATTTACCGGTTATCGTGTAAATAGTACCAATGCCACAGCTACCTTGATTTCGGTTTGTACAGTTGGTGACGGTATTGGCTACGACAACGACACAGTCTATCTTTCTAGCCTAAGAGTGTGAGTCGGTCACAGCTGTTCCTTTAGGTTAGAGTGAGAAAAGTATGCTAGCGCTACTGGTGTCTAGGCTTGCAACAAATGATTTAATGCTGTTTAAACTATTTTTTGGGCATAAAATAGTACTGTACTAATGAATACAAATGTTCCTACGTCAAATACAATCTTTTATGATCAAAATGGTATTCGTTTTAAATGGGACATGAAATATGGCGCACTAAATTATCAACAAAACAAAATTTCTTAAGGTACGTTTCTAGACACCAGAGACTGCTAGCTTCTTTCAGAAGTCACATTTTCATGTGTGAGTGTCGCGACTAGTAAGCTAAGGTATTTCCAGTTCATCCACATCCACCTCAGAAATGACTGACAGTTATGACCACTAGTCTTAAAGAGTGTGTGGAACAACGATGCCCATTTATTCAGTGAATGTTGTAATTCACAAATTTTGGCTGTAAAATAGTTTTAAAAACCCGGGTTTGTTTTTAATGTCCTGTTGGGTACCTACAATCCGATTTAATTCGGGCATTAGGTACCTGCCCGACCTGGCTTAAAATAAAAGCCCGCCCGAATGAAGCCCGTGACGTGTCAAACCCGCTCGACCACTCGGGTTCACGCTAATACCCGGAGTTACCCGAATTTTCGGGTACCCGCAGACCTCTAATGTGCAGTTTTGGTGCTGAACTTTGGGCCACTGTCACTTTATCACTTAATAAGATTCCAACGCTGCTAGGACGTATTTTAAGGCAAATAGGAATGAACGATGTTTGCGAGAACTTGTGTACCTTTGTTGAAATGAAATGAATTTTCTTAGCATTGAACCGGCAACATGTCCTTGGATGTCACATGTTTGTTTTATTACATACAATGCAGCAAAATACATAATCCTAAATTCAAAACAGAATGTGGTCTTGCTATTGATATCTCTAATCTGAACCATTCAAGTTACTATATTTTTATGAGGTTAGTTTACTGTGGAAAAATTACAATTAATCTAAAAGTTACAAGATGGCAATCTGTTGAAGGGGCAATCTGTTGAAGGATCTGGCATTTTATTAAAAAAAAGGTGATAAGGAACATTCAAAATTCCCCGTAAAACCTGTATTATATGAGATACCAATGATGGGACAGTCAAAATAGACACCATGTTTAGATCAGAATCCAACAATGGTATGACGTTCTAATTTCGTTACTAAAAAAGGGCAACACAGACCATTTGTCTACAATGAGAACTAAACTAATTTTTTTTTTTGCAAACCTGATTTATTATTATTTAAAATCCGACAAGTTATGTTAGGTTTATCAATGCCCTTAACATCAGGAAGGATATTTTTTTGAAAAATAAGTCTTTAAAAAATTCACATTTGATTTTGTTCATCTCTTCAGGTTTAACCTAAAAAATTTACTCATTTCTTGTTAAGGAACATCACTCGCAACTTCTGATGCCTTCAAAAGAGCAATCGACACTATGACAAGAGAAGTGGAGAACTTACAGAGACGTATGGCAAATCTTGAGGAGAGACGGCAAATCGAGGTAAGATGACCAGTCTACCACTTGAAATCTCAATGATTTTTCATTTGAAGTGTCTCCCAAGTTTCCCTATCCTTGGCGGAATAAACTTGACCCTCATATATTGAATATGTTTGCTCACTTTGTCATATTCACCTTCAAATACACACCAGACTGCCTTGTTGTCTTAACCCTAGATCTGGCGTTCATGTTTGACACAGTTGGCAGAGCCATTTCTGCCTTTTTGTAGTGGTACCATATATTTCGTCACACAGACCAATTGCTTTGAGATATATGTACACATATGTATATTTTCTGTTTCAGGGATAAATGTAGAATAGAATGGTATAAATAAAAATAAATTTCTAGCAATGCGTTTAGGCGTAGAAGCAAAAAGTTTGCAAATGTTTGGATTCGGCGGAATATAAATTTTGAAAGCAACCCGCAAGAAAGCCATCAAATAATTTTTTTTCACATTTAACCTAAATGTAAAAGTTGTTTGAAATATGATTCCCTACGTAGAAATATCATTGTTCTTTTTTAAATACTCCTAAACAATTTTTTTTTTTAAATAAAAATTGCTATCACTCAAAAAACAAGAAAAATAACACATTTTTTTCATTGTCATATATAAAATAGTGGGATGCATCCAGAGTAAATAGATATGATACTGCATGATAGAGAAATAACTGATCTTTGAAAAATATATAATTTTATAGGTTTGAATTGTAAAATGTATGAGTATATTATGTCAGAATGTAAGTCTTAGAATTTTTTGTTACGAAAACCTAATTTTTATGACATTTTCAAAGCAACATAAAATTTATAAAACAAACCTTATAAAAATTCTGAGATATACAAATTGTAGGGAATTTATTCTAGTTTTAGGAAATATAAAAATATTGTACAAAATATACAACACAAAAAGGTGTACAGGCGAATATATGATAATGCGTACGGATTTTTACAACCTCAACCATTGACTAGTTTTCCAAGTATTTCACAGATATGTAAAATATTGTTATATAAATGGATTTTTTAGTAAAATGTGATGTTGATATTGTAGGAAATAGATTGTAGTTTCAAAAAAGTTACATTTGGTACCTATTATAACACTTACCGATATTTACGACCATACTTCAGCAACTATTTCAAACCGTGCAAATTTTTTTTGTAAATAAAAACACAATAAATACAATAAAAATAATATAATTATAACAGAATAAATTAGGCTAAGTAAATATATAAAACACATGAGACTCACATCAGCTGACTATAATAATAATAATTTTATAATAATTAAAACAGCTTTTATAATAATTGTGTACTATTCGTGTATTCTACTGATACAGTATTGTATACATGAACAGTAGGTACACGAATATACACATTACAATAAACACAACACTAAAAATAACTATTTCACAACGTTTTATAACTGACGAAATAAACACGCGCGCAGCGTCTGGGATTACTGCACCATATTTGGGCCAAGACGGAAGGAGAACGGAGAAATGAGAGTGACCTTTCAGAAGCTCCAAAAACAAAAATTACCGTCGCAACGTGAAGCAAGTCACATCAAAGTAAAGGGCAGTTCTTCTTCTTTCTTTCGTTGTAAATATATTCCAGAAAAAATAATTCTAAAACTTAAATATCATCTGTTTTATAATCGTCTTTTTAGTGACGACCGCCGCTGAGGCCATTGCCGCTCAATACACAAAAACCTTACTCTATTGAAAAATATTTTCTGCCGTAACTATAATAGATACAAAAAAACTGTCAACAGACAACTCGTAGTCCGAGAAATTTCGGTTTCTAAGGTAACACTGGCATTTCACTGTGTTTCGTATTAACTTTTCTGTCGATCGACAAAAACAGCTGTTTTGGTGATCACATGACGAATATTTTCGCCGCGACATCAAATGTTGAAAACTCTTGTCATTTCGAACTATGTTTCTCGCTACATAAAAGTCGCTCAATAATGTTTTATACATGAATATGAATCCTCAGAACCTCCTCTTTCTAATGGTATAAGATTCATTGCGGTTAAAAACGGTTTTCATATTTTAATATTAGAAAGTTCCGACCCATGTCGATATCGTCACAAAAGTGACGACGCCGCTGGTATTCGCACGCAAATCGTCACAAAAGTGACGACCGCCAGATCTAGGGTTAAAATATCAAGATTATCCCTCCTATGTAATGTTCTAGAACAGTGAGATATTATATGTAAGGTTGCAATTATAATTTGATTGTATCATTGTACAATTCTGTATGGATATATAATTTTTATGTAATTTTAGTTTTTTGAGATAAATTGCCAAAAGCATGTGCCTTGGTTTTTTTCTGTATATCTGATATTATCAATGATACTATGGTTCAATTGTATCTAAAAAAAATAAAGATTATTATTATTATAATTATTTGTGGCTTTTCATACTATTTGTCACATTTACATTGTCACATTAGGTTTTTCCAAGGACAATAAAATATTAAAAATAAAAAATTTAGATTAGCGGTTTCTGTTAGTGATCCTTTTTGTAGTGTAAAACATCTATTTAATCCTTTTGATCCTTTTTACACTACAAAAAGGACCACTGACGTAAACAGGTAACCTAAACCTTTCATTTTTTTTTTTTTTTTAATTAGTGATCCAGAGACTCACTAAAAAAAGAAAAATAATAATCTTGACGGGACTCTCTGCGTGCTGAGGGTGAGTTTTTATTAATGTTGGAGCCTCAGATGAAGGTGAATGCTTGCCGACCTACCACTGTCATATTTTTTCCATTGTTATCATAATGTTAATACAGTAGAACCTCGATAGTTCGACTCTCGATAGTTCGACACGGTCCATGACAACTTAACATGTTAATAATGACCGATAGTGTCCATGTTGGTGCCTGACAAAGGTGAAAATGTAAACAAATTGGCGAATGATTTGAATGTTGTTTATGTTAAAGTTCAATTAGGTTGTGGTTTCACTAAAATTTAGTGTTTCCTAAATTCAAATTATGACTTTTATTCTCCCATTGTTAAAATTTCCCATATACTCCCTATAGTTCGACATTTTGATAGTTCAACACTCTCTAAGTCCACAAAGTGTCGAACTATCGAGGTTCTACTGTATTTGCAGGAATAATTAACTTGATTTAAACTTGTATTAACTAACTTACATCTTGGCAAATAAACTTTCAACAATGTCACTCGCACTTATTATTATTAACAATTATTAACAATGTCACTCTATAAAGGTATAGAGTTGATTTATACAAAAATGTTGTGTGCTGGTTTTGCTACCTATGCATGATGTTTTGTTGTGCAGGCCAGGGCCGCGAGTACGCTGCCCAAATGGTGGGGCCTGCCACCTCAAACCACTGCCTTCTTGCTCGCTTGGCCCATCCTGGTTATATTCTTTTCAAGATGGATAGCCAACCACCGGAAACAATAATTTCCTCAAGATTGCACTTCTCTCTCTTTCTGTACAGTTAGCTAATGTTTCTTGTTATTTTGTTAATTCCTAGTTTTCTCCTTACAGTATATAATAATTTTAAACAGTCATTTCCGTGACTGGTTTTAATCACGCATCATCCATTTGTGATTTTACCTGTGTTTGTTGATGGATAGTATGCTCATAGTCGAGTAGCAAAAGCCCGAAATGTTTTTATGATGTTGTTCATGATTTATGTGATATTTTTTTATAGAAGGTATTGGTTTTTAAGCTAAGCAATGGTGCCCTACGCATTTTATACTGTTATTAGTGGTTTTACATAATCATCTCAGCGACTCTGAGGGCTTCATTACACAATAAAAAATCTTATACCTCTTTGACGATTTTGTAGATGTGTTCTCTTGTACGAGTTTAGGGTATTTCAAAGAGAATTAAATTATCTAGAATGACAGTCTAATTGAACTTGAAAATCTCTTACAAGAAATGAACAAAGCTAACTTTATTAAATTTAATCAATGAATTTGCCTATGAAGAAATACGTAAAACATTATCTTGGTGCATAGCATTATACCAAGCTCT
This sequence comes from Neoaliturus tenellus, assembly GCA_030545055.2. Taxonomy (NCBI): domain Eukaryota; kingdom Metazoa; phylum Arthropoda; class Insecta; order Hemiptera; family Cicadellidae; genus Neoaliturus; species Neoaliturus tenellus. The sequence continues at coordinate 50,845,656 of CM061535.1, read as the reverse complement.
TTGAATGCTTAATTTGTTACATAAGCATTGGTGTAGGCCAAACTTTAAGGATACTATAATATTGTATGAAGTATATATTTTTGTACACCAATGTAAAGTTATGAATTCAATAAAAGTTTAATAATGTTCTTCATATTTGTATGTTTTTAGTAACCTTTCCTGCTCAGTGCTCACACCCAAGTTTTTAGTCCTGTATTTGTTATGATTTCAATTAACATTGAAAACACAAAGTGTATGTGTTTGTCAATGCAAACATTGAACCTATCAATCAACTAATTACAGTTGCTCTCGTGCAGGAGGATTGGCCTTTTGACTTCCAATAATTATATTGTATCAAGCAATCAATCTGTTTATTCATGAAGTATACATAGTATATACAGTTGAATAATATCAGGTTATTCAAAATGAAAATTACCATACTTACATTTGAAAAATTTAGTGGTAACATGTAATCTATAAACCGAATAACAAATAATTTTTTATATAATCACAGATTAGTAAAGATTATGAAATAAAAATTAAATAAAAACCCACATTGTTCTAAATTAAGCTAGTAATGCACCCAGTAGGAGGAGGAAAAAACTCTTCTAGGAAATAAAAAGATTTTCTGTTGAAAAGCTTTTCAATTTAGTTTTAAATTTGTTAAGGTTTTCTGCTCTTTTATATTGTTTGGAAAATGTTTCCACTGTTTTAGATGTTTCCCAATATATGATGGCTTCTTTTCCTAAGACTTTAAGTGGTGATGATTTGCAATAACATTTTGTTTGTGTAACTTTACTTTTGTAGATTCATTGTAATCTAGGGTCATAATGATACGGATAGGTTTTTTGTATGTTTGAAAAATATACGTCTCACAATATTCTCAATATTTTTTGTTACAAAAAAATGACATCCTTTTAATAAAAGAGTCCTAAATTTAAATTTTACATTCTAAATTCCTCCTTTAACTACATGTTCCACTATAATTGACATACTGTACTATTTTTTATTTTAATTGTTTGAGAACTAGATAATTATTGGTCCATTCCATTGTTTGTTTTGGTGTGCTCTGAATCTGTTGAAGGTAGTTTTTGGAAGTTGAGCTTTAAATTATGCTGTAAATAATTGTCAATATTTTCTAATTCTATAAAACTTGTGTGCTCAAACGACCCATTATTTTAGGTTGGGGTCGTCTGCATAGAAACAAAGGTTATGTTGTGGTATACATATTAATGAGTTTACTGCCCAGTTTATCTAGCAAAGTAACAAAAGATGGCTCATTGTTGTATGAGGCATGTTTTTTAAGTAAGTACCGTTTTGAAATAAAAAATAAACTAGGAGAGATGTTTAAAAAAAATTATTTTTCCTACCACTGCATGGAAATAATTACATTTCCACACCTGTAACCCCTATGCAAAACTGTTCATTTCCGGTTTCCGTTTCTTTTTCGCTCTAGAGCGTCAATGTTCTTTACCGCACGCTAGATCAAACAGCAATTTTAAGTCAGCTGTCATTACAAACCATGCCACAGCTATTGTTCATTGTTGTTGTTTAGTAATTGATTCTTTTTTAGTTTGAGGTTATGTTTGATAGTTAACAGTGTGTTCCAACAGAAACAAATTTAAAAAAATCTAAATTACATTTTGTATACAATTAAACATGTAATCTGTATCAATTTAGTTGGTAGGAAAAATCTTGTGTGTATTACGAGTGCAAATAGTCATTGCCGCTCTCGAAATGTTTGGCTGCACAAAGCTGACGCTTCGTGCGGCCATTCTCGAGTGGCAATGACGTACTTTACGCTTTTATTACACAAATAACTATTTACATGAAAGCTTGTACTTTAGTCTACTTTTCTACATAAATTCCGCCATTATTAAGGCACTCGTCATATCGTCCAATTAGCTTTACAATTTCATTGTCATAGGATTCAGCTGCCTGCCTCGAGATACACCCCAATAGTTTTGAAATCGTTGTCATTGTTGTGGCGCACCGCGCCTAGGCCTTTCTTCAAATGAACGTGTGGTAGTCACTTGGTGCTAGATGGGGACTGTAGGGAGGATGATTGAGTTGTTCCCAACCAAATTCTCAGATCAATTCCTGGGTTCAATATGTCACATGTGGACGGGCATTATCGTGAAGCAAAATGATGCCACTAATCATCATGCACATTTGGACGGGCATCTTTAAATGCCCTCTTTTGTACCATTCCATCACTCATGTTTTCTCCATACACTATACAGATCTAGAGAAGAATATCGATTGATTTCAAGCCTACAGAAAACTGATAACAGACCGTACTTCGCAGTCGGCGGGACTCTCTATGAGCGAAGGCTTCTTAAACATTTGAAAAAGTCCAAAATCAGTGGCGAAAAATGCTGTAATGGCATCCATGCATTGTCGAAAGATTTAGGTGCACAACGGGCATGCACAGATCGCCAACCGCAGCACTGCAGTGGCAGGATTAAAAAACAGTACTTACTTAAAAAATATGTCTCGTATTTTCCCAATATAAATTCCACACACAACACACAGAGCATTCAAAACGTCACAGGTCTCCTTGTTATGTAAAAAATATTAAATATGGACTCAAGTAACTTGAAACTTATTTTCTGGACACAATAACATGAATCTCCAGCCCTGAAGAGAACGTTTGGGATTCAGAAAAAAATGTTCAATGTTAGCATGGTGATAAAATAAAAATAAAATCTTTAAGAGGAGCTCAATATAAGAAAGAAAAGCACAAATGAGGGTACAAAAGGCTTGACTTCTTGCATGATAGGCAATTAAACCTAGCATAGGATGTCAAGTCAAACCTTTTCCTGGTGTATTATGGGTCTTTTTTTAAATCTCTATGACAGAGGCATTTTAGCAAAAGGTAACTTATCACTTTTTCAGATCTCTATTCCAGAGGCATTTTAGTAGAAGGTAATTTATAACTTTTGTAGATCTCTATGCTAGTTTTGGTAGAAGGTAACATCACACTTTTAGATCTTTACAGTATGCCAGAGACATTTTGGTAGAAGGTAACTTAGCCCATTTTATATTATATATCTATGCCAGACACATTTTGGTAGAAAGTAACTTATTACAAACCTGATTCAAACCCATATATGTCGTGGAAATCATGTGGATCAAACCATGGTCTTAGTAGGAAGACAAAGTGGAAATTAATTAAAAAATAGAAAGTGTGAAGCAATCTTAGGCAACCCCTATAATCTAATAAAACATTATAAATTATATCAACAAAAACCTGAATCCCTGTGTGAACACTGATTTTCTCAATGTACATGTAATACAGTATTACTTGTTAATCCCCAATCAATCTTGTTCTTTTCTCATTTATGAATAAAGTTAAATTGTTACATATTGTTTATTCAAAAAAAAAATAATTGATTTAAATTACAAAAAAAAAAAATAAAAATCTTGAAATATTAGCACAGTGGACAAAAAGGAAAACTAATTGTGATCAAGGGAAAGTCATCTATAGTTGAGAATCCTTTGTTCTAAATTAGAGCTTGAGCTCTAATAGTGTTTTTTTTTTATATATATTTAGGATTTACCCGGGATATTCCAATATCCCATCAGGATATGTTTAGGAACTCCTGGGGATGTACTTGTGCTGGGTGGGTACTTATAACTATTTAGGACTACATTCATAAAATTTCTACTTTCATAGAAAGGCTCCATTCATAAAAAATAGCAAAGACCATGATCCGATAAGTGTGGGTTGATGACACAGGAATATTTTGTGTCTGTGTCTGTTTAGATTGGTAATCATGTTATCCAAACAGGATTCTCCTTTTGTTTTTCCCTATAGAGACAGTATAGATCAAATGACACTAATACATTTAAAAAAGACTTTTAAATTTCTTTTTCCTTATATTAATATTAAAATATCCTGTTAAAATTAATCTTAAAGAAGTATATTTAATGTACAAAAATACCAAAAAAGAGTCTAAAAAGCATTTAAAAAAACATTCAAATTCAAATCTTCTTGATTTGTTCATATGTACATATAATACAGTAAATAGTGTCAAGCTCAAAACTAACTTAGTACATTTCGGGCATTTCATTACACTTCAGATCATTGTTATAAATAGTTAAAGAGCATTCACACTACTTTATTCATCAAATTCTTCCAAGGAATAAAATGCATTTTTTATTAAAAACAGTTTAAGCGCTTTCTTAAATTTATTTCCACTTTCTATCCTAATTATTTCTTTAGGGATGTGTTTTAAGAATACAGAGGCATAGGATGGTTTCTTCTTAAATAGCTCAGAGTTATGAGAGGGCAATACTATACTACTTTTATTTCTAGTGTTGTAACCATGTACGTCCTCATGCTTTACAAAATTCTCTTTATTATTTTTCACAATGATAAACACACTTCTTACGACAAAACAACACTTTATTTACTATATATTACATTATTTACATTTTGGTTAATAAACATAGCATACAAAACTAACAATAGCCTTGAAAAAATATTGCACAGGAACATTGAAGATGAAAACCCATACAACCGATCAGGAATTTACAAAATTGAATGCAACGACTGTAAAGAATATTATATAGGACAATCAATCAACTTCAATAAAAGATTTAAGAACCATATCTCAGCTTGGAAAAATAATAAACCAGAACGCTCAAATGTCGCTAAACATCTTTTGACAAACAAACACAACTTAAATTCAATAGAGGAAAATATGAAAATCATGAAACTCTGCCCAAAAGGCAATAATATGTCAGCTTGGTAAGAATTATTTATTTTAAAAGCAAAGCTAAAAGAAGAAGAATTATTAATTAATGAACAACTAAATTTTGAATCTGAAGCCACATACAAACACTTAAAAAAACATTCGAATAGAAGAAGAAAATTAAAGCAGACGACAACGAGACAGACAGCCGACGGAGAAAGTTACTGAATGAAAACTGAAGAGGATTGTGGGAGCGACAGCAGCGCTCTTAATGTGCACCACCGCCACCTACACCAGTCAACGTCCGCCATCTTATCCAGTTACGAGGTCCGACGATGACAGCATAGACTGTCGAAACTAGTAACCAAAATGTAAATAATGTAATATATAGTAAATAAAGTGTTGTTTTGTCGTAAGAAGTGTGTTTATCATTGTGAATTCAACAACACGTGCAAAATGATCATCAAGAAGCTAATTATTATTTTTAACATGCATTACACACTCTAAGATATATAAACTGTAAACGGTTAAAATGCTTTGTTCAATGAAATGCTGTGTTACAGAATCATCAACTTTAGATTTAACATGTCTCTTAGTGCTCTTTTTTGGCCTACTAAAATTTTATTGAGGTTTTGTTTGGTTATTTCTCCGTAAACACAGATTCCATAAGATATATGGGATTGAACATGGGCATGAAACACATTCTTTAAAACTGTTAAACTACAGAGGTAATACAATCTTTTTAAAGCGTAAATTCCTGAGTTTATTTTTAGTAGAAGATGGTCAATGTGTAGGTCTCAGTTAAGATGATTATCGATATGAACTAAAAATTTCGTTTTTTCAACCTTATCTATTTGAATACTGTCAACAAAAATGTTAAACTCACGATTATTTCGATTTTGTTTTGTAGTGAATTGAATATAATTAGTCTTTTGGGAATTTAATATTAAATTGTTAGAAGAAAAAAAAATTTTAAAGTTGACCTAATTCTATAAAGGAGCTCACTTCCATTTCAATGTCAGTCTTTGCAGACATTATAAGGTTGGAATCGTCCGTGTATAGGATAAGTTGATTTTTTATGTCACTAAGTAGTAAACTTAGTAAACTAGACAGTTTGGCATATCTTTTATGTAGCAAATGAATAATAAAGGTCCAAGTATGGACAGTGGCGTAACTGATTTTTACGGGCCCCCTTGCAAACATATTTTCGGGCCCCCTCCGATAGGTGCAGTCACCGGTTATTACTGTTTCCCACCAGTGAACAGTGTCAACCAATGGTTAAGGTGGTGGTAGGGTTCTTTTGATTACTCATTTTTTAAACAAAAGATTTATTTAGACAAAGTTAAAGTATTAATGTATGTACAGTAATTGTAACAGAGCAGCCGCAAGTAATCTACTATATTTTAAAATTTGTATAGCCTACTTTTATTCAGATTGCAACTAGGCCTACAGTGTATTTCCTTTTAAAGGAATTAAGCCTATCTAATTGTTTGTTCTATAATAATTTTACCCTCTGTTAAACAAAAATGAAAGTAACATAACTCAGTGGATCTTATCTGTGTTTTATTTATCATACATTAAGGGGTTAACCGAGACTTGCTTGTTTGTTTTAATTCACTTTTGTAATAGTATCTTGGTAATTAGGCTTGGCGGTTTACGTCAACTATACCTTTACAGGTGCAAGCTGTTTCAAAACCCATGCTTAAAAGTAGCATTATTTTATTTTTATTTAACTTTAATATTTCTGTGACTTTATGGTGGCTGTCACAGCCATGCTATTTACATTTTTATTGTATGTAAATGATTTGCTGAAAAACGTTTCACCTAGATTACTATATGCACATGACACAACTGCCATTGTGGCAGCCAATTCCCCAATTGAACTAGACATAAAACTGAACCATGAAGATCCTTGATATAATAGATTAGCAAGCTCGTTTAAAGTTAACTGTCTGATTTTCCAAAATTAGAAAATTTTAGGGAGAAATTGTCAAGGTCGCAAGACTTTTGCTAACAATCGCATTATTTTTTCAATTCATGCTAAAAATCTGTGACTTTTCTTGCATTTTAAGGAAAAATAAGTGACTTTTTTGCGACTTCCGTTACCATTAGCTAAAATCCATGACTTTTGGTGCCTTCAGTGACCAGTAGATAACCTGTAGTTTGGAACTCTTTCCCTGCACACGAATCAATAGTCCATGTAAGGAAATAATAATTCCATACGATGTATTGTTTTCTGGTATTGTGTCTTTTCAATATATTTATATAGAATAAAGAATTTAGAAATTGAATATTAAAACACAGAGATTTATTATGCTTATTTTTATTCAATAGTTCAATATGGGATTGAATTTTGGGGAATGGTCTCAGATGTAGATGAGTTTTTAAAATCCAAATAAATTTTTAAGGTTAATGACTATTATTCGTGAGGTCTACCTGGAAGTTCTGTAAACCTAGATTTAAAGAACGGCCTATTGACAGAGAATGTTGATCATTGGGACAAAATTAAGTTTAGGAACCATTTTCAATACCCAAAACATTGTTTGAAACTTATTGAGAAAACACCTTCTTATATGGGTAAGAAACTTTATGATAAATTACCAGCTGAATATAAACGTTTAATTCACTCTTTGATATTCAAAAGCAGACTGAAATTTTTTTTTTTAGGAAACTACTATAATAATGCAAATAAATTTTGAAATAAAGTCTTCAGAATTCTAATAATATTAAATTTTTATTGTCATGAGGCCTTTAGTTTTCAATGAAAACATCATCAGACCACAACTGATACAATAAGTAATTTTCATTTTTAACTCTGCTAAAACATATGACTTACATGGCCATTTATATAATTTTAAATTATGTTCAAAATATTGCTGTAAAAATTTTTAACATATAAAATTTTATGTAGGTTAAGTCATAAATTTAAGAATGTTATGAACGGCGAATTTTGAATTGGTCCTGGTTTGTTGTTCACAAGTTGATGTTTTCTTTTGTTCATTTCAAGGGTTTCATAGAAATCCAAGTATTAGTAATTATTGATTTCTTTTATTAAATTATTTTTTGAAAAACTGGTCCAGTTTCAATAGCATGCTTTGCCATTCAGGGTGTCTAGTTTATTTCTCTTTCAAAATTCAAGACTAATTCCAGACTTTTTCAAGACTTCTTTAGTTTTTTCAAGACTATTGCACTACTCGACATATTAATTTCTATTTTACATTTTACAAAATTATTTATACAGTATTGTTGCCGCTAACAGATTTGTTTTAAATAGTATACACATACCTTCCGTCAAGCAGCTCAAATTTTATTGTTGAATATAATCACTACATGTTTTGCCGAGAATACGACATTGTCAAGTGATACAAGAACATACTATCCATTTAAGGATTGGACAAGAATGAAAATATAGACAAACTGAACTGTGTTTGTGATATGTTTTGTCTATTTTAATCCTTAAGACCAATCCTTCGATGGATAGTATGTTCTTATATCACTTGACAATGCTGTATTCACGGCAAAGCATGTGGTGATAATATATAACAACAAATTTGAGCTGCTCGACAGAAGGTATGTGTATACTATTTCAGTCTTCAATAGCAGTTCAGCAGCTAATACAATGAATCTTAATAATTTTTGTCAAAAACAAGACTATTAAAATGAAACCATAAAATTCTAACATATTAATAATAAGCAATATTAATTCTGCAACAACATTGGAAATTGGGATGAATTAAAATAAAGCACAAGTGTGTTATTCTATTTTTATTAAATACTAGCTGTGTGCCGGTCTTTCGTAGGGCTGTTTAGTTTATTATTAAAATAAATAATATAAATAATTCTACAAATTCAATAGCGATATCAAATTTATAGAACACATAAAAGTTGAATATATAAGTTGAATATATTTGTTAATAATTAATATGTTGCTTCTCCTTGTTTTTCATTAGCTTGTAGGCCAATGATAGTTAACACCATTTTTAGGAAATTTTTCAGCATATGCCTACACTGAATCAAAAGTCAATACCAGCATCTCCGCACGGTGGTCACGAGCATTTACTGTCTACAGTCACAAGCGTTTTGATTGGAGATCATAAGCATCTTCAGTTAGCAATCTTAATCGGCAAGCACGAGCGTCTCCATAATTACAATTTTTTTAGAAATTTCAAGACTAGAAGGCAAATTCAAGACTAATTCCAGACTTTTCAAGACCATTGTTAAATTCAATACTAATTCAAGACTTTCCAGATTTTCAAGACTACTAGACACCCTGGCCATTGCAAAATTTTTGGGCCTGTTGTATTTGACATGGCTTGTTTTAATGGAGTTTCAAGTTTTCTTTTTGTTTGCCCTACGTACAAATTATCACAGTTTTCACATGTTATTTTATAGATTCCTGATCATTGCTCTTCTTTTAATTTATTCTTCGGATTTCCTCAAATATTCTTAAGTTTTGATTTTGATGAGAGGCTTAAATAATTTTGGCATGTTTTTTAATGCATTTGTTATTTTGTTGCTATAGGAAAAATACGTTGTTGATTTCCAAACTTCTTCTTTTTTCTCATTTTGATATATTGTTGTTCTTGAATTTTGCAATTTTTGTTTTTTTCTTTTTATTAATAATTTTGTTAGTCAAATCAGGATTGTAACATTTGAAACAAGCAATGATCGGATCTTTTTTACTTCTTTGTCATACCTTTCGTCATTGAGTGGTGTATTTAGAAGTCTGTGTACAAGGCTATATATACCGCTGTATATACCGCTCTCTTTTGGGAATGAGGGATGAAAAAATCTTTTGTAATGTAACGATAATTAATTGTTGGTTTTCGATAAATGTCAAATTAAATATTTTTAGTCTTGTTTCTTATTACATTTAGGTCTAGGAATGGCAAAGAATCGTTATTTTCCACTTCATATGTAAATTTTAATGATGAATAAAAATAATTTAGGTTCATAACAAAGTTTTGAAGATCTTCACTTTTCTTAAAAATAACAAAAATGTCATAGACATATCGTAACCATATTCATGGAAAGTAATTTAGTAATCTTTTTGCATTGGTTTCAAAATGGCTCAAAAATATGTTTGCTAGAAAACCTTGTAGGGAGTTTCCCATTGCTGTTCAAAAAGGTTTGTTTGTAAAATTGATCATTAAATTGAAAAAAAATTTTGTTTCATACATAGATTGATTAAAAGTGAATATTCTTCAATCATTTCATCATTGTAGTCATTTGATTTTAACCAGGATTTGATGATGTCCATTGTTATTGGTATAGGAACATTTGGATGTAGAAATTCTACATCAAAAGATACCATAAATTCATCGTCTTCAATTGTCAAGTCTTTAGCTTTATCAATAAATTCATACCTATCTTTTACATTGAATGTTTCTAGAAAAGGGATATTTTGAAGAGTTTTAACGAGCCACTCTGATAGATTGTATGTTGGAGAATTAATGCTGGATACAATTGGTCTCATCTTATTACTTTCTTATTTTGTGGGTTTTAGGGAGACAATCCAGTCTGGGAATTCGTGGGCTTGATATTGCCAAGTGTTTAATCCATTCTTTTTAATAATATATTTACATTGTTTTAATGAATTCAATAAAAAATTTTGGAAACTGTTAAATGGATAACCATTTCATATGGACCCTATTTGATCATTTTGTCACGCTTTCTTTATAATGTGCTTTGTCCATTATAACTACTGAGTTACTTTTATCCGCCTTTAAGTATAAAACATCTTTCTCTTTTAAACTTATTTTATCTTTTTCATTATTATTAGATGTTTCTTTTTTGTCTTTATCTTTTTTCTTTTTTATATCTGCTATTATGTCTGTCCTTATGGCTGTTTTTAAGTTGTTAGGTAGTGACTTAATTTGAGTTTCAACATTTACAAAGAGTAATACTTTTTTGTTTGTTGGTCTTATGCTGTAGTTTAACCCTTTGCTTAAAATGTGCATTTCACTATCGGTAAAATCAAACTATGATAAATTTTGAACTAAACTTGAATCACTATAACTGTTTTCTGATTCATATGTAGTTGAAAGAACTTTATTTTTGAAAGATTGTCAAGTTTATTATTTTATTTTTCAATTTTATGTTAGTTTTCAATTTTAATGCTTTCTAAAATATTAAAATACTGTTCTTAGAAATTAAAAACTTCAAAAAACTTTTAATTTTTTGTGATTTTTAAATATAGTTCAAAGGACTGTAATTCTATGTCTGCTTGTTTGGAGTAGAGATATTTAATTTCTAAGTTTAACCAGTTAACTTTTACATTGAAAATTACTTTTTCTGTGACGCTATTTTTTACTGCTGTATTTACTTTTATTAAATTTGTAAATACTTTATTTTGTTTACATTGTTTAACCCTTTGAGTGCCGCAGCCATTCTCCCAAGTCATATGCATAAATTGCCGTGCTAAGATCTACAATTTTGCAAGGGTTTGGGAAAAAATATGTATAAAATAAAGTATTCAACAGATTTTAATAATTTTTTTATATTTTATTTGCAATAAAATGGAGAACATATGGCATATAAATCCTTTCTTCTAAATTTATTTATATAAAAAATTATGTGTTATAACTACAAATAAAAAATAAAATAATTCTAAAATTTTAAGTTTGGACCAAAATTTGGTGTATATAGTATTTTTATATATATTTTTTAGTTACACCTTGTAAAAGAGCACAAAAAACTGAACAAAAATCATACGTAATATGTTATGTTACAGTGAAAATTTACATTATAACGCACTACAAAAAATAATAATATAATATATAACATAATATATAACAAGCAAAAATAGAATTCATACAAAATACAATCAATAGCACTGATAAATCAATAATTTCACTAAACACAATAATAACAACAACAATAATGTTTTATTAGGAACAGTTTTTAGTGTAAAAGAACAAACATAAACAATGCAACTAATCAAAATACACAGCTGTTTGCAGCGGGTAACAATCAGCTGTCAAACTGTTGCGTCATATTTTTATCATAATGCCAAGTGACTCAAAGTAAGCAGTGAAAGTGAAAAACCAGTACTATACGAAAGTTTGGAACCTGTAGAATGCCGTAAAACGAATAATCAATTAAAACTAATACCTTCTATATGAAATAATAATAAAATACGGATCGTCTACTGGGTAGACGCCGGCAATTTATGCATATTTTATAACGTCTACTATGTAGACACTGCGGCACTCAAAGGGTTAAGAAAGGGAATGTCAGAAGATATGAGCTTTACATTTTCTGGAAACATTTAGTGTAAAAGATAGGTATGCATTTATTGATAAGGCTAAAGACTAGACAATAGAAAACGATGAATTTATGGTATCTTTTGACGTAGAATCTCTATATCCAAATGTTCCTATACCAATAATAATGGACATCATCAAATCTTGGTTAAAATCAAATGACTACAATGATGAAATGATCAAAGAATATTCACTTTTAAACAATCTATGTATGAAACAAAATGTTTTTCAATTTAATGATCAATTTTACAAACAAACCTTTGAAACAGCAATGGGAAACCCCCAATCACGTTTTCTGGCAAACATATTTTTGAGCCATTTTGAAACCAATGCAAAAAGATTACTAAATTACTTTCCAAGAATATGGTTTCGATATGTCAATGACATTTTTGCTATTTTTAACAAAAATGAAGATCTTAAAAACTTTGTTATGAACGTAAATTATTTTTATCCTTCAATAAAGTTTACATATGAAGTGGAAAATAACGATTCTTTGCCATTCCTAGACCTAAATGTAATAAGAAACAAGACTAAAAATATTGAATTTGACATTTATCGAAAACCAACAATTAATTATCGTTACATTACAAAAGATTCTTTCATCCCTCATTCCCAAAAGAGAGCGGTATATACAGCGGTATATATAGCCTTGTACACAGACTTCTAAATACACCACTCGATGACGAAAGGTATGACAAAGAAGTAAAAAAGATCCGATCATTGCTTGTTTCAAATGTTACAATCCTGATTTGACTAACAAAATTATTAATAAAAAGAAAAAAAAAATTGCAAAATTCAAGAACAACAATATATCAAAATGAGAAAAAAGAAGAAGTTTGGAAATCAATAATGTACACTTTCTATAGCAACAAAATAACAAATGCATTAAAAAAACATGCCAAAATTAATGTAAGCCTCTCATCAAAATCAAAACTTATATTTTAGGAAATCCAAAGAGTAAATTAAAAGAGAGCTAAGATCAGGAATTGATAAAATTAATAACATGTGAAAACTGTGATAATTTGTACGTAGGGCAAATAAAAAGAAAACTTGAAATTAGATTAAAAGAACATATCACCCACATCAAATATAAATGGCCCGAAAAATCTGCAATGGAAAAAAGCATGCTATTGAAACTGGACACAGTTTTTTCAAAAATTAATTTAATAAAAGAAATCAATAATTACCAATATTTGGATTCCTATGAAACCCTTGAAATGAACAAAAGAAAACCTCAACTTGTGAATAACAAACCAGGACCAATTCAAAATTCGCCGTTCATAACATTCTTAAGGCACTCTAGTAAGATCACTTCTATACAAAATTTTATATAGTATTAATTTTTACTGTAATATTTTGAACATAATTTAAAATTTATATAAATGGCCATGTAAGTCATATGTTTTAGCAGAGTTAAAAATGTAAATCACTTACTGTATCAGTTGTGGTCTGATGATGTTTTCATTGAAAACGAAAGGCTTAGTTGAAAATGACAATAAAAATTGAATAGTATTAGAAATCTGAAAACTTTGTCAAATATGATCGAAATAATTTATTCTTTCCTTAGAAAATCAATTGGCAATGGACTGTATTTTTATGTTCATTTAGCAAACGCGTAATGGCGGCTCTGAATCTGGAACTCTAGTAAGATCATTAGTAATCGTAGGTTCTACAAATTAATTGGCTGTGTCACTCACGCACACCGAGTCTTCTCTCGTGGGCTTTGGTAGGATGAAGGTTGACCCAGAGGACCAAGGGCTGCCGTGGGTATCCAGATGAGGTGCTGAAAGCGATGGCAGGGGCCCCTGGTACTACAGTGGCGGTGGTGAAGACATCATGTCGAGGACCGGCACGGCGCGATATTCCGCACAATTAACACGATCACGTTCATTCGTTAATGCAAACTTGCGGGAGCATAATGGCACGTAAACTGACAATAATTAGTAAAGTAATTAATCTCATACTGGAGAAAAGTAGCGATAGAACAATGTGTATGACAGGTTAGATCCATACGGTTTAGAATCTAGAGACGCACTGGTTAGAAGAAAGGAAGTGGGCATCAGCTGAGCCTGAATGGACTTTGTATCGCACTGGAATTTAGTAGATAATGCTACCTTTGGCAAGACACGAACTGCTTGCTTAGTTATTTTAAATTGGTTTGACTACATTATAGCTATTAAATAAAATGTCTTAATAATTATTTTTATGCATTGTCTTTAAAATATGTATGTTATATAAATTATAACTAATTACACAACAGACTTTATTTAAAATTTATTTATTAACTTCTAGTAAGAACAGCTGTGCAGAATGATACTATAATGTAACTCAAATGAATTTCTATTAGATCCTGACTTATGAATTGTGTAAATATAGGCTAGTTTGTAAATACTGTATATTATGTATATGTTTGACTTATCAAATGATGTATATCGTTTTGGTTTTGACTTTTGACAATCCAGTTCTTTTAGCAATGGTGTCTGGATGTATTATAACAATAAATAATTATTTGATTTGGTATTTAACTAAACAAAGCAGGCTAAAATTGAAAACACTGATACAATCAAAACTATTTTATTAGTACAAATGTAAAAAAGTTTCAGGAAACTAATTTGTTGGTATTATCAACAATTTAATAGTATCCATTGAAAGATACATTTGAAACAAATCTTATAATTAATGGAATACAACTAAGATGTTATCTTAGTCAGATGGAATCTGACAAAAATTATCTAGAAAATAATTTAGTAGAGGTGAAGGATAATTTTACCTATGAGTTGGCTTCTATACAGAAAAAAATTGAAAATGAGAGATCACTCACAAATAAATTGGTAGCACAGTTTGAGTGTGAAAAATAATTACTTTTATCCCAGATTGATAATTTAAAAGAAATAAAAACCCATCTGGAATGTAAATTACAGCATTTTGAGACTGAAATGCAGGAGAGTAGAGTTAATATCGAAAATGAACAAAAAATCTAAGAGGAAAACCCAAAAACAGCTCTTCAATATTTAAATTGTGATCAGCTAACATCTAACATGAACATATTAGAAAATGATATGAGGGCATCCAAACAGGAACTTTGTGAGTTAAAGAAAAAGTTTTCTGATATGTTAAAAAAGAAATACCTTAAAGTTGAGAATAATTATGACTATGAGAAACTTGTACACCGGACTAATTTAGGAGCTGAGGTTAAAAAGAAAAAATAATACAAACAATTGGGCTCTTGGTATGAATTTGGGGGTGAAGAAGTTGATCAATGGATTAAAAATATGTTAAAAATTCCAGAAAATGCATCACTTCTCAGCCCATCATTAAGCTACTTAATCAAGCAAGGAGAAAATCTTGAACTAACAACGCAAATATGTGAAAATTAGAGAATGAAAGATAAAGAGTACGTGATTGCGGTGATTAACAGTCGCACAACAGAAACACTCCTTGGCTCGTATCACTGGACTCTGGTTGTATTTTGCAAGGACATTAACACTTATTATCATTTGGATTCTATGCCTGATCTTAACACCGTACAAGCTAAGCACTTCTGTAAGAAATTATAACACTACTTCACTGGAAAAGAAGAGTTCAGTTTTATCAATCTGAAATGTCAAACTCAAAGAGGTTCTACTGTTAGTCAACGGAACAATAATTGTAACAAAAAATTTACAAATGAAAATTGACCAGTTACTTAAGATACAAACAAAAACTAAAAAATTTATAAGGAATTTTAATAAGCAAAATATTGAAACACTTATACATGTTCTGGCTCAGGAATCATGGATGGAGCTATACTTAGCCCCAGTAGAATCAAAGTTTTGAGTTTTTAATAATCTGTTCCTGTATTACTTAGACATAAGTTGTCCTAAAGAATGGGTTACACAGAAATCCTATAATAGCAATTACTGGATTAAGGAAGAATTAAAGAATCTAGGATTATTAATTTAAGTCAAATGTATCGTTTAACTCGAAATGTTAATTTAAAAACCGAAGTTAAAGTGAGAAAAAAAAAACTAAAAAAAAACCATTGATCAAGTAAAAAAACAATATTTTGACAAGAAAATAAAAAAATCTGATAATGCCATAAAAACGACATGGCAGTTGTTAAATAATGAGATTGGTACCCCAAATGACAATCAAATGAATATAACTATTTGCGTTGATGATATAGCTGTATCATATCCAGTTCAAGTTGGCACATCTTTCGATGACTATTTTGTAGATGTAGTTGATAAGGAAGTAGTTAGTATTCCAGACAATTATCATGTTTGAGGGAGGACAAAGCTGAATCCTTCACTTTGGAATTCTTTTGCTTTGAACAAATATCTGAAAAAGAACTAAATAATATAATACTCTCATTTAAAAATAAATCATCCTATGGAATTTATGAAATACCTATAACGTTAATAACAAATATAAAATATTTGATTTTAAAACCATTAGTTCATTTGATAAATTCTTCTTTTATGAGTGGCATATTTCCTGAACAGCTGTAGGTAGCCAAAATTAAGCCAGTTTTCAAAAAGGGGTACAGAAAAAATGCATCTTCCTATAGGCCAATTTCTATACTACCGACAATTTCAAAACTATGAAAGAGTTGTTTATAACCAATTAATAAGATTTTTATAATTTCAAAATTTTTTAGACATACAACACCATGGTTTCAGACCTGGCAAGTCGGTAACCACTGCTGCAATGGAATTCATTCAAAACATAATTGGAAAAATTGATAGGGGAGAAAAATCTCTTGGTATTTTCTTGGATTTGACCAAAGCTTTTGACAGTGTGGCACATGAAATGTTGATCGAATCATTAAAATTACAAAACATAAAAGGAAAAGAATTGGCCTGGTTCAAATCTTACCTTTATAAACGAAAACAATGTGTTGAAATAACGCAAATCAATCAAAATAAATATAAATATATTCACAATGAGACCTCAAAATTACGAACAGTGAAGTATGGGGTTCCTCAAGGATCCATTCAGGGGCCCTTTTGCTGTTTCTTTGCTATCTTAAGGGCCCTCCTAAAATACTTAGTGGAAGTGACAGCTCAATTTGTATGTATGCTGATAATACAAGAATAATGTTGAATTATTATATATTAAATTATTTCCAATTTAATAATTTCTGGGAAAAATAAAGAATCAATAGAAATATCATCTTATATAAATCTTGCTCTTATTAAACAGTTTTTTGAAAGTAAAAATTTATTGATTAATACAATGAAAAGCCAATTTTTATCTTTCTCAACAAAACAATCCAAAACCAAAGTCAATCCCTTCATTAAAGTAGAAGATGACGAGTTCTTTCAAGAGAGTAAAACTAAATTTTTAGGGTTAATTATTGATCAAAATTTAAGTTGGGATGATCATGTTGAAAAATATCCTAAATAAAACAGCATCAGGAATATATGTACTTAGAAGAATGGCAAAAAAAAAATGTAATTTAACAGCATTGAGAGTATTATATGTTGCATTAATAGATTCTCACATATCTTACGGCATTGGTATTTATGGGGCATCTTCCAAAAAAAATTTGAACAATATTTTAAAAATACAAAAAAGGCGATTAGAAAAGTGAGGCAAGATAAGAAATCTGCCAAACTAAATGTAAACTAAATTACTCTGGTCCAATGCATGATGCAAGTGAATATTGTTTTTTTTTACATCCTAACAGTAGAAATAATTTTTCTTAAACCTAACTAGATTTAATACTGAACACACTCGTGATATTTAAAATTACAAGTAGATGCCAAATAAATATAAGGACATCTTCCAAGGCCCTGTTAAAGGGCATCACTCAATTATTATTGGCATAGTGGAGAAAATTGGTCTTTAGTAGAGAAAATAAATGTGACACACTATTTATCTCTTCAAGTACACCTTCCCTTTCTTGTACACATACTCCTTGGACTCCTTGGATTTTGAGGAATATCGGTTGTTATAGGCTCTGATGTTTTCTTCTAGCCTCTTTTCTTGTTCAGTTCTGTTATCCTCTGGAATCAGATATTCACAAGGCTACTTTATACTAAAATTGAACATGAAGGCTAATATAAATTTATAGAAATGACAGTCTATAGAAAACTAACCAAAAACAGTATCCAATAGTATTTCTAAACTCCACTCAATCAAGTACCATCACATGTCAAAACCACTTGACCTAGATAGATTATGTGTAGTTATTTACATAATGCACATATTGCAAATACAAATAAATTTTGGTATTAAAATCTTAACTCTTAGAGTAATTATATATTGTAACCTCAACCCTTTCCACTCTAATTAATTTGGACCCGTTTTTCCTACATGCATTTATTTTAATAGCAAATTGAGTTTCTTTCTGTTTTATGATTTGAGCCATAAATATATATATATTATATATATATATTTTTTTGGCCTGTAGAAAAATATTTTTTTTTCCAAACATGTATTCTACATACCTTATCTACTAACAAAATTAAATCAGACATATTATACAAAACCCATGTTTATTATTACAAAAATACCTTTTTTATTATTTTTTTTTGTTTCCATGACAATTATTTTACTTTTCAATCCTGTTATTTTTTTATCTAAATTTTTTTTAAAGTAAATTGTTAGAATGATAATTGGAAACATAGAAATATGTTTTTATGAAAAATTGCTTTTCTGATTCATTATTAGGACTACAGAGTCTGAAAGGCCTATTCCTTCTATTTGATAAACGTAACACTGTACTGTGACAGATCATAAATAATAGTACAACAATCCAAGTTAGTAAACAGTGAAAACCAAACATATAAAATACAAATATTCCCATAGATTAGTTTGTTGTAATAATAACACAAACAAACGCCAGCAGACGAGCACTCGCTAAACAACACAACAAAACAAAGCTAACTTCACAGCTTACTATAGCTTACATATTTCTTGAGACCAAGGACTGCTAAAATGAACGAAGGTGACATTGATATTGACTAAGTAACTTAATACAGGCACACACATACTATACTTAGTGTATTTATGAATTACTGTAGTGAGCCGATGAAAATAATGTCGCGGCAGCCGCGACATACGAGCGAAAAGGGTAAATAATGTGAACCAATAAGCAATAATGGTTATTTTTCCTAAAATAGTTCCTCTTTTTTATTCAGATTAAGCCTGTTTCTTTCATTTCTTAGTTGAATAGTTGAGAATAGTAGTTTAGGAGGGAATGTAATATGAATTACGAATATATCAATGCAGTGTAATAAAACCAACATGACTCAATGTTGAGTGTTAATTTATAGTTTAAGAAAACATTGTTTAAGTGTAAGGCTTACTAACGATAGAGGTAATGTAGCTGGGGCTGGTACGTTCAACATCAGAGGCACCTGAGGTAAGGCTGCAACATAATTGCTGACTTTAAACTATATGAGATGTATTAAACTAGAGGCGTTTTACAACAGATGATAGATGAGCTTAAAGTGTTCTTGAGTGTCTAACATAGGCGGCTAAAGGGGGGGGCTGGGGGGGGCTAAGCCCCCCCAGACTTCTGTGGCATTGTAGGAAAAATTTCATATTTTAAAATAGTAAATTTATATGTTGACTGACGTTTCCAAAACGCAATTTGGCAGCAGAGACTAAATAGAGTTGTGTGAAATTATAGTGTAAATAATAGAATACAAATTTCAATAGAATCAAGGTCATGCTAAATTAATATGGGGGGGCTACACTCACACATCGGCATTTGTTTCTTATATACATAAGCAATTATTTATTTTTTGTTATTTTGAGCTAAGGTCTTAAAAACACAGAAATCGAAAGAATACTATCAACTAAACACTGGATAAAAATTACACATTGCTAAGTTTTACGGTTTTTTAGTTCTGCTTCCTTAAAGTCAGCCATGTCGCCGATGATCGTGGCGAACGCATCTCCGTCCGAGGCCGCGAAACTGGGTTAAATGAACTCAGACTCAACCAACTTTACAGCGTCCTGCGGCGCGTAGGTTATGTTTTTTATTTATGTTAGAAATACTTTCAAAAGTTATTCACAGTGAAAATAACACAGTTAAACACTTGGCAAATAAACCGTGGCTATACGTAGCGGCGAAAGGATGTTTCCGTCAACGACATGATCATGGTTTATTTATTGCCGTCTACATTGCCGGACGTATGATTTAACGCTAAAATATGATTTGTTTTGAGTTATTGAAAGTATTTCTAACCTATATATCAATAAAAACACAACCGCCGCAGCGAGCTGAGTAAACTTACCTGACTAGGCCTATGTGTAGTGACGCGGCCTCGGCTGGAGATGCGTTCGCCGCAATCATTTTTAGGTGACATGGCTGAATTTACGCAAGAAAAACTAAGAAACCGTCAAAATTAAAAACGTTAAATATTCACACAATGTTGAGAAAATAGCCCTAAATATTTCAAACTGGCTACCAAGCGCCTGTTCGGACAAGAACGAGGACCCCGAGTAATGATCTTCTTTCAATTAATGTGCTTTTTTAAGATAAAAAGACCTAATTCAAAATAATCTACAAAATTTTTGTCTTGTGTATAACAAACAATTACCCTCCCAAAATTATCTATCACCTTCAACAGTACCCTTTATTCCCTAACTGCATGCCATGGCACTCACTGTTTTCTCACTTTCTGTCAAATAGACCTAGCAGTACAAAATTGTAAATTTCAGATGTCAAGTTTGGTGTAGGCCTACCACCCGTCCCGTCTGCTCTCTGTCTCTTTGGTATGCCTTCTGGGCAAGTCTCTTTTTAGCAGTACTGATTACTGATAATGATAATGTTATGGTTCAATAATAAGTTCAGAAGCTATCTGGCTCGGTTTGTATTCTTTACTCATAAAATTCTTGATCCAATATGGTTTAATTCAGCTAGGCAAATTCATTTTGTCGTCTGCTTCTTAGTGTCCATCAGGTTGCCGTTCACCTGCATTGGTAGCCTACTAGGCCTATACTGTAAAAAACCGAACCAGATACATGGCTTATCTGTATGGTGAACTTAGCTATTGTGCAGGTTTAAATTTGTATAGGCCCTCCAATGAGTGATATAACTACGTGAATAAACAATGTTTGCAAATAAAACTTTCGTATTGCCAGTATAATGCTCTTAATCAAGTAGGCCTATCAATTATCTCTTGTCAGACATTACAGTTAAATTTTGATCATAGAAATTTGAGTAGATTTTATTAATTTTTGTCTTGCTTATTTAGGAGATTTAATATTTTGGAGGACATCCGTTAACTATGGACCATAACAGTATACATATTATTTTAGATTGAATATCCATTATTTCAAATGATCTCAATGTAGAGTGGATCATAATTTGTGTAACACATCATTCACCAGTGGCGTGTAACACTCACTTTTTTGGCTTTATTTCTTTTTCCAGTTACAGTATCTCAATTATATTCAACAGTAACTTATGTACACTATTTTTCAAGGTGTTTCCATAAAATCTAGCCCATTTTCGAGTTATAAAAAGTAAAGGAACATAAATTTTAAATTTTGATAAAAAATT
Source organism: Neoaliturus tenellus (assembly GCA_030545055.2). Taxonomy (NCBI): domain Eukaryota; kingdom Metazoa; phylum Arthropoda; class Insecta; order Hemiptera; family Cicadellidae; genus Neoaliturus; species Neoaliturus tenellus. The sequence continues at coordinate 50,824,210 of CM061535.1, read as the reverse complement.
AAATAATTTAAACAAGGTTGACGTTCATCATTATTCTGTTGCTCTGAACACATACCGTATGTATCGATCTCTTCCAAATTTCCCTTTTATTACAGTGTTGTAATTTACAATAACTTATTGTTCTATAAATCTAACCACTTTACATTCAACATTGGCTTACATAGCCACAGGTTAGGTAAGAAAGTTGAGTTTTTTGTGCTGACGTATTAGTGGCGTCAATGCATTGGTACTGTTAGCCGCGGGAAGGGGGGGGGGGGTGGTGTCGGAGACATTTAGTGCGAACACTTCTAAAGCCCTAGCCCCCCCAGAATATATAGTCTAGAGCCGCCTATGGTGTCTAAATACTCAAGATTTTGAGCACTTGCTATGTAATTTATTGTGAATTCAAGTAAAAATGTATTAAGTTTTTTATATTACACAGCTCAGTAATATCATATTTCTATGCTATACGAATCCCGGGATAGTCATTAATGAATCCTGACATTCCCTGATCATAATTTCAGTCCGGAATTGACACCCCTAGGCGCCAAGCACCATGGCATCAACTGAGGCACAATGTGGTGCTTTATGTTTTCTTTAAGTTTCTTTTAAGAGAGTGCTAAAATGCTGACGTTCTGAGAGGAGCACCTTCGCCCACCTCGTAATAGATTTGTTTCAGTTTTTAATTTATGTATTATGTTCATTATGTTTGGTCTTTTCCTTATTTTTACTCCTTTCCCGATAACCCGATATTTTTAATTTTCACAAACCCGGACACTGCTCAGTCCACATTAGTCCGGGTTTGCAGGACTCTTCTGTTTTATATTTTATAAATAAAAGTATTTATGTGGATAAATTTATAATTTTCTTATGTTTACAGTCACTATAAAATCCCATATTTTTAACATAGGCTGTTATTAATATTATAATTCTTATAGATTTAACACTTACGAGGGGGTGGGGGAGCATGATCTGCCTTGTACATTTTCCTGACAACTTCTTCTATGTCCCTTGCAATTCTCTTCTTGTTGTAACTGTCAAGGTAATAGCGAATGATACCTTTTTCATCAATGATGAATAGACCTTCATTGGATATTTCTACACCTTCTTCCATTTTTAAGACACCATAGTTAGTAGAAATTTCCCTCTTGTAGTCAGCGATGATGTAGATGTCGACGTAACCGAGACCTCCTCTTTCGCGAGTGGTTGCACTCCAGTTCCGGAGTACTTGTAATTGTTCAATGGCCGCTCCAATCACAACACAATTATACTTGTTCAACTCACGAAGATAATAGTGAAATTTTTGAGTCATACCTTGGTAATCTGATGGATTGCTGCAACAATTAAATTTGGTTCAGATTGAGCAAAATTGGTTAATACCATAGGCAACTAGTACTAAATGAGTTGCATATGACAATCTTAAACAGCTGAAAGGGTTCCTGAAACATCCTTACAAACAATAACTAAGTCCTTAAACATCGGCATTCGGACCACAACACCCCCATAGCATTCCTTAATGATCCTGATCCAAACTAAATTTTGAAATTTTGACTATGGCCCAGTTAGATTTCTTGGAATGTTGGATTTTAAAATTGCTGGTTTTAAAGTTGTTGGCAATCGTCAAAATTTTGATACTATGAATAAGTTGTTCTATTGTAATTACTTTTCGTGGAGTAAAATAATAGTATATTCCATTACTAGGGTTTAAGTGACAGTTTTTGTACGATGTCTAATTTTATAACTGACACGCAAGCCAAGGTCGAAAAGTGACTAAGTTTCAAAAATAACTTTAGACCCATGTTATCAACAATACTTTTTATTGCACTGCCTCATTTTTATACAGATTTCTGTAACCGTTGTGTTTGACTGGTTAGGTTAGGTTTGACTGGCTTTACAATCGATATCGCATGACGTGAACTATCGATTGGTAAAATGGGTGAATCTCACAACAATGGTATTAAGCAAGAATATTGTAATCAACTGTATTTAGCTACTGGTATTCTATAAATAACATCACCATAAACATTTTAACACGAAAAAATAAACGTTTCCATAAAAAGGTTTAAATTACCTGTGTTCTGTCAGTGATCCTGATTTGGTTTTTTGAGACCAAGGTTTCAAATCAAAAAAGTTCATTACTAAGCAAAAAACATCAATAATTAATCCGCTCATTCATGCTTGATGATGAATCTTTGAGGTTCTAAAACTTGGTCACAAAAAAAACCAAATCAGGATCACCAACAGAGCACAGGTAATTTACAATTTTGGGGTAAGTGTGAACTCAGGTGTAAAAAATATCAAGTGACGTATGAAAGGGAATTGATAATACAGTGTGATTCAAGCTGAAAACAAACTGTCTACTTTCATTGGCATGTGACAAAAAATAAGCGTGCAAACGTGATTCCTAAATGCAATGAAATTATTGGAAAATCAGGTAGATATAATATAAGATAGAATAATTCAAAACAGTGTATTGAGTGGGTCAAATATTCTTACTCAAAAGAATATAATGTAGAGTAATTATTTGATAAAGTAAGCCTAAAATAAAGAAAACAATAGATAAATCTCATTTTAAGGAACAAAAGAACACAAAATGGCTTCTTAAATTATTGAAAATCTTTTTCTGCTCAATAACTAACCATGGAAAAAAAGCAAATTATCTGTGTTTGATAAAAATTTGCCTGTAAAAATATAATTGTACAAAAAATTCTAATTTTTACCTCACAGAAACCACATAGAAATAAAATCACTTATTGGATTTGCCTACTGTCCGCCTACATCTCATTACCAAAAACAGACCTAAGAAACTTGTACACAATTTATTTATTACTCTATAACCAATAGTATATGGAGAAAGTATTGTTTTCATTAAAATTTTAGAATTTGAGTTGTTGGTGGATTTTAGCGAATTTCAGTATAGGGAATACGCTATTACGGTAGTAGCCATGGTAAGACCTATGCCCGGGACCATGTTACTTTTTCGTTTTGAGGTCCCCAGAAGCCAAAAACACCATTCGTTCATTTTCATATATATGTATATATATATCTATATATCTATGTGTCCGTGGTACTGATAACTTTTGACAGCGACCTCCGATTTTGATGAAATTTGGTATGAAGGTGTAAGACCAGATCTATTTTCATGAGTTCGCGAACCAGCATGATCGGGTTATGGGAACGGGGTTTTATGGGTTTTCAAAGGGGTCAAAAATGGGTTTTTGGCAGTTTTGGACCTTAATTTTTAAAATTCAACAATTTTAACTAAAACCATTTAAAAGAGCTTGAAAAAACAAACAATTTAGTATTTTGAATTTTTAACTTGGCTAAACAGGTTACGGAGAAAAGCTAAAAATAGGTTTCCAATGTTAATCTTATGGGAAGTCAACAAAACCCTGTATCTCGCTTATTTATTGGAATAACTTGATAAAATTTGGTATGTACATTCACTAGGTAGAGTTTAACTGATATTTGCTTACAACACCCATATGCCGGCAAACCTACATACTCACCCCCATGGTGCTTATGGGGAAATTTTAAGTGTTTAATATTGATATAATTTTATATTTACCTTACCTAACTATTACATTTTCTAACAAAACTAACATTTTCTAACAACATCCAATGGCAGCAAACCTACATACTCATTCCTGTATTGTGCATGGTTTGCTGTGTGCGTTTGCAGTGCTTTTTGATTCTTATTTCTTGTTTTGAAGTGTATTTTAGTTTTAGTTAGCATTTAATTGTTAGACGTAGCCTATTGTTGTAAAACTGAATGGCTTAATAAAATCTTTGAATCTTTCCTATGGTGTTTATGGGGAAAATACAAAATCTCAAGAGATCCTTTGGAAATTCGCTGAGTACGCAGGTCTGCTGCGACGGGGGGTATTTCCATTTTGGTGCCCCCTGAGTCAAAAAAGTGGTTTTCAGAGTGATAGGTAGGTTCTTTAACTAGTTTTCCCATCAGATTCATACTTTTTACCACAACAAATAATTATAAAAAGTCTACACAACTTGTTTGTTAACAAAAAACAAGGTTTTTTATCCGTGTAAAAAAATGGTTTGAAGTGGTCCTCAACCGCTCAAAGAATTTGATTTCTTACGAGTACTTATTGTAAAATGGTAAAAATGTTTACCTAAATCCTTTGCTTGTCTCTTCATTACAATAAGAGCAAACAGGGTGCCTACTGAACTCAACACTAAAAATTCCTAAACAATTGATGTAAATTTAAGGACATTAAGAAAATATTTAAGGACATTTATATCAGTTTTTAACGATTTTACCAAGATAATAAGTTCTTTTTTTGTTTATGGTTTTGTAATTGCACTTTAATACAGTTAGAAATAAAAAAAATACAAAAAACAATATTATTATTGTAGTGTCTAAAGAACACAAAATAGTACGCATGTACTGAAATCAGGTATCATAATGTATGCTTGAACATAAGTTGGTAACACAAGCTAAATAGAACAGCTTACTTTTTATCTCTAAGCATTGACTGAGGTTGTAAAGAAAACCCTTAATCTTAAGCAATGTGGAAAAATTCTCATGGTCTTAATAAACAAGAAATCATAAATCAAAGGAACTAGGCCAAATTGCATATTTTACCAATAAAATTTATGATAATCCTCAAAAACATAAAAATTGTTAAAAAAATAAAATGTCTTTTTAGAAAATAAAAAAATTTAGCTTTAAATATTTTTTTTTTGATTAGTAAGAAAAGAAAAATATTAAGAAACTTATTTTGTCCCCAATCTTTACAGTTCAACCGAATGCAACTTGCAACGTTCTGACAATCCAATACCGCCTAAAAATTTAAGGACATGAGCTAAATTTCCAAAAATTTAATGTAAGAATTATTACTTACTGTAAACCGTCAACAGCTTAATTGAATAGTATCCAAATCAGGACATGTTTCGACGCTACTGCGTCATCATCAGCTGGTTAAAAATTTGAAGATGTTGACCCGAAGGCTCCGTCATAATTATTAAAACGCAACACAGTACATTGACACGGACACGAAAATAAATAAACGACACATACACGGTAACACTCAAAGAACAGGCCTGTTTACGAAAACATGATCACGCACGGCGCGGGCGGACCTAACATATGATTCAAAAATTTAAGTACATTTCTTGAACATTTCATGGCAAAAAGAAATTTAAGTACAATTCCCAGTTTTCCAGGATTTCATGGACAGTAAACACCCTGTTAATATCTAAAATCAATGGCTAATCCTATTTATAACTGTTTTGTTGAAAACCATATAAAAATGTATTGTTTATGCGATATATTGGCTGATACTATTACACAGTGTGATACGATATGGCCAATATGATACATGGCTCCGATATGTATCGTATCTTGATACACGGCCGTATCACACATCATTACCTCAAAATGTCAAAATTTTGATATTGAAGACCAATTAGCGAGATCCTTCACTCCAGATTTCATCTGAGGGAGGGTTGAAGTGCCAATACTATCAATTCATTGTGTTCAATTTAGAATTTGGTAACCCTCATTTCATGCACTAATAACCTTCATTTCATGACTTGGTAACCCACATTTCATAAATTGGTAACCTACATTTCATATTTGACTAGAATGAGACACCAACAGTGTAAAGATTGTATTTAAGGAAAATGGTGTTGATGACCTTAAATCTCCTTGTGATATGCTGTGCATTTTAAAAGATCTCTTACCTATAGCTAAAAATCATACAGTCATGTAGATGTAAATTAGCAATGGGGAAAATTGTGAAGAATTCACATGAATTCACATGAAGAATTCGCATGAATTGGGACCAGGAGACAGCAAACGCTCGGTTTGTAATTGCTCGGTCTGACTGGAACCTCTAGAGTTGGGGGTTGCCAAAAGTGGGAGTTCAAAGACGGAGCTTTGAAAGTAGGTACTCATATTTGGTTTTTAATATCTTTCCTTATGCTGATTGTAAAACCAAAACTCAATCATTTGATTAACTTGATTAGCAACTCACATGACACTAACACTTAAAATAAATAGAACGTAGATACTTACTTTACGTGACCAGGCAATCTAAGGAGTCCAGAAAGCAGAGTTATGTCCCAGGATGATGTGATTCTCTCAACTGGTCTCAGCTTTATGAAAACAACTCATTTCACTAACTTACCTGTTAGGTTTATTTTTGGCTATGTTCCATTTAGTGTGAACGAGTGACTTTTTGAAGTCATCACAGAGCAGTTTGAAGCCATGCTAAGTTGCTGGGGAACACGAACAGTCAAGTTCAATGTCTTCGCCATTAATATTTATATAGTCACAATTCAAGTGTCACTACCCTATTAATTACAGAATAATAGTCTTTCCCAACACAATATACCTTCTCAAATGAACAAATTATTTTTTTTGTGATGTTCTTTTTTGTGTTTATTTTTATTTTTTTATACCACAACTATTCTGATTTTTTTGGATTTTAGTTTTTTGTCACCAAATTTCTGATATAGAAATAGATGTTTTTTTTTTTTTTTTTTTTTAGAAATTTACGGTGATTGAGTGAAATAGTGGTACAGTAAATTTGTGAACATTGATCTTAACAAAACAGGGACCCATTTCAAAAAAAGACTATTTGGTCATAAATATTGTCCATAGACATCATTATACTCTAACCAACTTACTGATTTTCAATTTAATTTAATTTAATATCTGTAGTACATGGTGCCTTATATTTTTAGCCAATTTCCCTATAGGAAATACAATTAAAATATTAAATATTTAAAAATATTAAATATTTTGTATGGAACCTGTCCTTCAGGTTGTCATTACAACCGTACGGCGACAGGTGGGTTTGACAGCGTAACATTCCATGATTGGTTTACTACCGTGGTGAATAAGTTAAGTGGGATTAAAGTGTTTATTGGAGACAATTTGTCTAGTCACCTAAATGTAAATATTATTCAACTGTGTAAGAAACATGACATCAGGTTTTTATGTTTACCCCCAAATTCAACCCATATAACTCAGCCTCTTGATGTGGCACATTTTCTGTTGAATGAAAGGAGCGTGGGTGAGGATTTTAACTGATTACAAGGTTAAGACAAACCAGTCTCCTATCCCTAAAAGTTATTTCCGCAAGCTTCTTGAACAGTTTAAGACTGAACATCATGAAACCAGTAACTCTTAGTAAATGGTTTTCGGAAAATAAGAATTTCCCCTATAAACATGAGAGGTAAAGAGTGCTCGTGGAGGAAGTCTGCTGGTAGGACAGACTTCCTACAACAGATAGTTTGCCAAGTACAAAAAAGTTCTCATTATGGCGAAGGACTTAAAGAAAGAGTAAGTGATACTGTGCTTTAGTTTCTGCACAACAAACGTCATGAAGAACGAAATGAGAAAGTGGGAAGAATGAAAAAAGTACTAATTAAGCAACAAATAAAAACAAAATTGAGTACCAGAAGCCAAAAAAAGAAGAAAAAAGAATTTCCAAGATGAAAGAAAAACGTGAAATAAGATATTGACTATAATGAAAATGGCTGTTATGTCTTGGTGAGATATGAAGTTGAGTTTATTACTGGCATTATAGCCGACATAAGTATTGGTACTGGCAATGCAAGGAAAGGCTTTAAAATAAGTACAAACACCATGAGAGGTCCTAGTAATTGGAAGTGGCCAGAAAAGGTAGACGAGTGATGGTAGAGCAAAACAGAAGCCAATGGGAAAATAGCAGCCTCCACACCCATTACAACCATAGCACCTTTTGCCATTTCATAAGTGGAAAAGTGTCATTCAATGGACAGATCCATAAAGTACAATAAGTGCTTTTACTAGGGTAAATAGTATGTTATATTTAGTTTACATTTAGTTATTAATGACTGCAAAAATTTCCACTATCAAATTTTCTATATCGGACTGCAGATTGGAACAGATTATAGAACAAGACTCGCCTGCGGCTGGATGGGGCTCCCCCCCATACCCCCTTAGGGGTTGCCCCGAATTTGTTTATTGTTGTAAGAGTCGCATATAATGAACAGACTACATATAAACATAAGACTTAGTATCCTTAGCCACGACAAAGACAGAATCGACTAGTATAGTAACCACTATTCACAAGCAATCAAAATTGTAAAAAATGTGTTGTGATTGTAATAAGTGGAGATAATTAAAAACGCAAAATAAATGAGTTTGTAAGTAATGAAAATATATTCGACCACGGCTCGTTTTCGGAGGCTCTTTCCCAAAACCCCCTTCCTAATTCCGCCGAATTCCATAAAGGGTAATGGAGTTGTGAATAAATTTAATATGTAGGTATTGTATAAGTATTTACTTAAAGTTGATAAACTTATAATTAAGATGATAGAGTGTATGTTCTGTAAATAAGTTTCGCATAATAAGTAAGGTATTGAGTAAGATTAGTGTTGACTTAAGTAGTAGGGTTAATAATTGTAACTTAGGAGTTTTAGTAGAAATTTTAATGGTTTTAAAGTATTATCATTAAAGTAGTTATCATTGAAGTAGATTGAAATGAAGGTGTTGGAATGGGAATAATACTTATGATTTATTGTGTTTAGCGCAAAAATAAATATAAGAAAAAAATTATGAAAAAATTAAATGGATAAACTAAAAAAAAAATTTGCAGTAGATCATCGAAAACAATAAAAAATTCCATAAAACAATATAATTGGAAAACTTAACAAAGTGGATGAAACCCGCCAAAGACCACTACTTTTCACAAAAATACTATTCAGTTACTATTCCTTCATTGGTTGTGTTAAAACACCTGGGAATAACATAGCAATCCGTTAATATTGAACATACAATGAAAAATGCATAATGTAATATTGGCATTCATTACAACTCCTTCATTTCAGTTTTTAATGGTGTTCAACTTCTAAATAAACCTAATTTTCTTTTAAAATTACTGTCAAGGCAAATAAAAAAACCTTCAAGCTTATAAATATAATAATACAGTAGTTACTAACAAAGATATGTTTAATAATGGTTTAAACTTCAAATTTACCATAAACATCAAAGGACATATATTTTAGCCATAGGACGAGGTCACTAAATAACAATCAAAGTAAAACAATCAGTTGCTTGATAAAGTGATTCGTTCCGCCTAACAGTCAAAAGAAGAATACGTGAAATAGGAAATCATCATGATTATTATTATGTTTGATAATTTAATTGATATCGGTACTGTGCAAGATATGTCCACGGGCAAAATGAAGGTTCTAAGTAAAATATTACAGTAGTTATAACACTACGACTAGATGAGGTAAAATCCCTCAATAAATAAATAAACATGTAAAAATTGGCTAGAGGGCAAAAATGAATAGGACCACAGTTGTAGTAACTTGAAAGATGTTCGCTATGATTGCCTCAGATGTTATTATTTGGCCGCCAGAGTAGAAAAAAAATGTCAAATATTTTAGGGTCACAGTGTTTTTTTGCTAAATATCAAAATCAGATGGTTTTCTGTACGGTAGGGAAATAAAAAAGATAGTTTGAATATACTGTACTGTCTTACCGGGTGTCCCATACTACCTTTGCACCTATTTTAAAATTGTTTTTTTTAAATTTTTTTTTACAAAAACAAATTGTGCCGTTGTATGTAAACTAGTCAAGCTCTATTGATTGACACTGATTTCAATACAGGGTAGACCATACGTGATTTTAAAGCAACTTTAAAATTTAATATTTTAAACCCTAATCCTGATGATTTAGAAGATTATTTTGAAATAATTTTTTTAAGAACAATTGGGAAAATTTTACATTTATTATACCTGGATATTGTACATCAAACAGAAGTTTCCAAACATGAAAATGTCTTAGAACCTAATTTTAAATAATGTACAGTACACTCTCGTTCATCGGACTCGGCGACATCGGAACTCCGCTTCATCGGAACTGAAAATCTGGACATTATTAATTTGTTTTTCTTACGAAATAAATAATTTTTCCGTTTTATCGCCTTCAATTTCCATTCGTTCTATCCGCACAACAGTGAAGTATCACATTTTGCATCAAAAGTCATCAGGCGTTTTCCATAATCTGTACCCATCGATGTGATTTACGAGGCCGTGCAGTATTCGCACAAAAATAGAAAGAGGAAGGGGGCAGGAAGTGAACAATACGTCCGCTTCGACCGCTTCCCAAACTGTCATTCAGTCTGTCTCGCGTCGCGACTGCAGCTATGTTACGTGGAAGTCAGTTGACTGCTGGAATATGAATATGAATATGGAATATGAGAATAAAGATTTTGGATCTTTGTTTCCTGTGTTGTTTTTATTCCTATAGGTTCATTGTTACCATGTTCAAAGTTTGAGTGTCTTATTTTCATAAAATCTCTTGTTTTATCTTAAAAACAAGAGTGAATACAATCACGATAGGTCACCGTACGGGCGGAAATGATGACTCACGACGGACTCCGCTTCATCGGAATTTTTTGACATCCGAACCGGCCGTCCGCCACATTAGTTCCGATGAACGAGAGTGTACTGTATTATCATAAAATATCAATTATCACGTGATTAGTTTTACTAAACCTTTAAGTACATGTTCATTTTTCTACATATAATTTCTACATGTAATTTTGTACATTAAAAAAAATTAGTACAAAACTGAAAAAAGTAAACACATTTTTGTGCTGAGACATGTTTGCTTAACCAAAAATTTTCAGAGATTTGGAAATTTGTAAATGTTATTTTAATGGGAAAAATATAAATTTCAACCGTAATGTTTCCTAAACCACTACAATTACGCGTACAAGATCGAATTGTAAAGTTTTCATAAATAACGTGTGAAATAAAAAAAAAGTTATTAAAAGTGAGGGCTTGTGTTTAAAATTATTGACTCCCGGTCTGGAAAGGTGAGTTCAGGTACACCATGTAAATTAATATTACTCTTAGTCAATATACCGCTTTACCTTTAAAGGCACAATTGCTTAATGTTATAAATTAGTTCTGTATTACTTAAAAGGGGTGTAGAGGTGGCCTCCGACACCCAGTATGTAGGAAATTTTGTCATAACCAAGGTACTATTTATTAAACTTTAACCTTATTGTATATGTAATGAATAAATTTAATAAAAATTTCGATGTGAAAATTGAACTTTGTCAGAGATAGATACATCAATAATTCTAAAGGTAATGTTGAGGACAATTAGAGAAGTTAATCAGAGAATATTATAAGAAGTACAATGTGAACTCATTAATTTCCATTCTAAAAATAGTATCACTATAATAAGATTGAACAATGCAATACACCGGAGTGTACAATTAATTAGTTTATTAATATAATAACGGGAACTAAACCTATTAAGTGATCTACGTTACCACGGCTGATCTACATTACTCCTTAATCTACCTTACCGACACTTGATGAATTTCTGATACCCCAATCAGTTACACATGCGGGAGTATATAATTTAGATTTTGGCAAAATTTAATTTACAGAGAGAAAAAAAAACTCTTTATATATTAAAAAATTGTTGGTAGACCTTTTCTGATTAAGCATATATTGAGATCTTCAATATTAGGTAAGTACAATTTGTTTAAACCTAACTGTAAATTTTATATGAATTTATTTAAGTTTCAATGAAAATTTTGTGTTTTGTGTTACATTTACCATCATTGAACCTATAAAAAGAAATTTTACGCTAAAATAGTCAGCCACGTATGTGGGTCCAAGTCACCTCATGGGTTAGTGCAGTGGGTCTAGTCTACTGGAATAGCATTGAAATGTATTAGCTGGGATCAAGTCACCAAGACCAACGAGGTGACTTGAGCCACAGCTGCCTTTAATACAGGCCGCGGCGAATGAGAATTGGCAACGCCGCGCCGAATAACTACAGCCACCAGCCACTCCCGCTTTATTAGCATGGTAAGTAGCACGCCGCGCTGGTTTCTCCGTTGTTGTTGGGGAAAAAGTTTCTATTATTTAGTGTGACTACTACAGTGCACTGAAGAAAATGCCGAAGACTCATGCTCTGTACAGTTGCAAGTCAAACTATAGTTTTGTTGTTAAAACAGAATGATAAGTAGTTTTGGTCAATTTCCCTAAAAACCCAGCGAGCTTTACCACATACCAACTGGCAACCAACTAATAAATCTCTCGACTGCTACTAAACACTTTTCGCCTGAGGACATTAGTTAAGCAAAAAATGTAGGGATGGCAAAGGAAATCAGAAAGAATTACCCAGGAAAACTCCTATTTAAGTCCTGGTGCTATCCGCATTGTTTATAAATTTGTCAGCTACATATATAACAAAACATTTGTTATATGTGATAGTGATCAAATATTTAATATTATTCAGAGTAACAGGCTTAATTTAAGTGCATCATTTAATCAGGAGAAGTGATTCATTTCAGGGCTTGTAACAATTCTTGAGGTTAATAAAAATAAAAAGAAACCAAAAAATAACCTTGAATAAACCCAAAATGTCGCTAAAAATTCCAAAAACCGGCGTTTTATCGAGATATTAAATATATATAGGCAATTAAAAATGTTGTAGGATATTTTTGAACAAGGTAAGTAATCTTCTACTAAAGCAATGATAATATTAAAAAAATTTAAATATAAAAAAAAAAACTCCCCGGTTTATTTTTCACTTTTTTCCATTTTTTCCTCTTTTAAACATTCATATTGTTTTTACATGGTGCATACTGATCGATCAATACAAGCCTAATTGCATAAAAAAAATAATAATAAATAACCAAAATCCCTAAAAAATAACAAAAATAACCAAATTCCAAAAAAATAACAAAAAATAACCAAGAGCAAATTTTTTTTTTTTAATAACCTGGTACAAGCCTTGTCATTTGTATTTCCTTTATGGGATGATTTAGAATAATTTTATGATGAAATTGTAACCTATGCAGAAGGCAATCAAGTTTTTTGAAATGACAAGTGAAGCAAAGTTTAGCTGGTGTAAAAGAAATATTGAAAACCGATTCACATACTAAGTTGATGAAATCAGCACCTGAACTTACATTTATGTCATTTCCTAATTCTCTTGGGTGTCGGAGAGAGTTTCACTTGTAATAATTCGAAGAATCTACCCTTGCAGCTTTAATAAAAAATATATAAAGATGAATCTTTTTCTACCAATATTAAAGATGTAGCGGATGTTTGAAATTTAACATTAGTCTAATGGGAATAAAAATCCAAGGCGGCCAGTACAGTACTGCAGATTCTTAGCAGGGGAAATTGCAACATTTCTATAACTCTTGTCATGGAATTTGCAAAGAAGTCTGATATATTATTATTGTCGTCTGATTATATTATTGTAGGTCACCTGATATTGAAATAGTTATAGAAATTGTTGACAAAACTTGTATTTGTGGGGTATTCAAATTGTATTGTATTAAAAACTAAATATTAAATATTTTTCTTACAATAGCTAATATTTTATTAAATACACTAAAGTTAAACACAAGTGTGTTAGCTGCCATAAAAATACCAGAAAAATTGTCATTCTTAGTTAGATTCATATTGTTGTGAATTGACTAGTAAGGATGAAAATAAGTTATTATATCTCTTTGTATGATGGTTTCATAAAATATTTAATTATGCATGTGTTATTAATTGCCTTACATCCTCTTTTAAAGATCTAAGTGAAATATGCTGCACACGTGAATACTAATAATGCGTTGAGGACATCGAGTTTGGTATCCAGTCTACAGCGTGCTGCGTACCGGGCAAGGGCTGAAAGTAGTAATCTTAACACTGCAACCTGTATTAAAGGCAGTCCGATCACAGTCTCTCGCTTGCTCTCAGTAAGACGGAGATTGTGATCCTCACGAAGAAGAGGATCGACATTGTCGTCCCATTTCGAGTGGGAAGGGAGGTGGTCCAATCAACTCGTGCTGCCAAGTACCTCGGGGTTATGGTGGACACCAAGTTAAGCTGGAGGGATCAGATATTCCGTATGGTGGACAAGTCCGCTAAGGTAGACACTTACCTTTGTAGGCTGATGGCCAATGTCGGGGGTCCCCGATCCAGCAGAAGATGTCTGTTGATGTCCGCGGTCCAGTCCGTGCTTCTTTATGGAGCAGAGGTGTGAGCAGACGCTCTCGATAAAGAGTTATACAGGTTGCGACTTGCCTGGGTTCAGCGTCAAGCGGCGCTCCGGGTGTGTTACGCCTACCGGACAGTGTCCAAGCCTGCCGTCCTGGTGGTCGCCGGAGTCATCCCTGTCAAGCTCTTGGCAGGAGAGAGGAAGGCGATTTATCAGAGACAAGGCGAGATCGGCAAGGACACGGCAAGAACAGAAGAGCGCTCCCGAACTTTCCAGCAGTGGCAACACAGCTGGGAGCACGACACCAGAGGACGATGGACTGCGCGACTTATCAAGCAGGTCCAACCATGGGTGGAACGGCGCCATGGGGAGGTGGATTACTACCTGACCCAATTCTTGACCGGTCACGGCTATTTTCGGTCGTACCTGAACCGGATGGGCAAGACCGGTTTACCGACTGCATTTCTTGCCCAGGCGTTTCAGATGATGCGGAACACACCTTCTTCTGCTGCGCCCGTTGGGAAGGGCCCCGCCTGGAGGCCACGCACATTTTTGGTGCATTTTCAGTGGACTCAGTCTGCCAAAAGATCTTAGAGGATGAGGGCAACTGGGATTGTTTATCACAGTTCGTACGGGGCATCCTCCTGGAAAAGAAAACCGATCAGGACCGCACAGTGGCCCAGATCCCTTGATCGAGCGGCTGGATTAAGAGCGAGCCCCACGGGCATAAGCCAAATTTAGGCCTAGCCTGATGTAATGTGATAAACAATTCCAGGTTAGAGTCCTAAAGAGTAGAGGAGGTTTTTAAGTGGGTAAACCCATTTTTTAGGGGAGCCCCACCCTACGGGCTGGCTACCTGTGGGCGTAATGCATTTTTCCAGCCTCTCCCTTAAAAAAAGGAAACAAAAAAAACCTGTATTAGAGGCGGCTCTGCTTGAGCCCATCTATACATATACATGGTGATTGAAAAGTCACTGACATTTATTTTTGTTATTCTATGGAACTATACACGTTACATTGTTAAACAAAATCGCAAAAGAGAAGGAATTGAATACCATTAATGACGGTTAGGTTTCGTTGAAACATCAGGCAACAACCAGGGTTGGAAAGTTAATCAAATGCCATTGATGCAAAATCTTGTATTTGAAAGTTTGAACAAAAATCGCATTAGTATACTATGTTTTAAAAAGCAGTCAATGAAAATCAGGCAATATGAACAATGTTGGAGATCATAAAATGGGTCCTCACTTCATCATGGGTCATTTGATGCTCTCCATCATTATTCAAATTACAAACATGACTTACAAACATCGTATACTAATGCAATTTTTGAATATACCCCCAGGATCCTCAGGCTTGGCCGAAAAGGCGCTTAGTTTCTAGTTTGGAATTTTTTATGCGAAATTCCATATAAGCCATTAGGAGCGGGAGATTTGACAGGTCGAACTTCATTGGCTAAGAGAGCAATTTGTGAATATAAATGTTGTGCAAAACTGGAAACACAGATCTCTATTGACAACGACCATTCTTTCAAATTACTCGACTAGTATTTTTTGTTAAAGGTAATAAACAAACTTGAAAACTGACATTTGAAAATATCGAATATCAATAGTATAACACTATTTAAAACATGTTAAACTATCACATTTTAGATTATCAGTGTCACTTTAGTTTTTTAGAATATCAGGATACTCTACAACTTTACATTATGAATAATGAGATTTTTGTATGATTTAAGAATAAATTGTTGGAATTAATTAGAAATCATAAAGAATGTGTTCTGATATGACGTGAAGTATGTGTAAGAATTATGTTTTATTAATATTTTATCCACTGAAATATTTTTTTTACATTTTCAGTAATATTTTAAATGCAAGTAAATAACATGTTGGGTACCTGAAACACATTTTTGTTATTGGAAAAAAGCCATTATACAAGTTGAAAAAATTATTTGAAGAATTATTTGTTTTTTAAAATTATTCTGTACAATCATTTTATATATTGATAATTTTTATAAGTTTTAAGTATGTGTCTACCAAAGAGCAAAAATTGATTAAAGCTCCCAATTATGAATCAATATTTCACTAGAAATCGTAACTTATATTTAGGCTAGGTCTGAAATCCAAACATATTTATTCTGATAAGTTATGTAGTATTTCTTATAACTTCTTATTGATGTTTCAAATAAGGTATAGATGATTTAAGAACTTTTCAGAATAAATTAACAATCATCGTATTAAATTAACTATTGAATTAGATAAAATGTATTGAAAAATTAGGCCCACTAAGATTTGTCGCAACGATTTAAGTTTAAATCCATGAACTTAACATAACATCTTCTGATGTTGCATTATGTGAGGTGAAAATTAAGGACGATGGCACTCGGAAAAAACTTGAAAATTTCATTGGGTGGATCATATACCAGTTTATAGTCTATCTGACAACACAAGAAGGGGACTAGGCCTCCCTGTATATGAGATTGCTGTGAAAAAAAAATTTTAATTCAGCAGATCAATCTCGCAATCAAATATTGATGTCTGATCCATGAATCATACGTATTGACCGTGTAAGATCTGCCATTGTAAACATTCCTTTCCTGAGGGCTGTAGGACAGTGCGCCAACTTCTATAAAAACTTTGACGAGGGTAAATTTATGGACCCTCGTGGTGCGGACACTGCGCCAGCTTTCGAGAGAGGTCGGAGAGTCGAAGGGAAAGGAGGGGCGGGAGAACGCTACCCCCAGCCTAGATCTGGTTCCTAGAATTTTCGACGCTTAGTCGCTCAGTCGAGCACGATAGCTGTATTTGGGATTCCACGTTGCCGCTTGGAGCTTGGTTTTCAATTACGAGTCTAGGCCTATTAAAAGTTCAATGGTGGATTAAAAAAACTTTGAAATGAAAATAAAATAACACATAACTAACCTTTTGTATATAAACAATTGTTTCATGTTCAAAATTTTTATTTTGTTTTTGGCAATCACTAAATCACCCACCGTACCGTAAAATATGCAACTAGATTGGGTCGTGGCCTCTCTGAGAGATTTATGTATTAATAGGCAAGCATGTTTCTTTTCCTCCTTTTTCTCAGCTTGTGCCCAACGTAGGAGAAATCTGCTCATACCGTTAGAAAGGTATAGTCCTGTAGATGAGCAGAATCACATTTTAATTCACATTGGCCCCCAAAGCTACGCCCTACAAGCTTTTGAAGTGTCAATGTTAATCTTATAGATGAAGGGTGTTTGCTTTAGTCATAGGACAGCTGGTGTAAAAGAAAATCACTAAG
The DNA here is from genome assembly GCA_030545055.2 of Neoaliturus tenellus. Lineage (NCBI taxonomy): Eukaryota > Metazoa > Arthropoda > Insecta > Hemiptera > Cicadellidae > Neoaliturus > Neoaliturus tenellus. The sequence goes on along the minus strand of CM061535.1, from coordinate 50,806,956 downwards.
ATCACATGTTTCAGTTATAAAATATTTTTTAAACATTGGGCCCAGATCAACTGACATTTTGGTCGAATTTCGACCAGGAGGCGATCTCTAGTTCACATTAAAGATCTTGTTTTAAAGTTGGTCAACATTATAAAGCGCCCTCTAGAAATAACATAACGGACAGGGGGCCAAAGCCCAAAAGGAAATTATATTTTTAATCATCATAAGCTTTAAAATTACACCTCAATCTTAAAAATCAGTTAGGTCGAGAGAAAAATGGGTGTTACAGACGAAACCCTTTTAGAAATAAGTATAGTATAAGATACTCGTACAATTCACTGTTACATTTAAGAAAATTAGGATTCAACTTCCTGTCCGGATACAGCCGCATAAAAGCTGAAAAGGAAGTGATCCATATCCTTGCAAATCTCTAATATTCACAAAACCTTAGCCCAGGGTTCCGTGACTCATATCCGTGTCAACTTCTCCTATATTGTTTGGTCACGGGCACGGGGTACTTCTAAGAAACGCATTACACTGGGCCATCCGGCCCCTCTCCCAGCGTCGTCCTCTCTCTCCCCAACCCCAACGTGGGTCTACCTGGCAACTGGCGCAGGCGCCGCGAGATGGATTTTGACATTTTTATGACCCCAACCGATAACGATGAGCTGGCGCAGTGTCCGTTTCCCTTTCCTGAGGATTCCTGACCTGAGCGATCATGGCTGTGCACAAGCATAATGCAGCAGTCTAGTTTCTAATCTATAATGCAGCGACATATACGTAGTAGGAATACTACTAGCGTACTAGGGCATCTAAAGGTCAGCAAACACAACAAGAGAACAAAACTGGTGGTTGTCATGTTGTGGTTATGGTACTCAATTGGAGCGTCGGGTGGTGGCAATGAATTGAAAATAATCTTCGATTCCAATGAGGAAAAAACGTAACAGCTGACTAACCATACAAAGGTTTCTCTCATGTTCACTTGGAAGCCATGAATATGTAATGTAAACACAATTATTATGTTTTATTGAAACAAAAGTAGCGAGAAAAGTAGCTAAATAATCCGCTACAAGTACTCTAAAAATGTAGCTCGCTTTAGCTACAAGCTACTTATTTCCAAAAGTAGCGGAGCTACACTAACGATACTAAAAAGTAGCGTCGCTACAGTAGAGTGCTACTCCCCAACACTGGCAATTCCAACTGTAGGAGAGAATCACTGCTATCCAACTAGGCACGGAAGTGACTTGCGCACTCCCAGTTCGCCTTACCCTCTCTGAGAGGAACCTTGATTTCACTGGTCCACACTTTTTCAATACTCTTCCGACAGAGTTAAAGAGGCGCTATGGGCTGGAACCTAAAAGATTTAAAAAGTTATTAAGGGAATTTCTAAATGAAGGGGAGTTTTACACCATGCAGGAGTTCCTGAACACCTTTTAAAATGCCCACAATGTTAATTTATTTCTTTAATAGCAATTAAGAATATTTTCTTTTCTTTTTAATTCTAAGTTTGTTATTATCATGACAACTGAGATGTACAAATTGTATGTACTTTATTCAGAAATAAAGATATGTCTATGTCTATGTATAGTTTCAATAGAATAACCAAAATAAAATCGTCAGTGATTTTTCAATCAATCTGTATATATATTTTTAATAGTCACAGTAATTTAAAAAAATAAATCTTATTCCGCCCATTTGTAGACCAAGAGACTTAAGTTTACTGTAATAGATTTATAAAAAATAATTAATAGATTAACTTTTATGAACAAGCAAAGTTCAAAGGTGGGCTCAAGTCGAAGGTACTGTAAAGTGGACTGTTTTACGGTACTTGATATTTTTTTTTTAAATTCTCTTCATTTACGCTTTATTTTTATTCTGGTTAGTAAAATAATCAAAATTACAAAACTATTGTTCCTTATATATTTAATTTACAACTTTAAGTTTTATTTGCCGTACATAATACCGAGTATTTACAGGCCTACATCTTGGTTGTAGTGCTTCGCGAGTGCAACATAAGTTTGATATACTTTTGTCTAGAAATGGAAATAATATTTTAGCGAGTTATGGCTGCTAATTATATTAAGTTTGGCTCTTCCTCTAAATTACATAGAGAATTATGCTATACTTTTTAACTAAACATTAAAATACAGGTGGTGAAAATTTATGGCACTCGACTTGCTCCATTGACTGCAATGCTACTGCCGGAGCTTAAGTCCTACGATGCGATGTTGCAACTTTTCGCTCGCACTTTTTGTTACTAGAGATGGCCGTGGATAGAAGCATGGGAGTAGCAGTGTTGGTTAGATAGATCAATCCAAATTTAGCGTTACATCAGAGTGCTGTATCAGTGTTGGGATCATTATAATTCTAACTGCTAGTTCCAGAGGTCGGTGGGGTTGTGCTGTATTTCTATGATCAGTTTCTATGATCTTTAGTTATTATTTTGTAATCAATATGATAACTCCTACAAGTCAACATGCCACTGGCTTCGCCGCCACTAGTCTGTTTGTCTTGGGTCCTTCTGTCATCTAATTTTAAAGGGGAAATATAAAACTTGTGGATATATTTTGGTTACAGTTCTCCAGTTGATGCAGAACAGCTGGTAAGCTTATTGCAGTTCGGGACACAAGCTTTTGCTTAAGAGAATTTTGATAGAACCTTTAATTCAGATTAATTTTGAACCAATTGAGTTAGTACAACATTTTTTAGACTAATAGTGGATAAACATATGGATTGCAATGAGCATGTCAAAAATATGTTATCGAAGATTAACTCTAGTATGTAAGCTTTGAAAAGGATTTCTTTTTAATGTAAATAGCCCACTCTCAAAATGATTTATTACTCATACATCCATTCCCACATTTCTTTTGGGGTTTGTCTCTATAGGTCAGCAAAACAAGAAAATCTTGTAAAAATTTTGAAACAACAAAAAGAAACAATCAGAATTATTAAAAATCTTCATCCTGAAGAATCAGCAAGACAATATTTAAAGTCTTTAAACATTTTAACAGTTTATGGTCAGCAGGCATACATTTATTATGTTATTATGGCATATAAAAATACTTATTTTCTTAAATAATTCAAAACAAAACCAAACAACACAAGATATAAAGGTGAAATCATACCCACTTTAAACATTGACTTAAATTTTTTACAAAAAGGCAACATATATGCTGGAGAGAAGTTAAGAAAGTGCTACCTAATGATATTAAAAATGAGGAATTTTTGCCTGAATAAATAAAATTAGTGCTATTTGGTTGATTAAGGTCTTTATTCCATTAATGAGCAATTCCAACATATTTATTTCTATTTGGGAATTGTCAAAATTGTAAATAATTAAGGTTAAGTTGTTATGATCCTGATGACGACTCTACTCAATGAATACCATGTATTTTATTAATAAAGATTATTTTTACTTTTGACTAATGTCCACAATGGAGACTACCTGCGGCAGGGGTGCACACGGGGGGGGGGGATTTTTGTGATTTAGCGGGGATTTTTTGGATTTGGGGGGGAATGAAGAGAAGTAGTATTCCCACGTTTTTTAAGCTGAATAAAGAGTATGATGATTCGAAATTGAATTTAAAACTATATAAGAAATATTAAGTAAGTTAAAATATCGAGCTCTTGGTTAAAATATTGTTATAGTTATTTACCTCTACAACCCTTTTTTACTGTTCAATCTTGCGTGGTGTATGGGATGGCAACACTGAAAACAGTCTGAAATTGCCGCAAGATCATTTGCTCACTCTGTAAAGTAAATAAACAACCTAGGTGACAGTTTCATACTGGCATTTGGGATCTTATTTTATAAAATGTTAACAGATAAATATTTAGTTATTGAGGGGGAGGGGTTTAACCATTGACGAGTGTAATAGACAATGATTTAACTCAATTCTGTATTCTAATTTGGCTTACCACTCATTAGGAATAAACTCGTTTTATTTTTATGTTAGTTTATTATACTTTATATTTTAATCTACAGTGTACCTTTCTAAATTAAAGAGAATTCTGATAACAGACAAACTTTACTGAATAATTTTAGTTCAAACATATAAGCCAAAGAAGTAACTTATAAGAAATTTATTTTGTTGCGGTTGTTATTCTTTTCAGTATATTTGAGTCCTGAACAGACGTTTTGGCTATGCACTTTTCAAACAACGACAAATTAATTGCAAACGCCGCCATTGCGGACTAATAACAAGATGGAAAACCTCTGTTTTGCATGCAGTATGACGATGAGAATTATTTTTAACATCACAGACAAACAGACAAAAAACCAAGCCACACATAGGACTACATGTTATTGCATAAATTAAGTTTATTACAACATATATATACACACACTTAAGTGTGAAAATATGTATAGACAGATTAATATTTTAACCTATATTGCAAATGTAATCTATACTTTTGAATGAGGTTTTTTTTGACATGATACTCCCAAGATAGGACACCTTAGGAGTCAGATTTATGCATGGTTTCATTCGTAGATCATGGAAGGTCTCCATTTGTAGAGAAAAGTGTTACAAATCCCACCATAAAAAAATCGAGTTGAAAATGGCAGATTTAAATCTTAACGTTGCCATCACATTCTTACAAAATTTTAATTGTTGACAAAATCATACATAGCCTGATTAACATTTTGAGTTCAGGGTTAAGGAAAATTTCAATTGGAGAATGGATAACTTTGAGTTCCGTACTTTGTGCTATAAGGCCTACAGTTCCATTTTTTTTATTTATAACATTTTTACATAAAGGCCTCAGTAATTTCAGTATTTAACATACACGTCACAACATTTAACATACAAGTCCTAGTGTCCCTACCCTTTTGTGTCCTAGTCAATATGCTATACTAGACCATTAAAAGTTCCATAATTACCAAATTATTTAATTTTAAATTAAATGGGATAGTATTAAACTAAGTACAGTGGCACTTTAAAAGCAGTACAATAGAGTAGGGATAACTCACCGGGGGGGGGGGGGGGGGGGGAGGAATTGTTGGGGGGGATTCGCACTATGGCCTTTAGGGGGGATGGGCACCCCTGGCCTTAGGTAAACAATGACTTCTTGTAAAATCCCTGACAAAGATTTTTCCCAAAACTTCAGAATGTTAACACCCTGCTTTCTTATGGGTAAACTACCGCTGGACGAATTTTATCAGGAGTATGGACATAAGAATTAATATTCAAACAGTTAGAGTATGGACATACAAATATTAAAAAAAAAAAAAACTTTAAAATTTACATTTTTTCATACAACTGAAATTATCTCGCATACTAGAAATTTCACCTAATTAACAATAAGCTGCTTGAACCGAACTTGAACATTTGACTACACATCTTACATACAGGTAAGTTATCATTGTATATACAGAATAGAGTTTATACTTACTGTCATAATGGCTGAGCAAAAGCCAACAATTGCTCGCTCGAAATCCAGCCTCACATGCATGAAGATGACAACACTACTGCACCTGCTGATTGTATCAGAAAACCTACCACTGACACAACTTACGTCTGTCGACTACACAGAGTGAGTGATCGTGAAACCAGATGTTTGGACTGGAAGTTGATGTCTCCTATGTCTCTTCAACTCCTTGGGCCAACATCACGTTTATGAAGTACTAGGAGTCATCAGTTACAAGCTTTATATTGATTCAAACCTTGTTATTATTTATTTAACAAACAAAAGCATTTATTATCTTGTCTGTATCACTATTTCTTATGATAATAAATTTTCATTAAGAGACCATCATCAGTTACCTTTCAAAAACAAGTAGATCCAAAATAATAATTATCGTATGGCTTTTAGTGGAGGGAGATCAGCAATTAGCTGATAGGTTTCATTTTCGTTGTACAGTACACTCTCGTTCATCGGACTCGGCGACATCGGAACTCCGCTTCATCGGAACTGAAAATCTGGACATTATTATATTTTTTTTTCTTACGAAATAAATAATTTTTCCGTTTTAGCGCCTTCAATTTCCATTCGTTCTATCCGCACAACAGTGAAGTATCACATTTTGCATCAAAAGTCATCAGGCGTTTTCCATAATCTGTACCCATCGATGTGATTTACGAGGCCGTGGAGTATTCGCACAAAAATAGAAAGAGGAAGGGGGCAGGAAGTGAACAATACGTCCGCTTCGACCGCTTCCCAAACTGTCATTCAGTCTGTCTCGCGTCGCGACTGCAGCTGTGTTACGTGGAAGTCAGTTGACTGCTGGAATATGAATATGGAATATGAGAATAAAGATTTTGGATCTTTGTTTCCTGTGTTGTTTTTATTCCTATAGGTTCATTGTTACAATGTTCAAAGTTTGAGTGCCTTATTTTCATAAAATCTCTTGTGTTATCTTAAAAACAAGAGTGAATACAATCACGATAGGTCACTGTACGGGCGGAAATGATGACTCACGATGGACTCCGCTTCATCGGAATTTTTTGACATCCGAACTGGCCGTCCGCCACATTAGTTCCGATGAACGAGAGTGTACTGTATAAGCCCCTGAATTGAGTAGAATACAAGTGGTTTACATACCTTCTGTCATCAATCCTTGAAGTGGTAACTGGTTACCATTTTTTCGGCACTGGTTGTGCCATGATCACACCTTGCAGTACGAGAACTTAAGACTAATTCAGTCCATGGGACTTCGTTACACTCATTACAAAACATAAAAGTTCACAAACACGAACACGAGACACATTACGAATACGATCGCGATACACATCACCGGCTGGTGCGCTGGAGACTGACGTCGCTACCTTGTTGCACAGTTGGACTTTGCCCGGCGCCTCTGCCGTATTGTCGTGTCCTGTTTTTTTGACAGCTGATAATCTGGTTATAAATTATGTTCGATTTGAAGTTGAGTTATTCATTTAAAACAATATTAGGTTCTTCTTTAAAATTTCTGTAAATTTCAAACTCCTCTAAAGAATCTAGAACAAATCCCTTTTTGCAGGTGTGCATTATTTCTATACTGCCTTCATCTTTTACAAACCTGTGACCCTCGTCAATAAGGTGTTGAGCAAAGCTTGACTTTTGAGTATCTAGTCTAGGGTCAGGTTTATGCTCACTAATTGACGAGGGTCACAGGTTTGTAAAAGATGAAGGCAGTATAGAAATAATGCACACCTGCAAAAAGGGATTTGTTCTAGATTCTTTAGAGGAGTTTGAAATTTACAGAAATTTTAAAGAAGAACCTAATATTGTTTTAAATTAATAACTCAACTTCAAATCGAACATAATTTATAACCAGATTATCAGCTGTCAAAAAAACAGGACACGACAATACGGCAGAGGCGCCGTGCAAAGTCCAACTGTGCAACAAGGTAGCGACGTCAGTCTCCAGTGCACCAGCCGGTGATGTGTATCGCGATCGTATTCGTAATGTGTCTCGTGTTCGTGTTTGTGAACTTTTATGTTTTGTAATGAGTGTAACGAAGTCCCATGGACTGAATTAGTCTTAAGTTCTCGTACTGCAAGGTGTGATCATGGCACAACCAATGCCGAAAAAATGGTAACCAGTTACCACCTCAAGGATTGATGACAGAAGGTATGTAAACCACTTGTAGGTTTCCTCGCCTGAAATGCCTGCACTTTTTTGTTTTCTATGCAGCAGGTGCACCAACGGCTTAACGAAACTTCCGAACCACGGGAGTGGCCGGAAGATCTTTTTGTCCCCGAGCCGGGATTTGAACCCGGGCCCGCTGGGTGATAACCCAGAGCTCAGTCATTGAGCTAAGGTCGCTGCCTCATCTAACCACTGATCTTTAATAATGAGCAGTTCAAGGTTGTGTCTTCAAATTAGTATGACGGTTGAGCAAAAGTAAATGATACCATTAAAAAAAACAGTTAGTGTTTATTCGGTAAAAAAGTAATAATAATGAAAAAGATGTTGTAAATGCCATACTAAAGGAGTATTAACAACACTTGATTTTAAATTTTTAAATGAAAGAGAACCACATTATTTTTAACCAATGTATAGAACAAGCAGACAGTATGGAAGAGTTCTGTAAAATGCCTGGTATCAGTAAAACCAGTACAGTACACTCTCGTTCATCGGAACTGATGATCTGGATATTATTTTAATTTTCTCCTTACAAAAATTATTTATACATTTCAGTGTCTTCAATCTCCAATTCGTTAAACCTGCAACACAGTAATGTATCACATTCTGCATCACTTATCACCACGCACTTTACATAAACTACATCCTTCGATGGGATTGTCGAGGTCACAAGAAAAATAGGAAGAGGGTAGGAAGTAAACATTTACTTCCTTAACTGTCAGTCCCTCTTGCGAGTGCACTTGTCTTACGTGGAATGCCAATAGACTGTTGAAATATGAGTGAAAAGCCAAAAAAGGTTTGTGTGTCCAAACTTCATCAGAATTTTTTGACATCCGAACAGGCCGTCCGCCACATTAGTTTGAATGAACGAGAGTGCACTGTAATACCTTGATGATTTTAATAAAGGGCTAAGTAAATTGACTGCTATGAAATAAACACAATTTTTACATGTACTCCAGGTTGTCGAACATTCAAAATAATTATTAAGGATTTTAAAGGTCAACTCCAGGAGGGAGAAAACAGCCTTCCACAGTCGCCACCAGACCGGATAGTTGCAGGAAAATGGGAATGTTATTTTCCTGCCTTCCCCTCTCCAGTCAACACAGCTCTTCCATTCTTTGACGTTTCGTGTGCCAGAGCGAACCGTCAGCCCAAGAGGAGTCAGAAAAGAATTTGACATGTTAAACATAGTTTGATGTGCATACCAAATTAAAGTTCTCAATTAGAATAGGTGATGTCAAAGTCCTGAGAATTTCTGAGTTGGGACAAATGCCCAAAACCCATAAATGCCTAGGCATGTTGGGCTTTTGCCTCTTTTAAAAACATATTCATAATGCAACACCTAGATAAATAATAAGCCATTTATGTATGTTTTCTATATATTTATCCATACAAATAGGTATATATAAAGGCCTATATTCAGGGTGAGTTTCCTTAAGTGATCCAATAGCCAACTTTTTAATTTTAAATGTGACAGTATACTTCTTAAGAGGGACCCCCTTTAATTTTTTATTTCTCAAGGTATAGGGGGACCCTATACCTTGAGATTTATACTTTTTTATATCAATATTACCCTTTACTCTTTAGAAAGAGTGTTCACTAACACCTTGTATAGAGTACCTACAAAATGTGTAAAACAAGAATGCAAAATTTATTCTACATATGAATTACAAAAAAAAAAACTACGATCAAATGGACTATCACAAGCAACAACCCATTCTAGTACACGACACCTCAAAAAGCAACAGAGGTGCATTGAACGGGCGAGGAAGGCAGGGAAATAACATTATCACTTTCACAGCCTCTAGACGGTCAGGCAGTCAGTAATTAACTTCCGCCGCTGTGGATAATCAGCTGTTTCCCCTTCTTTGAGTTGATCCCTAATAATGCTCCATAATGCTCTATGATTCTCATTTAAAATTGCGGATATTCAACCTTCTCGAGTAAGCCCTTAAATTTGTGGATATTCAACTGGTGCTGATAATTTGGTATAGTTGAGTTTCAAAGGACATATGCCAAATTAACTAATGCGTAAAATACACATACAGGCAAGACTAAATATAAAGCAAATCAGGACCTGTTTGTAACTTTCCCAATGACCTTATTTTACAGTTTGCAAACACAAGCAGTAAAAAGTCTCAAAATATTTCTTTTTATTCTGGACAATTACTGCACCACACACCTCCACCACTCAAGACACTTACAGACACTTACAATTCAACTACCATGCACTCAAAAATACCACCTTCAAAAGGAGTCAAATTCTATTTGACAAATACTACCACTGAAGAGTTATACTACAAGTAATTTAATTTTTTTCAAGTTGGGGGGGGGGGGGGGAGTAGAAGTTGATGTAACCGAGGTTCAAGCAATAAAAATTAGTCACATGTTCCAACATTGGCATACTGTGAGTATAACTAACCACTAATAGAGGTATGGGGTGATCTCGTCTTGTAGTATTTTTTTGTAGTATTTTTAGTATTTAGTATTTTTAGTATTTTTTAGTATTTTTTTTTTCCTTGTAGTATTTTTAATAGTATAAGGCTAAAATAAAAATACCCCCCGTCGCAGCAGACCTGCGTACTCAGCGAATTTCCAAATTAGTAATATTAATTTTGACCAGCTAAACTTGTAAACAAAATTTCATCACGAGCTCATAAATAGGGAAATAAATGTCTATTCTCCTTAAGATAAATATAGGGAAAGAGTATGCAGGTATGCTGCCATGGGGGACACTAAAATTAGGTTTTTAGCATAGAAAAAAATTATTTTGACCATATAAAGCCATATAGTAAGTTTCATCATTATCTGTCCATAAATAAAAGACTTTGCCTATTCTCCATATGATTAACATGGGAAAAGAGTATGCAGGTTTGCTGCCATGATAAGTACAAAAACCAAGATTTTTTACATTAAATGGATGAATCTCCACCACGTGAAGCTAAATGCCAAGTTTCATAAAAAAATATTGGTTAATAAGTGAAATATTAACACATCCTTATTCTCCATAAGATTAACATTGGAGCCCCAAAAGACAATGTACTGTATTTAGACTTTGTAATATCTCGGTAACCAATGGAGATAGAGCAAAGCTTCAAAATACTAAATTGTGTGTTTTTTTGTGCTAAATCCAATGGTGAAAATAAAAAATTAAAATTTTTAAAATTTACATATGAAAAATGCAAAAAACCCATTTTTGGGGTACAAAACCCCCAAAACTACCCCTTCCGGTAGGTCGATATGTTTGGTTTTCAAACTCATCCGAATAGACCTAGGATTACACATCTATACCAAATTTGGTGTCAATCGGACCATTTTTACGAGAGTTATCGTGTCTAGGGACACACACACACATATATATATATATATATACAGGGTGTCCAGAAAAAACCTTTACAAACTTTTCCAGGTTATTGCGCACGTCAAAATAAGCAAAAAAGTTCCTGTAAACATATGTCCTAAAATGCTTCGTTAACCCGCTAGCCGCCATTTTGTTTTTTACACTAAATAATTTTTATTTCCGTAACGGATCATTGTATTAAGTTAATATTTGGCATGAACCTTCACTATAACAATACCCATTTTCAGTAAAAAAATTATTTTTTTCCAATGTGTATTTTCAAAATGGCGGCCATTTTAAAATTTTTAACTCAAATATCTCAAAAACGGTAAATTTTATAAAAATGTTACAAGAGACAAAAAAGTTGACGAATTAAATTATCTAAATATTGATACCAAGTTTGTAAGGATCCAACAACAAATAACGGAGTTATTGTGGTTTTCCTGCAGAAAAACACTGATTTTGCTCTATGATTAATGCGAATTTAGGTTACTTTAAGAGAAAAATCTCAATTACTCCGTTATTTGTTGTCGGATCCTTACAAACTTGGTATCAATATTTAGATAATTTAATTCGTCAACTTTTTTGTCTCTTGAAACATTTTTATAAAACTGACCGTTTTTGAGATATTTGAGTTTAAAATTTTAAAATGGCCGCCATTTTGAAAATACACATTGGAAAAAAATAATTTTTTTACTGAAAATGGGTATTGTTATAATGAAGGTTCATGCCAAATATTAACTTAATACAATGATCCATTACGGAAATAAAAATTATTTAGTGTAAAAAACAAAATGGCGGCTAGCGGGTTAACGAAGAATTTTAGGACATATGTTTATAGGAACTTTTTTGCTTATTTTGACGTGCGCAATAACCTGGAAGTGTGTAAAGGTTTTTTTTGGACACCCTGTATATATATATATATATATATATATATATAAAAATTTTAATGACTATTATTTTTGGTCTCTGGGCACCTCAAAACGAAAAAGTAACATGGTCCCGGGCTTAGGTCTTACCATGAGACCTACGGTAATAGCTTATTCCCTATGGGAAATTCGCTAATATACTGATCTGCTTCAAATCCTTGTACTAAAAAAGTAAAAAGAATGTGCCAAAAAAAGTTCAAAAACTCAGGTAGAAACAGTTTGAATTTATTAAGAAAATTAAACTTAACAGGGTGTCTACTGAAATCTGATTTTAGAATTCCAGTATATTTCCAGTATTTCCAGTATGTTTTTAAAAAAAATTCCAGTATCACTTGCGAACTATTATATAAACATGGAGTAACTATAATGACAATTTATTCATATATCAATATTAAAACAGATTTTTGTATTAAGATAAAACACTTATGATGATTATGATTAATAGGTACTGCCCAACAATAACATTTGTTTATTATTTTTTACTATTTTCTTTGTGAAGGCCCCCAACTAACCCTCTACTCCTCCGTTCTTCCCACTTTATTTTACATTTATTTAATATAAAAAGTTCCAGCTATGGGATCACCTCCAATCAATTTCTGGTGGACAAAACCCCCATATTCAATAAAAAATCCTTGGAGCGAAAAAAAACCTTGCTTGTACAAACAGAGCTTCTTTTAGAGTATAAGGTAAGATAAGATAATGATAAAAGAAAAATATAGTAAATAAAATGGGTTACTACTTAAAAGTATAAAAAAAAAATAATAATATTACAATTTAAGACAGAAATTTAAATTCTGAATTTAAAATCAAACGTCTTCTAGTCTCCTTTACACAAATGTTTGAATTTCTTGATTAACTATTTGAAGAGAACTTCAAGGTTTCTGATTTTGGTTTGCAAACATACCTAAACAGCATAAATGACTTGTCAAATAGTTTTACACTATTATGTACGGATCAAATGACAAAATCTATATTTTATGCATTCAAAACTGTACGCATTTTAATAAAATGAAAAATTCCAGTATCTATTTTGAAATTCCAGTATAATTCCAGTATTTCCAGTTTCAGTAGACACCCTGCTTAGCAATAAGCAGTAACTTAAGCAATTGGCGAACTAAGAAAAAAAAAAAAAAAAAAAAAAAAAAAAAAAAAATGAATAGCGATCGGTCGTGAAGTAGAATTAATATAATAAGAAAGATGTAAAGTTCTGGAATACAAGTATTTGCTTAGGATTAATTTACAACAATATGAAGAATTAACTAGCAGAGTTTGTTGTCCGGCGTGCTACACTGGTTTGTGGTCGTAGAAGTGCTTTCAATTGTCAATTGCCAACTGCTACTGAGTGCTTTGTATGGAAGAGTCTTGAGAGGGAGAGAAAAAGGGAAAGAAAGAGAGAGAGAGAGAGAGGGAGAGAGAGAGAGAGAGAGAGAGAGAGAGAGAGAGAGAGAGAGTACAGTAGCAAATGACTATGACATTGGCAACCAACCATCAAAAGCACTTCTACGACTCCAAAAACAAATGCTGTACAACAGCCAACAAACACTCCAAGTTTTTTAACACCAGCTAACGGATCACGACATCTATCTTCATATGACTGAAGGAGAGAGAGTACAGATAAAAAGTTAAGATGAAGAAAAAAAAGGAACTAAGAGAGAGAGGAAAAATTAATAGAATGAAAAACAATGATATAAGAATTGAAATGAGATGATGAGTTAAGGACAGTATTATTTCCCATAATAATATATTATTAAGGGGGAAAATTCAAAATAAAATTATTAAGACATCAAATCATGATTCAAATTATTAGGTTTCAGCAAAATAAGTGCTAATATTTAAAATATAAACCCATAAAAATTCAAAATATTAATAAAGATAGACAGAAAAAATGTAAGCATCTAAAATTAAACTCTTTAGAGAATCATGTTATACAGCTATAACACTAATGGAGAGGGGTACAACTTATGTTTATTTGGAGTTTACAGAAAAATTAAGCTAGACATTCTGGAATAAGGTAATATTGTTCCTTAGTTACCACTTCTGGACAAGAAAGGTGGGTGTACTAAAGTGAAAATTTACATTTGAAAGTTTATGAGTTTCTACACTGGCAACAACAATGAGCAGTAATAGAGAGCCCATTTGCCATAACTTTTTTTCAATTATAGGGACAACATATTACAGCTGATGATGCAAAGAAAACAATCACATACTATGAAAACAGTTTTATTAACACAAATGTGAAAAACAGTTCTTAAAACTAACTACATTTACACAGTACAAATCTGTGATGTTGAGTTCTGAGGATTGAACCAATTCGTAATACTAAATTCTATAGTGAAAAAAACAAGAAATGCAATTTTAAGAAATATAGTCACTCTAAGAACTCAGCACCGTTCACAATCCTTTAAAGCCATTTCCATTTACATACTTAATATCACAATACTGTCACATTTGTGAAGGTATAAATCAAATGAATTGTTAAACAATAACTGAACAACAGAATTCAAAATTATTAAGTAACGAAACAAAAAAACGGAATAAGGAGATGTTAAAAACAAAGAATTTAATTAACAGTCTTGAAGTATTCCTTGGCTCCGGTGGGGTCGGGTTTCATGGACTTGGCACCCGGCTTCCATCCCGCAGGGCAAACTGTAAATCAGAAAACGACACATTAGTCACCAAACACTTAACTTTTTACTAAAGTTGCAGTCGGTTTACTAATTTAATCATTTAAATTTTTTTGTTAAATCATATAGTTAGACAAAAGCAAAATATTATATTTTGTTATTTTCTTAATACTGTAAAAATTACTACAAAAATTTATGTGGTTACCAATATTAGTCACCAGTTTTTTTTTTTTTTTTTTTTTTTTTTTTTTTTTTTTTAATTCTATTTGGTTTTAATTTTTTTTTATTTAAGTTTTCAATTAAATAGTTGTGGTTAGGCAAATTGAAACGGTTAACTTTCTTCATAACTTAAACCATAACAGTGTTCCCACTCCAATTTGAAAATAAAATTCTCGGGTTTTCTTTTTTTCAAAATTTGCTCCATGTTATTCTTATAGGAAAAAACTAAAATTCCACTTCCATTAATCAAATAAAAAAAAATTATCTTGACTCATAAGCCCGTATTTACAATACATTGAATGGTGTCAAAATTTCTTATATTATACATAGGAGGAGATTTATCACTAAATAAATTTACTTTCACAATATTGTTGCAGTTAGTTTTATATAAATTTTAACAAATACTTTATCATGTTACATTTTTTAAATTCCATAATTCCTCAAGGGAATAAAGAGATAATGTGAGTAGATTGTCCTTAAGGCTTTTCTTAAATACATTAAAGTTATATTCAATAAATCTCCTATTTTAACAATTTCAGAAATTTCATCTCCTAAACCGTTAGGATTACGGGTACATATTAAATTGTAAGGCAGTCTTAAAATTATGTCTAGAATCCAAAAAGACCATAAAAAGTGGGGGTTCGTATAAAATTAATGACTTCCGGTCCAGGTAGGTTACTTCTCGTACACTCTGTACATTGAAATTATAATGACACAATTAGTTTTTGTGAAAAATAGTGTAGATTTTAAATGGTGTGTACGGGTGGTCTGGGACACCTGGTATAGTGCTACAACCACAAAAAAATATTACTTGATATACAATTTCTTGATATATACATTTTCTCATGATGTCAACGACACTTTTCTTGGAAAAAGGATATTGCTTTCAGGGAATTTTCAGCAGACATGTATTTAAATGATTAGGTCCTTCAGGATGAGATATTACAGCTTGCTTACCCATTTTGCTGAACTCGAATGACTTACAACACACTTTACAATAAGCAAAAGTTGCATCATTAACTACCAGTCTAACCATTCACTAATTTCAGGAAATTGTTTGACATCAAGCCACAATTTATTAAATTTACTCTTTTAAGCAGCCATTGTACAGCTAACAGCTAACAACTAATCAACATCAAAAAAGAAAGATTAACAATTTAAAATATTTTAAGCACAAATGTACGGCAATAAACTGAATTATTTTTTAAATATTAAATTGTTGTGGACTTTTTCCATTACTGATTAGTAAAAAATCAGTGACGGAAAATGTCCGCAACAATTTACTAAACAATACGTGAACTCACCATCCACCAACAATGAAAATTAAACAAAGAATAAATTAAATTGTCTTAAATTTGTCGAAAATCCTAAAAATTCTACAATAATCTGGATTACGGCTGACTGAAGCATTAAAAAGTCCCTTCAAATGCATTTATTAGGGAAGATTTCCCTGACTTTCCAGACTTTTTGCCCATTTCCCTGGCCAAATTGATTTCCCTGACTTTCCATAATGTGGACATCCTGTATAACAAAAGAATGGTTTACGAAACCTACTCTCTCTAGTGGTCCGGAGGAATTAGTTTGTGCTATTACAATTTCAGGTATGTTTGACCCAATTACAAAAGTTTTACAGTAACAATCACATTCCTTGCACTTGAAAATAGGTCAAACATACCCGAAATCGAGGTGATGCAAACTAACCCCTCCCGAATCACTAGACAGAGCAGGTATTGTAAACCATTCTTTTGCTAATTATGTATATTTGCATAAATTATTTGGAATAAAGCATTTTTATACAATATTCTATCTCCAGTTTTTAGTTTTTAATTGAGGGAATAAAAGGGGTTGCATATGTCCCAAATAACATATCATATGCACCGAACAGACCAAATGTTGTTTGACATACACTATCCTCGAAAAAGGCTGTTACTGTATGAAAATGCATAATGAAGTAACAACATGGCGATAAATTATTAAGTAAATTCTGAAATGTAAGGAAACTGACAAAACTTTTAACTGCCTAATAAATTTTAATTATTTTCTACATGTCCTCCATGTATAGAAGAAGGTCCTCATGTCCTCATGCCTATAAAAGAAGGTATTTAAACAGGGTGCCTACCAATTTTCACATATGAAATTCGTGACATTTTTCCCATCTTAACTAGGCCATTTTATTCCATCTACTATTTGTATTTTCTTATAATTCTACAAAACTTTTTGCAAAATACTGAAATTTTTTGTAGGGGTCTGCAGTAGAACAATTTTCAGGTCGGAATGGTTCGATACGATAAATTTTTTTTTAACTTGGTTCTCGGAACAAAATTGGTACGGTACGGCATGCATATCAATTTAGGCCTAGCGGTATTAATAAATATCGATGGGTAACACTTCAAATACCTAATTACCTCATTTACCATTAAGTCCTAGTACTTCACACCTGTTAATGTATGCTGGTGATATCAGTTTAATGCTAAGAAGTAAAAATGAACATGAAGTGAACATAATGTGAAGTAGCAGCATCACAACAGTAATTGAAAGCCTAGATTTATTTTTCACTGATAAAAAATTTGCAAATATAAATAGAGATTTTCAAAACAGAGCTTACAGCCTACATGCTGTATCAGTCTTTTTAAAGTTAATCGCCTTAATAAAGAAAAGAACAAATTAAGTTTTATCTAAGTGAAAAAAATTCAAAGCGTAGCTAAAAAACTATTCTTAGCAGGCGTGTGTAGCCACAGTAGGCTAGGCCTATTTTAGAAGCGGCAGATGCCATCATTGGAACGGTATCACCAGTGTTTGAATCACTCATGATTATAATTAATTAATTACTTATTTACAACTTAACTATTTTTGCTTTACATTTGGTTAACTAATCAAATCTTAAACTTATTTCATAAAACTTCCAGGGCACCTTTCATTAAACAAAGATGTGATAGATTAGTAGGCTAGTAGGCCTGACTAGAAGAGACAGAGCAAGCGTAATAAAGAATCCAACAAGAATAGGCAAAGTACAACAAAGTAAACCCCACAGAGTACGTTTATACAACATCTAAACCTCTGGAAGAAAAATATATAATGATAGAAACATATAGTTATTTAAAAATACATTGCCCATATTTTAAAAGCCAATCTGGTATAAAAAAAACAAAAAATTTAGAATGTTTCTGGTTTTTTCTGATTGATATAAATTCTAATGAACAACCAACTTTTGGATGGTCTTACTCTACTAGTACTTAAAGCGATCGTGTATTATTTCGCAAATGCATTCAGCTAATCCGGGTCACTAAAGAAGTTAGGACATATCTTTTCAATCGACAGTAGATACGGTTCTCGTCACTTCTCATCAAACAACTGTCCTTACTGACGCTAGTGTCTCTGGCAGCGGGCATTTATATCACTGTAGTTTATTGTACTTGTTACCAAATAAAAGCTAACTTGAAGGCGGAATACTTGATCAGCCGCTAAGAGCGCTGTTGCCAACGAGAACATGATTGTCTAAATGGTGTTAGACCGCGAATTGTAAACTGTATTCCTATCCGTGGATTCGACAGTCTGCAAACGCTTTTTCGTTAGTTAACTTGTAATCTTGTTGCTGAGCCATGAAGACAAGCCATTCTTTTTATGCGTTAATCCATAACGACAAAATATTAATTAACTCGCCTACGGCTCGATGGGGGCTCCGCCCCCATGCCCCCTAGTTCATTCCCCCTAATTCATTAACGTCTCATGGGTTGAAAAAATACAGATCAAAGTTCAAATTTTGTCTCAACGTAGGGTTTGGTCCTTAGGTTAACAAAATCCCTAAGGTTAATCTAGGGAGAATTGTTGGCAGGATTCCTAGCTATAGGTGTAACAAATACGATAATTACTAAATTATGAAAATGACTAAACTGGTATTAAAATTGACTTCTGGCTTTTACTATAGTATGACCTAGTTAAAGTTAAAATATGTACTAAATTTCAAACATATAAGTACTATAATAGTAAATTTAAAGTTTTAGGATAGCACCATTTTCGGTGAAAGAACTTTACAATTTAGAAAGTACGCCCCTATTAACGGGTGAAGGGGTGAGGTACAGCTAAATTTCATAAGACTAAATTTTCAGAGTGTCTAAAATAAAACGTAACACTGTCAAAACATGTATCGATATTGCAGTATATTTGGCAGATTGACGTAAATTACTAACACTTTACATGAAAAAAACTTCAAGTTTTTACGATGTTTTTGGACTTAACTTTGAATGAAATCGGAAAATAGCTGATACTATTGAAAGAACGGTTGAGGTCATAATATGTACTGAATTTCAAGCATCTATGTGCCAGTATGGTATAAAAAAACTTATTAAATCAACAAGACTTTTGTGAAAAGATTTCAAAATTTTGAAAGTACGCCCATTTTAAAGGGTGAAGGGGGTGAGATACGCCAAAGTTTCACGGGACCAAACTTGTAGAGCGAATAGAATAGAAGGTAATTATGTCAAAACTCAAATTGATATTGCAGTATATTTGGCAGATTAAAGTAAATTACAAACACTATACATGAAAAATGTTGAGGATTTCTTGTTTTTAAAACCTTTTTAGGCCTCAAATTTGATGGAAATTGCCCACTGGCTTTTACTATAGTTAGATTTAGTTAAGGTCATATGTACTAAAGTTCAGGCACATATCTGCCATAATAGTAAATAAACAATATTAAAATAGCATATTTTTTTTAAATGAATTTAGAAATTTTGAAAGGACACCCCTTTTAAGGGTAAAGGGAGTGAGATATGGCAAAACTACACCGGAATAACTTATATAGAGCGTCTGATTTGTCCGCTCTGACGCCATGAATTTTCCCTCAGATTTTAGGTAGGACCTCTCGTTCAAAAGTTACGACCTGCAATGTCGTGGTTTTACAATTATTTTGGACTGAAATTAGATTAAAACTGGCCAATGGCTGCTACTATAGTATGACCTAGGCAAGGTCATAATATGTACAAAATTTTAGACATCCATGTGCCACAATAGTGAATAAAAATATTGAAATAACTTAATTATTGTGAAAGAATTGTAAAAATTTGAAAGTACACCCCTTGTAAGGGTGAAGGGGGTGTAATATGGAAAATGTGTGAGGACCAAATATGTAGACCGTCTAAAATATAATACAATAATTGAAAACGTACATCGATATAGTACTATATTTACCAGATTTAAGTCAATTACTAACACACTATACGTTAAAAATGTTAAGGATTTCGTGTTATTACGAGTTTTTTGGTCGAAAATTAGGTTGAAATCGGCCTATGAATGCTATTATAGTTAAACCTATATGAAGTCATAATATTTACTAAATTTCAGACATCCATTTGCCTTAATAGTAAATAAAAAATATTAAAATAGCGCAATTTTTGTGGACGAATTTTAATATTTTGAAATTACGTCCACTTTTAGGGGAAAGGGGATGAGATGCGGGAAAATGTCAAGGCACCAAACTTATAGACCATCTAAAATACAGTACAATAATTGAAAAATATTTATCAATGTAGCACCATATTTACCAGATTTAAGTAAATTACAAACACTTTACATGGCAACATTTTAAAGATTTCGTGTTTTTACGATTTTCTTTTAGCTAAACTTAGATTGAAATTGGCCAATGAATGCTACAATAGAAAGGCTACTATTGAGGCATTATATGTACTAAAGTTCAGATATCTATTTGCCATAATGGTAAATAAAAAAATTAAAATAGCGCAATTTTTGTGAAGAAATTTTGAAATTTTGGAAGTACGCCCCTTTTTAAGGGTGAAGGGAGTGAGATACAGTAAAATGTCATATGACCTAACTTGTAGAGCATTTGATTCCCAACTAACGATTTTCCCTCAAATTTGAGGTAGGAACTCTCGTTCAAAAGTTACAGAGAAAATAGAAAACCCTTACATATTTAAATTTTTTATTTCTACCCTTTTAATTTTTTTGGAGGGGTTGAAATGGAAAATTGGTGGATTTTAGATTTTTCCCGATGGTTTCTGAACAATAGCCACCTACATGCCGAATTTCAAGTTTGTAGCATAATTGGAAGTGGTTAATACTTTTGATTCTTGTGAGTGAGTGAGTTACACATGCGGGTGTATAGTTATTTAGACTCGCCTACGGCTCGATGGGGGCTACGCCCCCATGCCCCCTTTGGGGGTTGCCCCGAATTCGCTAATTGTTCTAAGTTTTAAGAACTGAACAGGCTAGTTGAGGCCTCCACCCCAACTCTATACTTATCTTCTCCGACTTTTTTTAATAGTTCAGGAAATCTTAAGCATTTAAGATATTCTCTTGATATTTAAAGTTTAAATTTATACTTTTGTTTTATATTTTATATAAAATGCTCAGGGTATGTTTGTGGAGTAAATTTCAGTCATCCAAGTGTCAAGTAAACGATAAATATTGAAATCGAGCAATTTTGGTGAAAGAATTTCGATATTGTGAAAGAACGCCAATCTTTACGGGTGAAGGGGGTGAGATACGGCAAAACTGCATTGGACTGGACTTGTAGAACGTTTACAATAGAATGTAATACTAGCAAAATAAATATCAATTTGGCAGTATATTTGGCAGAATAAAGTAATTTACAAACACTTTACACGAAAAAATGTGAAGAATTTTGTGTTTTTCAAGTTTTTTTAGACTTAATTATAATTTAAATTGGTTAATGGCTGCCACAAAGGTAAGATCTAGTTGATACCATAATATGTACTAAAGTTCAAGCATCCGTGTGCAATATAAGTAAATAAAACATTTTAAAATAGCGAGATTTTTGGAAACAATTTGGAAATTTTGAAAGTAAGCCCCTTTTAAGGGCGGAGGGAGTGAGATACGGCAAAATTTCACTAGACTAAACTTGTAGAGCGTCTGATTCCTGACCATGAATTTTCCCTCAGATTCGAAATAGGACCTCTCGTTCAAAAGTTACAGCGTATTTAGAAAAGCCTTACATAGTGTAGATTTTACCATTAAAAGAAATATTTTTTTAAGGGGATTAAAATTTGAAAATTATATGTTTGGGGATTTTTCCTATGTATTGACCATACAAACTACGAGTGTACCAAATTTCAAGTTTCTAGCTCATCCGGACTAAAATTACAATTTCTCTATTGTTCCAGAACCGGTATTTTCCCACTACTTATGTTCAAAAATCCGGAAAAAGTGAAAAATGTATTTTGTGAGTAAACGAGAGGAGATACGGTGAAATATGTAAAAGTAAAAATTTTAGATATTTAAGCGATCTATCGAAATAAACCTTAAGAAATTTTTTACGACCATCCGTTTAGTCACTGAAGCCCAAAAACCGAAAACGGCATTTCATTAAAAACGCTATGGAGGCTTAACGGTGCGAGATACGATAAAAAGTCACAGGACCGAAATTGTAGAAAATTAAATTCCCTATCGTAGTATTGTCCTCAGATTTTAGATAGGACAAAGCGTTTGGCCGCTAGAGCCAAAAAACTAAAATTACAATTTCGGAAATCCGCCATTTTGAATTTTTTTTAGTAGGTTAAAACTAAAAATTTGCAAATTTAAGATTTTATACTTAGCATTGACCGTTCAGGCTAGACGTATGCCAAATTTCAAGTCTCTAGCTTTAATGGTTACGTCAGAAGTTCGTATCCCATATAAGTGAGTGAGTGAGTCAGTCAGTTACACATGGGGCTGTATATATTATAGATTCGGTTTTCATAAATTCAAACAAAAGTATTATTAATATTTTTGACATTTGTAATCTGTACCAAACCGAGTTCGTACTGATGCTTTTAACCGTACCGAACCGATAATGGTATTTTGTCTTGTATTGTACCTGAACAGAATTTTCGGTGCACTGCAGACCCCTAACTTTTTGTTATGAAGTGAGTTTTTCCCGACCAAAACCTAAATTCCCAAATTTTTCACTTCTTTTCCCCACTTTTTCACGAGTTACCGTTCTCCTTTCTTGACCAGCCGACACCCTGTTAAACCTCTTTGATTTATATTTAATCAGAAAAAGAGTACACGTTGATGTACTCTTTTTTAATATAAAAAAAGGGTAAATCAACTAAAGAGAGCACAGGAAAAACAAACATAGAGCAAGAGATACAGTGTTTCCAATATTTCGGTTCATTCATGAACCTTTGAACAATGAAGACTTATTAGTTGAAAAACAAAGACATGTTTCTTGAGAAAGATCCACAAACATACTTAAATATCGGAACATTGTGTATCATGTTTTGTGCTATTTGGCCTGCTCTCCTTTAAGGAAAGTTGAAACACTGAAATGGTGCTCTTACCTTCTCCATGCTTGTCGGTGAACTGGAATGCCTGAACAAGACGAAGGGTCTCCTCTACAGAACGGCCGACAGGCAAGTCGTTGACGGTGATCTGTCGCAGACGTTGCTTGTCATCAATGATGAAGAGTCCACGGTACGGCACTCCCGTCTCTTCATTGTAGACACCGTAAGCCCGAGCGATCTTGGCTGATTTGTCTGCCAGCAGAGGAATCTTCATCTCTCCCAACCCACCCTGTTTGCGAGGAGTGTTGATCCAAGCCAAGTGGCTGAAGTGGCTGTCAGTCGAAGCAGCGATCACCTCACAGTTAATCTTCTGAAATTCTGGATACGAGTCCGAGAAGGCGATGATCTCAGTCGGGCATACAAATGTACTAAAATAATAATGTGATATTTTATTTAGATTTATATGTAACAACTCTTCAGCTTACAGTTTAAATAACACCAATCATAAGCAAGCAGTTGACACCAACACAAAAGTTACAGTTTTTACAGTTAGACCATACCTCCTTTAAATATTTACAAAAAATTTTCCTACTCATGTCGTACATTACTTAATTAGAGATGGGTTGGCACAAGTTTTTCAAGTTGTGTTAATTATACAACTTTTAATATTTTCAAGCATCACTTTTGCACAAAGGCCTCTGTAAGAATTTATTTATTATTATATGATAGCATAAATGAACAAAATTAATTTTCTTTGTTTCCTAAGTAATTGTAAATAGATCAAAGTTATTTTTATTCATGGTTCAATTCTGTAATATATTCTTGCATTAATGGTTAAAAACATCCTTTTTAATGTTCAGTAGCAATAGTAAGAAAAATTATGGATTTCTACAACAATCCAACAAAAATAAGCAAATTTATCTAAACAAAATTAAATGAGCACTTAGTATGTGTAGCATATATTGTATGGTATTTAGGAACAAAATTATTAATACCGTTCGTATTTCCTTTAAATTTTAGACAAAAAAAACATCATGATAATCTCAGTAATTTCATCTGTATTTTTTATCTGTCTTCTAATTTGAACATAATAAACTAAACATGTTTAAAAATTAAAATGTAAATTTAAACTTTATTTAAATTTTTATTGACATAGGCTATTTTTTATAAAAACATTTTTACACCAAACGCAACTAAACACAACTAGCACATCTCTGCAATTAATATACTACCAGTAATTAATCCGTGGTGATTTCGCCATTATTGCTTTTCCGTTTGGTTCGTAAACAATTTTAAAAGTTCTTAAAATGTTTTCTTCCAATCGACCATTAAATAATTTTGGTTTACAGAAAAATGAAAAGCCATTAAAAAATTCAACTGCTTATGCAGTTTCCTAAAACAGTTTTACCACAAGTTTGTTTTATATTAAAATGTTCATTAATTATTTTATTAATAATGATCGTCAGTTAGTAAGTGCAACTAATAACTAGATCAGGCACAGTCATGAATTTTCCTGATTGTGTTTCACATGCGAGCGAATGCCGAGCCAAATCTACCTTAACCTTAGACGATGCTACCAAATAATTTAGCCTAACAGAAAATATAATCCTTTAGACTAAAAAAGTATTTAATTTAACTATTAGAATCTAATAATTTTTAAGGTCTTTAAACTTAATAATTCTTAAGGAAGGCCTTAAATTTTATGCTGAATAAGCAAGAAGTTACTTTCACATGCCTCTTTTCAAGTAGGACACAAACATCATTTTTAACTTATCTTTCATGTGTTGTTTAATTTTTAAGGACATTCTTTCTTTGTGAATATGAATGTGTCTTTGATATTATCAAAAGACTAAAATTTAAGAATAGAATGCTTGTTTACAGTAACGACAATATAATCAACTAGCAAGATATGGCCTCTTGTAGATAGGCCTACTACAACCACTTGAAAAGACTTCCAATGATTATTTTTTTACTAAATATTTAAAAAAAAAAGAATTTACACAAATCAATTTTTTAAATAAAGGTTTTGAAATATAGTATTGAAGAAATGTTTATAAGTATTAATTATATTTAAAAATCAAAACTGTTCTCAGTAGGCCTGATTGTAGTAAGAAGGCTTGACCTTATATTATTCATGAAAAACATCTTATATTCATGACATGTAGAAGTGATTTAGAGGTGAACCAGTGATTCTAGGAAAAGATGAAAAAGTAGAGACAATGATGAAAGTTTGAAGGTAGAAGAGTGGAATGTTACAAGGTGGAGTATTATGTAACGTTCACTTGAATGGTAATCACTTGCTGTCAAGGTGAGACCAAACAACCGATATTAGAGTGAGTATGGTATGCGATGATTTACATGTTTGCTTACTTGTATCCTCATGAATACTACCCACAAAATTATTTATTATTTAGTTAGATCACGACAAAAAAAGGGGTGCTTCTAATAATTTTAACAGCAATACTTTGATGAGTTTAGTATTATTATTTGAGATGGGGAAATTACTGTGTATGACCTCAGTAAAAATAAGCACTGAAAATCAGTGCACTCGCAAACTCTTCAGTTTTAGCCAAAGTAAGATAACTTTGACAACATTTCAACTGCAGCTCAACACAAAACCCAAAGCATTCCCTGCTTGTTTCCAACTTTCAAGTTGAAATTATAGCTCATTTTGATTAGTTAAACACACTAAGCTTATTCTGATCTCAGCATGCTGAGTTATTGACACGTGAAGATTTGTTTCATGCAAATTTGTTTTATGTACTCAACACAAATGTTAATGACACATCAACACATATGAAATCTGTATAATGGACTTACAAATCCAGTGGATAGAAGAAGAGGACTACATATTTTCCTTTGAAGTCCTCGAGCTTGATGCTCTTGAATCCGCCATCAATAACGGCCGTTCCAGCAAAATCTGGTGCAGGCTTCTCCAAAGCGGGAACCATCGTGTGATCTACAGAAAAATCGGATCCAGTAAGCGGCATTGTTTCAAAATCAATGGATATGTCAAATCTTAAATACTACCCGGATGAGCACGTTTAGCTAAAAGTTTTTCTACTTCATTTCTCAATACATATATAGGCCTATCTCAGTATTACGTCATCAATAAAAGAAACAATTCTGCAATTTAGATAGCAGATGATAGGTCTATACAAGTTAAAATATCATTTTTAGTTAAATAAATTAGTTAACAAATAGATTGGCTAGTTTGTCAAAATTAGACTTTCAAAATAAGCTAGTAAAACAAAATGTATATAAATGAGCACTATAAATAACAAGTGTTTGTATTAAAAAACAGTAATACTATAAAATCCAAATAAAATGAGTCAAACTAGTGGAAAACGATTACCCGTTCTGGAATTTGTCTTGTAAACGTATTACATCACCCTCCACTATTTATCACCATTTTCAGCTGATAAATCATATGAGATTAATATTAACAAACACAACACATTATAAGGCTATTCAAGTCTAATAATGAGAGAGTTTTATACCAATGTGTCTGGAAATGTTGTTAAGAAAGGTAGGACTAAAATTAGAGACAAATATTAATTACAAAACATATATTTTTGGGGATTATTGAGTTTTTACTAATTGCGATATCTCAATTTTATAGTAAAAAAAAGGATGGATTTTGTCATTATTGAAACACTTCCTTTCATTTATTTCTCCCTTTCATTATACAAAATCCTTTTCAATTAAATATCTCATTATATTTTAGGCTTATTTATCTTAACATAAAAAATATCTTAATTATTTAAAATAATGTAACTTTACGTATTTTAATGGTCTTGTTTTGTATTAATTATTTTGTGAATTTATAAATTTATTTTAACCTCTATAATTTAAACCCTATTTTAATTCCTCTGATTTGTAATTAATTGGCTTTCCCCTGAACTTTGAATAAGCGAGGTTCTAATGTATTTTCATTCATTTCCTACCTAAAGGACTTAGTTGAACAGAATTAAACACCAAACATCAATCGGACTAAAATTACTTTTTAACTTAATGTGAGTACATATTTTTATAATTCTGACACGGTTATCAAAAGAAAGTCTGACTAAGACCTAAAATTACTTAAATGATTACTCAATCTATGAAGCATGGAAAATGCCAACCAGTCATTATCCAGGAATTGCTGTGAAATAGCTGAGGTTGTGGTAATGAGATCACGACGACATAATATTATCATGGCGAGTCAGACCGACTACCCACAATGCAATATAGGCTACTTGGTTGGGCCTACTGTTTTTCAGAAAAAAAAGAAATAAGTTCTTGGTATTTAGTTTTTTAGTAAGTGTTCATTCCTCCACTGATTAAATGTACACAATTATTGTATTACAGGAACTAAACCTACAATTTAGGAGGCTAGTTCCATTTTTAGGGTTAAAATCATTGTATCTTGTCTCAATTAGTTCATTGTATTTTTTTTTTTTTTTTTTTTTTTGTTAGAAATTGTAAAATTCATAAACAAGAATAGAACAAATTTTTAGTTTAGGTTACAATTATTTTATGTGTTTTTGACATCACAGTTTTTAACACTCAAATGCTATGAACTACTTTTAATGCTTGATCTCCTTCCTGGTTTATTTGAATCCCCTCACCATGGTTGACAAAATTTATTTTTGAACAACACAATAAATGGTTGAAACATGAATCAATGAGATGATACATTGAACAACTATTTACTAGCAAAGAATGAATGAAATTTATCGGCCTATTATACCTATTGATAAAGAAACCAAACAATATGCATACTTTGACTATGAAACATGAAGTTTAGATGACACAATGACTACTACTGATAAGAATGCATGAAGGAACACTAACAGTGGAGAGCTAAACCGTGAAAGCTTTTTCAAATTGTTTAATGAATGTTGATTTTAGAAAGGACAGTTAAACCCTCGTTGTAACAATTGGTAATGCCAAAATTTAATAGTATTATATCTTGATTACTTTTCAATCATTCATTATACCTGAACCAAGAACTGAAAGTCACTTATTAGATAATTATTTAAACAGTTGAATTAAAAATAAGAGAACGGTTTTCTAATGAAAATGCATTACTGTTAAATTTCGTGGTATTTAGTTAGATTTATTATTAAGATAATTTTGTAAACAATTTATACTAAAACCGTTAACCATTACAATTTATATTAATGGGGGTTTGTGAGTTAAATAAACCTTGTACAAGTGGCATAAATCAATTCTTTCATTATTTTTTAAGTAAAATGACAGAGGCATCATCATAGTGTAGCGTCTTTCACCCTTACACGAGTATAGACTTTCCTGAACGTCCAAATCTTCTATGGCAAAATTGGTAGATTTTTTACATTTTTTACAGGAGAAAGAAACGTTTTTCTTGTTTGCACTAACTCTACATTTTTCCATAAGTATATAACTAAAAATAGTAAAAATGCCGTATCAAAAGAAAATTAATGATATATTTTAATGAATGATTTCCCTTCTTAAGTCAGTAAAATTTTTCAGGGGGAATGTAAATGTGTCACAAACTAACAGTGCCGCATGTGTCTTCATTTTTTTTTTTCTTTTGCCAATCTAATGTTTTTATATCTGTGTATCCGTTTGAATTCGTGCTCTATGTTTTATCATCTTAAAATTTTGACGACATCCATGATTAGACGAAAATGATTTTCAACGTTTCATCTGAAGATGTGGCTTTAAACATGAAACATCTGTAGTACTTAACTACAACCAAGGACCATTCACCGGAACCCTTTATTCAGTAAAATTATACCACAAATGCACTGTATGTAAAATAGCATGGGATGAAACGGTGCAAACAACGCCGACAAGTATCAAGTTAAGACGCTAGTGCATTGGATGGCAAGAGTGGAGTTTCACAGCACTAAGAGGCCACATCCCTAACCACCTATTTAGGGGGGGAATCCTTGCAATAATAACATGAAAAAACTCCTATCAACAGGTAAAATAACAAGTTATTTTAAACTTGTTATAAAGCTTTAAAAATATTTTCATTACATACCTGCTAATACAAAATTAAGCATCCTAGTACATCTTTAATATTTTTTGACATTTTGATACCGACCGGCCATTACAAAACAGCCATACTCATTATCCATAAAAACACCTTACTCGTCAAAGGGTTTGAAACAAAAAATGACCAAAATTTAAATTTTAGCTGGCTGTATAGTTTAACAAGTAGACAATAGACAAAGTTCTTTATTTACACAATCATTGAGAATGGTATTGGTGTTTAAAAATAACCATTATAACATAATGAAAGAAAAAACTAATCAAAATACAAAAATGGAAACTAGCAGAAAAATTACAAGCTAGTAGAAAACAATTTGACAAACTAATTCTCAACCAGAATGCTAGTTTGAAATGAATTATTTATCGGCTAACCTACTTTTGATTTTACAACAATCGTTAGTTTTTTGTGGCTTATCAAACCAAGTGCTCAATAAACTTGCAGTATTAACTTGTATCAAAAAAATTGAACAAACACAAAACATATTTACACTCATTTTGCAACACATCTGAATATTACTTAGCAATCACTGTAGTGACAATTTCTACTTGATAAAGATCTACAAACCAATGTCTATGGACTGCAGTTCTCATAATTAGAGTTGTAAGATTACATAATCAATTCTGTGTGATAAGACTTTAATATTGTTCTAAAAATAACCAACATTGTTTTAAATATTTAATACAAAATACACAAACCTATTCCTGACAACACATAATTAAGCCTATAATTCATTTAAGTTCAATGTATAGGAACTTTCAAAGAAAACAAAAATATAAAAAGTACATGGTTGAAAAACATTAATCATTGACTTTAATTATGGCTCAGAAACAAGGTTTAAGCTGCGGTCGTGTTCAAGGACCATTGTCCTTGCAATGTGCATGAGAGCACATAGCATCTCCCGCCAAAAAACTGCAACAATTTCTAGACAGTCTGTCGCAATTTTGTCATGAAGATTTTATCTTCAGAAAATAACTCAGATTTTGAAATTTAAAGTTTAATATTCAATATTTTATCCTATATAGTCAAAATAATATTTTTTTTTTCAAATGACAGTGTCTTGTTATTATATTTCATGAGTATAAATAATAATTAAAAGTGATGAGTATAAGAGAGAACCAGTAACGGGAGTTACCATTACATGAATAGCATTAAAACTCTTAACTAATCTTGGCACATCTCCAATGACATCGAGGCCACTTCAATCCAAAAAATCAGTTTTGTGGAAAACATTAACCTCATTCTACAAGAGCATATTAATTTAAGGAAAATAATAAATTCATTTAAAAAAAATTTCTGACAAATGTAGGAATGATGCACCACAGAGGTAAAGTTGATTTGGAATGATAGTTAAAATATTGATGATCATATATTAGGCCTAGGCTAAGACCGGATCTTTTCATTCATTCTGAGGTATTGGAGTATTGGGGTTTAGACTGTTCAACATCAAAACATTAAAAAGTGCCACTAGTGTAGACACTCATAAAATATAAATCTCATGGGAGAGGAAACAATCATACCCCAATCATCCCCAAGCGCACAAAAAGTCCTCACTGAACAGACGACAGAGCAATCAGCCACATAAAAGGCATAATGTATGAGGGTACCTGTATATTATGAACAATTTATGAATGACACTCGAAGGGTTAATTTTGAAAAAGACTACATAAAACTTAACAATTCATTCAGGGGTATAATATGAAAAATGTATGAATGACAGAGTAAATTTTAACATCTTTACTACAGCAAAATTAACCTTTCAAGTGTCATTCATAAATTTTTCAACTCATGTTTCCGAGATGAGTTGAAAAAACCACAACCCACACATAAACATTCCAAGTGATTTATAGGCCTATTTTTTATTTAGAACTTTATGAATCACAAGAAAATAAATAATTAATTATACAAAAGGCAATATTAATCATTGGATAAGTTTAATGACGGTACAACAAAATACGTCCTTGCATACAGTATCATATAACACAATAACACTGTATCAATATCATAATAACACTGTAAAATAATTATCTAGGATCATCTTACTAATTTTCACTCATATTTTCATGGTTGATGAGAGACATTATAAACAGGGCCGGATTTACCGCATGGGCAACATGGGCACATGCCCAGGGCGGCAAATTTCAAGGGCGGCAAAATTTTGGAGAAATTAAAATTGATATCTGTATGCACGGCGCGTTGTCATCGTCATGGTCGCAGGCCACATAGACAAAGGGCAGACTCACTGCAGTCTGCCTGCGCGGAAGCCGCGGATGCGTGGAGGAGCGTCTATTGCGGGCGGCAGACGATGTGCTAGTGGTGGGGAGCCATATTCGTATTCCTCGCCGTCATCAGCCCGGTGGGACATACGGGAGACATTCGGAGCAGCTTAATGACGTCGCTTCACTGTGTGACAGCTATGATGCTGACGTCATAACATTAAAGTTTCTATATTTTGCCGCTACTCGGCTAGTCTCGCTTGCCCTCTTTCTTTCTTTGTTTTTGAGTATTGAGGAATCGTTGTTAGTGTAGTAAGATCTGGATAAAGATGAATAAATAAGTAAAACCTAAGCCTAAAAATCTTTAAAAGCATTTTATTTACTAATAAATTATACCGGTATTCATGTGTAAGATTATAGACACAGTATCCTTATAGTAGTACATAATCCTTAGCAATTTTTGGATTGGCACTCTTTAAATGTAGTGTTAAGTTAAATTGGGTGTGTGATAGATTGGTGTAGGATTCTGCAATCCAAACCTTGCACCTAAGTTTTGGTTCCAAAAAAAACTTAACCAAATTTAAACTTTACTACCGGTAATTACTGTAAATACATCTTACCGAATCCGACTAGGATTCGTTTATGGGAATTTAAGGAATAGGATGACTGTTAAGACAGTTAAACTTAGTTGCATAAAATTACGTTTCATACTAACCAAAAATATAGCCTAGCTAAGGTCTAAAACGTTAAACGCTTTGAATCTTTTCTATTCAAACTAAAGCAGGCCCAAGTTTATGTAAGCTAGGCCTGATAAAAACAAAACAGAAAATACCTATAACAAAAATAAACATTTTTATTTTGCAAAAGAGTTTTCAAATTCTCCTTAAAAAGAGGACCCTGATAGAATCTATCCATTTCCATTCATCATCTAATCCTATAGAGGTTAGGCCTAGTGTAAACAATATTATTCAGTTGTTGCAGACGACAACTCTGAAATCAAGCGTAGGCTATTGAGCGCTAGACTGTTTGTAGCGATAACCAAAGAACGAATTCAATGACGTCATAGTTTGCTCCGAATGTCTCCCGTATGCCCCACCGGTCATCAGCCATGGCCATCTCTAGTACATAGTAGAGTACTAGAGATGGCCGTGCATCAGCCCATCCCGCCAAGTCGCCATTTCGCTTCCGCTTGGGCAATCAGCGTACAAACGTCATTCGTCAGTGTTGTGTGGCGTTGTTAATGTCGCATTAGAACTGACAGCCTGTACGAGTTCGCTTGCGGCTTGCTTGTTATGCAGTAGTGCGTGTGCGGCTGTGTGTTGTTTATTTGCTCATAACTCTTTAATGCTGTGTTTCGTGTGAGATTTCATTTGAATTTGATATACGCAATAATTTTCGTTATATTTTTAAAACATAGGCCTAATGGATGAGCGAAAAAGACTTAGTGGCGCGGAATAAAGGAAATTAGCTGAAGTGAAGAAGAAGAAGAAAAATGAGGTGCTTGTCCAAACTTTAAAGTTAGATTCCTTCTTTAAAAAAAGCAATGTCGCCGTAATGTGGCTCCTTGGAGGGAACAAAGGGAGCTGGTAGGGGGGGGGGGGTGAAGGGGCGGCAGATTATTATATGCCCATGGGCGAAGAAAACGTAAATCCGGCCCTGATTATAAACGGTTAAAATTAACAATAATAATATTTTTAACTACTTGTAGTCTTAAAAACCATTTGTTAATAATATATTTCAGTGTTTACGAGGTTAGCAGCCAGCAACAGATGTGTTCCATCGCATATTACAACAAGAACCAATCGATTTCGACCATTTGAAATGGGTTTAAGTATTCAGAAAGCTTGGAATCTCCCTGTAATAGTAGTAGCCTACCATTCACAGCTCCATATCAATCCAAAACCGATCGATTCAGAAACAATTTTGTAAATGTGCAAACCCTCAAAAAAAAAAAAAAAAAAAAAAAAAAAACACTTAGGAGGTTGAAAACATGGATCAAAAATCAAAATATTGACGATAAACAATGGGACGGTTAAATTTCCTAAAACATAAAGGTCCAGTTATGGAAAAAATCAAAACAGCATAAAAACTTAAAATGACCTCAAAGGCAGTCTTAAATGTGGAAATAATATTATGGATTCAATAGTACAATCAGAAGCAGAGGAATAACAAAATTAATCTTCTGAAGAAAAAAGTTAGTTAATCAGTTGAAGATTGGCAACCAACCCTTTGATGAGTAATTTATTTTTAAAGAAAATTAGTATGGACGTTCTGGAATGTCCTCATCCAGTAAATACTAGACTGTCTATACTAATAAAGACGTTCTGGAAAGTTCATCGGGTATTACATCCTATCAAGCAATTACTTAATACAATGAGATATAACGACTCTGTAACAAGTTTAAAATAATAAAACAACTCGATATTCAAAATATGGATTGGTTTTAATTTATTAAATTGTCATAAGAAATGCTAGAGACGCATCCTTATAGGTAGGGCGAGGCCTATTATTGCTGTAAAATGCTACTCTCCCGCCATTTGCTCCACTAGCGTCAAAACGCTTGTAACAAGCTTTTTCATACCGTAGTCTTTTATGTAGTAATTTACATATCTAATGTGAAAAATTAATAGAAACGTTGACGCTGAAAACAAAGACTAGGACTAAGAAATAATTAAATCAGGGACTAAGATGTTTCACTAAATTTACTTTTGATACTGTTCTTAGGCTTTTTAGTTTATAAACTTATATAAAAATAAAGCTTTGGTGCAAAAATGAAATGTTTATTCTTACTCCTTTGGGCTACTAACTTGAATGTTATAGGTCAATTGGCTACCCCTCAACGTGCAGGAGATTTCAGAAATAAATGATTCAGGATCGTCCATACTCCCTAAATGGTTAATGGGAGAATAGTTTCACAATCACGGCTTAATGCACTTTTTTAAGAGACCAACCCCTTGGGATTGCCCTACCTAAGAGACCAACAATTTTGATCACGGCTCATGGCACCAGTGTGACGGCCCCAAAAAAATAATACTCTGAGTTTGCACCACCCTAACCATAAAACTATTGCCTTCACTAAATGTTATATTTTTAGGGAATGGTGTTTGTAGCAAAGCCAACCTTGGAAAGACTTTAAGACTTTTGCCTCATAGATATTAAACCACCACTCCATGCAGCAATGAGGATCAGGAATATGCTGTGACATTGTCTATCACCACTAAGCGTTGACAACATCAATTTGTGACTGAAGTAGTTGATCAATAATAGTAAGTTTACTAAGCCATTAAGTACAACATAATAGCCTACAATTCATCATGTCACAATAATCTTATTTAACTAAGAAAAATATAAAAAAATTGAGTTATTTCAAACAAAATAAAAAATCAAGAAAAGTAAAGCTATTTGACAACATCAACACAAAATGTATAAGTATAATTAATATATAGTTTGAGTAATGCCCAGAGTAATCATATAGGTACAGCACCAGTCAACATGCAACCAATCTAACTACGTGATGATTGGTAGCTTAGACACCAAGGTACTGCTGCTGCGTGCTGACGAATAGGTATGTCCACACTTGTGCACTTTTTGGTGCGCTGAGGGCATGCCTCTTAACGCATGCCTTAGTGCATAGAGGAATGCATTCAAGAAATGCCCCATTTGAGGTCAGGGAAGCTTGAATCCATAGCGCATGTCATAGGGCAAGCAGATCCAACATCCTTGGATTTCTGTGCGTGTTAACAGGCATTTTTGGAAAGTTTTTATCATTGTTGCCTGAGTTGCCTGTGTAAATAACATTAGTAACAAAAATATCTTGAGTTTATTGAAGAGTGTAGATCTCATAGAAGTATTTGTGGCTCAAACAACAAAAAACAAACAAATTTGGTTTTTACTGCACTTTAAAATTAATTTAATAGTAGTTTGATTAATTTAAAAAATTAGTTTGATTTTTTAAATTTTAAAAAATTACTTAATAAAACATATAATCAACCAATTGATTACAAATAAATTATGACTCATTGATGTGATTATGAAAAAAAAATTGCTTAAATTAAGTGAAAAAATACTTATTTATTGTGATCAATACATCCAAATAAAAAATGTTGTACACGAAAATACAGCACCAATTCGCCTTAACACCATACGTATTGAAAAACGCCATTCACGTACGAGGTATGAGGGTGGACAGAAGGAAATGCCGGCAAAACTTCTTCCTACTCCATTGTTATTATCGATGTTAAAATTTCGATTTTGTGATAATATTGCAATTCTATCGATGATACAATTACACGATACAATTACCATTGTATCACCTAACATAGTTGTGTTCTAAGATCATTAAACATACCTTTTGACAGTAAAACAAAAAAATATTGCAATCAAGTAACTGAAATAACAAAAACAAGGAAAACTTTTAACTACTGTAACCTGTAACATTATCAAAGAACAACACAAAATAAACTACTCAAGTTAATTTTATTTTAAGAAGAAGCAGACTTCGTTAGACCTAAAATGACATCACACATATGCTGCCAAATACGAATCACAAAGGTATTTTTATTCTGTTGTATTGAGGGAATATGCGTTTTAATTGTTTCCAAAAACTATTTTGTTATTATAAACATCGCTGTCCATGAAAGTAACGGAGGTTTACAGTTAAATTGTAAGGATAAATTATTATTATGATACATTTCTTACCTTAATATTGTTGTTGATTCGATTGTTTTTATCGCACAGTTTAAATCACAAAATTGAAATTTTGAGTAGAATGACGAAGTTTGACCGAAATGCCTTTGGGCGCATGCATTAGGCATTAGCCTACTATATAAATTACATATTAATATAATATACTATAAGCTAACTAGGAAACCTTACTTAACCTAACTTAAACCAACCCTAACTTAACCTACCCTAACTAAACTTTCGTGTGGGTACTGACTTAATGTGTTTTATTCCATAAACAAGTATACAGTACACTCTCGTTCATCGGAACTAATGTGGCGGACGGCCGGTTCGGATGTCAAAAAATTCCGATAAAGCGGAGTCCGTCGTGAGTCGTGATTTCCGCCCGCACGGTGACCTATCGTGATTGTATTCACTCTTGTTTTTAAGATAACACAAGAGATTTTATGAAAATAAGGCACTCAAACTTTGAAAATGGTAACAATGAACCTATAGGAATAAAAACAACGCGGGAAATAAAGATCCAAAATCTTTATTCTCATATTCCATATTCATATTCCAGCAGTCAACTGACTTCCACGTAACACAGGTGCAGTCTCGACGCGAGACAGACTGAATGACAGTTTGGGAAGCGGTCGACGCGGATGTTTACTTCCTGCCCTCTTCCTCTTTCTATTTTTGTGCGAATACTCCACGGCCTCGTAAATCACATCGATGGGTACAGATTATGGAAAACGCCTGATAACTTTTGATGCAAAATGTGATACTTCACTGTTGTGCGGATAGAACGAATGGAAATTGAAGGCGCTAAAACGGAAAAATTATTTATTTCGTAAGAAAAAAAAAATTAATAATATCCAGATTTTCAGTTCCGATGAAGCGGAGTTCCGATGTCGCCGAGTCCGATGAACGAGAGTGTACTGTATTCTCATTTCACATAAAATGTTGCATGAAGTTGCACCCACATAGGCCTACATGATGGTTAGGTTATTAAGGTTAGGTTTCCTAGTTAGGTTATGGTATGTTATATTAATATGTAATGTATATAGTAGGCCTACTACCTAATATCAAATATTTTATTTTAAATAACAACCATTTATAACATTGTTATTGCTTCATTTATGTAAGTTTCAATGTGTTTTTATTTGTTTTCTACGGTTTTTTTATCTTTAATGAGTATTAATTTGTTGAATTCATTTTTTTTTTTTTTTGTTTTTTAAGAGGTTGGCGGACCTCTTTTTAGCGAATTTCCCATAGGGAATAAGCTATTACCGTAGGTCTCATGGTAAGACCTAAGCCCGGGACCATGTTACTTTTTCGTTTTGAGGTGCCCAGAGACCAAAAATAATAGTCATTCAAATTTTTATATATATATATGTATATATATATGTATATGTGTATGTGTCCCTAGACACGATAACTCTCGTAAAAATGGTCCGATCGACACCAAATTTGGTAGAGATGTGTAACCCTACGTTTATTCGGATGAGTTCGAAAACCAGACATATCGACCCACCGGAAGGGGTAGTTTTGGGGGGTTTTGTACCCCAAAAATGGGTTTTTTGCATTTTTCATATGTAAATTTAAAAAATTTTTAATTTTTATTTTGACCATTGGATTTAGCTCAAAAAAACACACAATTTAGTATTTTGAAGCTTTGCTCTATCTCCATTGGTTACCAAAATATTACAAAGTCTAAAGACAGTACATTGTCTTTTGGGGCTCCAATGTTAATCTTATGGAGAATAAGGATGTGTTAATATTTAACTTATTAACCAATATTTTTTGATGAAACTTGGTATTTAGCTTCATTTGGTTGAGATTCATCCATTTAAGGTAAGAAATCTTGGTTTTTGTACTTATCATGGCAGCAAACCTGCATACTCTTTTCCCATGTTATTCATATGGAGAATAGGCAAACTCTTTTATTTATGGACAGATATTGATGAAACTTACTATATGGCTTTATATGGTCGAAATAAATTTTTTCTATGCTAAAAACCTACTTTTAGTGTCCCCCATGGCAGCATACCTGCATACTCTTTCCCTATATTTATCTTAAGGAGAATAGACATTTATTTCCCTATTTATGAGCACGTGATGAAATTTTGTTTACAAGTTTAGCTGGTCAAAATTAATATTACTAATTTGGAAATTCGCTGAGTACGCAGGTCTGCTGCGACGGGGGGTATTTTTGCCTTACTTTGCCCCGTCCACATAGACTATTGATCTGTGCGTGGAACGTATTAGACAAAGTAAGGGGGTGAGCCGCTACAGTACAAGGTGAAAGGTACTGATAAAAGTCACTGGCAGAACGCGGATTCGAACCCACGACATCGCTGCCATGGTTCCGAAGTCCGGCGCGCTAACCACTACGCCACCGACTCACCCTAAATATAGACATATTCATATAATATTATTTATAATATTATATGAATAATAGTTTTATTTATAGTATTCATAGTATAGTTATAGTATATATATATAGTTATGTAGTTATGGTATATAGTATATATTATAGTTTTATTTAGTAGTTTTATTTATAATATTATTTATTATTATTATAATAATATTTAATATAGACATATTCATACCCTACATAAAATTCCGCGTAATTTGAGTACCCACATGATATATTTTTAAAATATTTCGTCTTATAGCTTTTCCGACACTTTTACCGCATTTTCCGGATTATTTAAAATTGGATCGAAATAATTTTTACATATTCGTGATCAGCTTAACATCCAATTAGAATACCCACCCTGATAAATTCAAGGTAAAAAGTCATTTCCGGTTTTTTTGATTTTCCGGGGTTTTCCGAGCTTTTCCGTGGGAAAAAAATATCATTTTCAGAACTATCAATCAGCGTGAAATTTCCGAAATTTTGAAAAAAAATTTCCATTTTCCGATGGCCGTACCTAAACTCAATAATTACCTTCGATTGATTTCATTGCACAGTTTAAATCACAAAATTGAAATTTTAACATAAATAATAACTTAACAGTGTAGTAGAATGACGAAGTTTTATCAAAATGCCTTTGGGCGCATGCATTAGGCCAGCTTTTGAGTTGAATAGAGAATTGAACGCCGAAACGAAAGTTGAAATTAGCACACAAATGTGTACATAGGCCTAGCCTAGATAATGATTGTCAACCGGCCCAAGTCGAGCCACTGTCGTAAGCGTCTGCATCTGGTATCGCACCTGGTCGATGGCGGCAGCCTAAGCAAGTGTAGGCCTATGTCCTTTGTTTTCAGTTACGGGTTTACGATCGTATGTAACGGTGTTAACCTATGGGCCTAAAGGTATTATTTCAACACTGTTTCTATTATTGTCTTAGCAATGTTACAATATTTTAAACTTGAATTGTTATTCGCCCATCCTGATAGTCTAATTAATGTAACACTTATTTAATTTGTTATGCGTCATTACTCTCCCACGGCACACCACACGTAGGCCTACTGTCATAATAGAGATAAAACTGAAATCTATTAAACTTAAGACTAAATGATAAGGTAGTGATATCCAAATAAAATGATGACATCAGCCATTTAGAAAGATAATACCCTTCACCCTGCTTCACA
This sequence comes from Neoaliturus tenellus, assembly GCA_030545055.2. Lineage (NCBI taxonomy): Eukaryota > Metazoa > Arthropoda > Insecta > Hemiptera > Cicadellidae > Neoaliturus > Neoaliturus tenellus. The sequence goes on along the minus strand of CM061535.1, from coordinate 50,767,552 downwards.
TTGATTTTTATTGACAAATTTAAATGCTTTAGGGTAGAAATTTCAGACCATTTCAGGATGTATTACCAACTGATTATTTTTAAACACAGCTGGCCTAAGTATTGAAGGAAATTTGCGAAATAGTTAATTTACCTAAGGCCTAGGTTTGAGCTTAGTTTCAGCCGAGCCTAAATTACATTTTGAAAAAACTGCATCTTCAGCCCAGTAGCCTACATGCAATAAGGACCTTTTGTATACTTTAGAATAAAGCTATCACTAATGAATCCGGGTCCTGTTATTCTAGTAATGCCAAACACTGGACTTGTTAGGTCTACTTGTTGCATAACAACTTTGTCTGATGATAAGTTATTAAGAAACCCAGATTATCATTAAAATGGCAGTGCCCGTGATAACAGTTAATAAGTCATTGACAGTAAACACATTATTCATATACGTAAATTTTTACATAGGCCAATTTCAAATCTTTTACCCTCTCACCATGACTATTCAATTATGGATTGGACCAAACGATAGGTCTTCTTGTAAATTACGCCTACGTATCTTCAGAGAAAAAAGCACTACAATAAGTTAATTGTGTTAACTGAAGTATTTAAAAGCGAAAGTTAATATATGTCTATAAAAACGAATGATTCACGAAGTGAAACTCATACTTACTTAAGAAATATTGATAAATTCGGACGAGCGACGATAAGTGAACTACTCTTGATGCCGGTCTTTAGCAAAAGAGAAAGATGGCGAAGGTGATGGCTTCTTTCATTCTTCGTTACCAAGGGAGCAATCTTCTTCTTTTCCGTAATTAGAATTGGAAACAAAAGTATGACTAAAACATCCTATACTATACGTGATGGCTGACAGTCAAAATTCAAAACCAATTTATTTAATTTTACCATTACCTATATATACAGCAATCTATATTCTTTCAGATTTATAGAAAATGATTTCACTAAGATGATTTAACTGATAAGATTAAAAGAAACAGTGAGGAGAGTCCCACAGGGATCGATTTTGGGCCCTTTGTACTTTTTAATCTATATTACCAAACTTACCAGAGTCATTAAATCAAAACGTGAGAAGACGCAGACAATACTACAATAGTAATTCCCACCAAGTATCATGAAAATAATAGTAACCTTGTCGATTCCACTCTGGACGAAGAGACGGGGTATCATAGTAGCTACGCACGTAGCAACTACAAAGTGAAAATAAACGTAGCAACTAAAACTGAATGTTCTCATAGCAACTACAAAAAGGCGGGAAAAATGAAAATTTAAATATTCGATTAGCGCCTACACAATTATTAAAATTTCTCGTTAGTGCCTATGATATCGCAGCCGCTAAAGTGTAGTTGCTAGTAGACTATTTCGTTTTTACGTAGTTTTTGTTAGATTTCTTAAATTCTCGATAGCACCGAACATCTCAGTTTCTCGATAGCGCCTACAATAATGAGCGGTAGGTAAAAGAACGAATCTTTAATGGTTCGTTCATTATCTTTACATTCCTTCTAGAGAGCAACAGCTCAAATTGGAAATTTCATCATCCTACATAAAAATCCCATAAAACATCATAATTATTCCCGCTTATCCCAGCAAGTCCCATAAAATCTCCAAACGCAGGGAAAATACCCATCTCTAGGCAACCCTGCTGGTTGCAGATGTCACGGCAGGGAAGTCGTTCAAAAGAGCTGCTCTGTAAAAGAACTGTTCACTCCGAACGACTCTGTAGGCGCTATGTTACAAATTCAATTTTAGTGGCTATGTAGAGTAGTTGCTAATCGAGATATACAGAAATTTGTCGGACCTAAAAGCTTTTTTCACTTTTAGTTGCTACAATTTAAATATATTTTACAAATCGAACAGTCAAAATCAATGTTCTAAAAAAGTATAGGTCATATTCTCGTTAACGCCTACACAAATTTGAAATGTTCTACCAGCGCCTACAAGTGTAGGCGCTAATTCACACTGCCATTTTAGTACCTATGTCAACATTCAAATTGTAGTTGCTATGAGCGTAGCTATTATGAGACCCCACGGACGAAGTTACCTTTATCTGCAAGTCACTAAAACTCAGTATCAACTCTACAAAAACCGTCCACATCAATTTCAAACCGAACAACAGTAATAGAGCTGAAGAGGACTGGCAAGGGTCTAAGATCACCCTGCCACATCAACAAAATTCCTGGGTGTAATGGTGGACCAAAACTTAAGTTGGCAATGTCACTCTGAATATCTCTCTGTAAAAAATTGGCTACAGCCCATGTAATCAGAAGAATTAGAGCAATTACAGATGAAAAAACAGCAATCCTAGCATATCACTCACTGTTCTCTTCCTATCTGCTGTTTGGAATCGTTGCTTGGGGATCTACTTCAGCGAAGAACATATGGATCGCATTCTGGTACTGCAAAAGAAAGCACTAAGGACAATTCCGCGTTTACAACCGTTGGAATAACATTGCAGACCATTCTTTATCCAAAACAATATTCTGACTGTCTATTCCCTCTATCTCTATGAGACCATTATCCTGGCCAGGCAACAATCCCCAACCTTACGACAAGAACAACACTTTTACAACACCGGCAACAAGCACAACAACGACCTACCGCAGCATAGACTTCAAAAATTTAACAAAACCCCAACATATTCAGGCTCCTTTTTTATAACCTTCTACCTCATGACCTAAAAACCTTGCCACTAACCCATGCCTTCAACAAAAAACTTAAACAATATACTTAACGGATAGACCCATACAATATCTCCAACTTTATCAATGAACACAGCACTTTCTCACGGCTCACTTCGTGAAGAAAGAAGACCCTGCTCGCAGAAGAAGATTGACGATTCCCCGATAGGCAGATTGTGGTGAAGACGCCGGATGTAAGATGTAAGATGCAATTGAATTAATTTCTTTTCCTAGCACTGCATGGAAATAATCACATTGTCACACCTGTAGACCCTACGCAAAAAAGTTCATTTCCGGTTTCCGTTTCTTTTCCGCTCTAGAGCGGCAATGTTCTTTGCCGCACGCTAAATCAAACAGCAATTTCAAGTCAGCTGTTATTACAAACCATGCCACACAGCTGTTTGTCATTGTTGCAGTTTAGTAATTGCTTCCTTTTTAGTTTGAGGTTATGTTTGATAGTTAACAATGTTTTCCAACAGAAACAAATAAAAATCATCCTAATCACATTTTGTATACAATAAAACATTAAATATGTTGCAATTATGTTGGTAGGAAAAATCTTGCGGAAAAACGAACGCAAATAGTCATTGCCGCTCTCGAAATGTTTGGCGTCAGCTGAGTCTACAATTATTCTCGAGTGGCAATAGTAATGGCAAAGTAGGGCTGCTGGGCCAGTTCAAGGTCACCCGAGCGATGATGTCATCGATGACGTCATCGGTGAGGTCATTGACCTCGATGACATCATCGCTCAGGTGACCTTGAAGTGGCCCAGTAGCCCTACTTTTGCCACTACTAGTACTTTGCCATAGATATTGTACCTCTGTTAGTAGATAATATCTATCAGTCGGTCAAGTGCCAGCTTGGCTCGGATAGCTTTGTAAGTAAGTAATTAATTCTTATCAGTCAAAGTGCAATGTTTTAAGAAAAGAAATGGAATGTGAATGTTTATTTCCAGAAAACAAGTAATACATGCACAAGGAAAACGTCATTGATTAAGAAGAAAAAAAAGAATTAACCTAAGACCTGCAACACTCTATGCAGAGAAATCAAACAGCACTCTGATAAAACTAAATAAAAAGAGTACTTACAATAATGGACTTGGACAGTAAAAAAAAAACTCATGGACCTTTGTAAAGGGGATTAGCCAATAGTAATTTTTCCACCTTTTTCTGAATTTTGTGTCATGGCAGGTTAGCTATGAGCTACATAAAGTCAAATATATATAGTTGTTATTTGTTTATTTTTAATTAAAATTAACAAAAATTAGACATATAATTTTATTTGACAGATATCTGTTTCTAAAACTGTACAAAGACTTAGTACACGATTAATAGTCTTTGTGGGTACTCTTCATCCATAATGCTCCATCTGTTGTATTTTTGTATTATATTTTATTATGTAATAAATAACTTTAATTGAATTGATATGAATTGTCTTGTTACCAATGTCAGTACCTACCTGAGACAGGAATTCGGTGCATTCTTTCAGCGTACAGTAATAATATACTTGCGATTTTATTTATTATTTTTATTTATTCTTCCAACGGACATAGCCAATTGCAATAATTTATACAAATCACTACTACACTAATTCACAATACAAAAAGCAAGAACTCACATAAAAACAAGCAATCTCTTCAAGATAAAAAAATACAATAATTACAAGAGGACAAAAATATACAACAACAATATACATAGGTCTACACATAAAAACTGCTAGCAAAATATAACTTTATGCGTGCACAAGTCTAATCCGACATGCAGTTACAACGAAAATAATGTACATTTCTTAATACAAGATGCTGAAATACATGATTTTGACTGTGGGGTGGAGAAATCTAGGTATTGAACTACTAAAATCATATATATAAAACCATCAGTTTTTTTCGCTTAAACTATTTCTTATTGAACTTAGTTTCTGTAATGTATTAAATTCGTAAAAATCATGTTTTACCATAATTCATATTTCATATGTTGGCAGTACCAAAAATCAGGCCATGTCTGCCGATCTTTCGATCATACAATATTTCAATAAAGGAATCTGATTGGCGGAGCGAATTCCAAAAGAATTCCAAACGAATTTCCTCTAATACAAACCACCAAACAGCCAGTCCAGCTCCAGATTCCATACCATACGTCAGCGATCCAACGGTTGGTGTTTTACTCTTAATATGTAGTTTTTATTTTGTACCTAGTTCCCAGTAAATTAACACGCGTGATCTACTTGGACACATAATAGTTTATATGACATTGGAAGCTTTCTGGTGGAAAATAAACGGTTACTCCCACTGACATGACCATAGCCATTCCTTAACCGTAACCAACTCATAATCTAGCCCAAGCCTTTAATCTTGTCCCCGTCAGGCAAGATGACAAGCTCATCGCCGCTTTGGTGTACGTCATTCTGCACTGAGCGCCGAGGGATGTAAGATTCTAGCAACGAACTAACTGATGTCCTTTCAAGGGCGGTCCCAGAGGGGGGGTCAGGGGGGTCATGACCCCCCCGAATTTCTTGAATATTTGTGGATGGTAATAAGCTCCATTTGCAAATAAACTCTATTTCTTCAACTGATAATTTATTGTACAGAAAAAGTATCAAGCGGAACCTTATGTTTAATTACAAATCTTTAAACCAATCTCATCGTATAAGCGTGGAGACTTTACTGACGTAAATACATAGGCTTCTCTCAGGTCGGGATCGTATAACAATCTGTTGACTATAAATCTAGGTTTCATGTTAAAAAGGGCTCATGGGCTAGTTGACGAAACAATTGACGCAGCCACATTTGACATTGACTATAACTCTAGGTTGCATGTTTAAAAGGGTTCACGTTAGTTGACGAAACAGCTGACGCCGCCACATTTGACATTGACTATAACTCCAGGTTGCATGTTAAAAAAGGGTTCACGTTAGTTGACGAAACAGCTGACGCCACCACATTTGACATTGACTATAACTCCAGGTTGCATGTTAAACAAGGGTTCACTTTAGTTAACGAAGCCACTGCAAAATTTAACATTAACTATAGCTCCAGGTTGCATGTTAAATAAGGGTTCACGCTAGTTGACGAAACAATTGACGAAGTCTCATTAATTTGACATTGACTATAACTCCAGGTTGCATGTTAAAAAAAGGGTTCACGCTAGTTGGCGAAACAATTGACACCACCACATTTGACTTTTGGTCAACTTTCATAAGATAGGTAATAATACGAGTATGTATGGTATATAAAAAACGACAAGAACCTAACTATAATAACTTCTTCACTCGATAATACACACCCTATCAACAAGGTTAACTTTTATATAAAGTGCTAAATACATGTTAATTTTTTGTCCGTGACTGGTGCCATTTTACCCACGATTCCTGCCGTTTCCTTGGCAAGCATCCCACACTTTACATGTGTTTCCTCGGTAACCAATTTTAGCTATTCTGGTTTGACGCAATCTGCTTCAAAAATTACAGTTTATACTTTTAAATGTCTGATTATTTGTTGTTTTGTTGTGTGTTTTTAAAACCTATTTGATTTGATGGTCTGAGGCTATATTGAGATAGGATACCATAGAAGCGCCAGAAACGTGTGGGTAATATGGCAAATAACAGATGGGAATGAATAAACAAAGGACTGGTTACTAAGGAAAGAGCGACAATTGTGGGTAAAATGGCACCAATCAACAGTGGACAATTTTCACTATCTGTGTAGCACTCTATATATAATTAACCTCGTTGTACCCTATAAACGGCATTGCGGCATATAAAACACTATTATAACATCTTCATTCGGTAATATGAACACTTTAATCACCTTCAAAGTTCTATTAACCCGAATATATCTTCACTATAAACTACACTAGTGGGGTGGAGAATATTCAAATATTTTCCCGCCGGTAAAAACTGACCAATCACGAGAGGTTATAATAAAGAAGGGTTCACGCACGAAATTAGAGTAAACTGGGATCCCCTATAGAAACAACTAATTTACTATTTGTTTCTACTAATTTTACCATGGAGTGTAAAACTCTGAAGTGATTAAATATGGATCTATCTGAGTTTTTAGTTTAGGACTTGGCTTATTTGGTTCAATAAAAAAAACTTGATAACATTTTTTTACCGTGACCCTCCCTAAAATGTACGGCTAGGACCGCCCTTGTGTCCTTTAGGTGTTTTTTGTTACAAAACCTATACATTCCAGTTTTTTAGGCCATTCCACTGTTGCAGTTGCTGAACCGAGCCTTCGATAACTCCGGGCCTACAAGCTCTGTTGCGTGACGTCAAAAACGGCCTACCTCATATAAATAGCATTGCTGGGTCCTGCTTCGCTTACTTTAATGCGACATATTTTGACTATATATGAGACCTACTGATTGAACCGAATTAATTACAATGTATTCTTGGATAAATTTCCTATACTTGGATATAAGGACAATAAAAGAATATGTTTTATATTTAAAAGATAACAAAAGGATAAAAAATAATAATCGTGTGACTTTTAGTGAAGGGAGGTCAGCAATTAACTGATAGTTCTCGCCTGGAAGGTCTGTACCTTTTTGTTTTCTATGCAGCTTGACCAAATACTTAATGTGACTTACGAACCACGCGAGCCGCCGAACGGGATATGAACCCGGGCCCTCGATCTGAATGATAACTCCGCAGAGAGCTCTCTACCACTGAGCTACGGCCGCTACCTAAGAAAACAAAAGAATGACATCGTCCTTTATTCGTTATAAAATTATTGTATTCCTAATTAATGGTCAAATTTGACGATAACATCAAATTGCATGATATTTGATTATCATAGTAAGGGTGAATTAACATTTATTTTTAATATAATCATGGTAATTTGAAAATTGTAAGTAAATTCAAAGTACTTTTATGATACTTTTAAATTAAATATAATGTGACAATTAATACGCTTGTATTATAAACGTCAAATTGTATCAACTTAAAATTATTCAAGATAACTTACGAAGAGATAAAAAATACATGGGAGATAGTGAGAACTTCTGCTCAAATGGGTCTCGGTGCCTTCCGCAAGGCCGTATTGACATTACATTTTATTTCAGAATAATTAATATAAAATACTGATGAAATTTTACTTTCATTCTGTTATAAATGTAATACAAAATTTTGTTAGTATGCAGCAAAGTTCATATTCTGAATAGTAAAATCGAATTATTGTTATTTTTGCGAAGTTAAATCATGATATTCCAATTTCTGTCGTCCAACGTATAATAATTGCTGTTCAATTCTATCCTGATAAAAATAAGACACAATTAAAAATACTAAATACAAAGATAAATATGATAATACTATTAAATCGGTATTCATATGATATAAGGAAACAATAAGTTTTATATTATTTCAAAAAAATGTCTTAAAGTCATTCTTTGAATAGGTACTCTTGATATACGAGCCACATCAAAAACCTTCATACATATTTTAATCTCGTGTACATTTGATTATAATCGGGAATGTTAATAATTAAATATAATAGCTCATGGTCAACTCCTTGAAGTAGACATAAAATGTATTTCTAGAATAAAATACCCTATTCTTAACATGATTAAAAAAGGTTTCTATATAGGCCTAGTGGTTTGGCGGAAACATTAACATTTTATTATAATATTATTGATTATAGAGCACTGGATTTTACAAACCTCATAGTGTTTGAGTTAACGAAAACAATGTTACAACTCTAAATATTTTAAGTAAAAAAGGTGTGAGCGCTATGAGAGTGATTAGCAGTAGTGTCTTTCCCGTAAGAAAGACTGCATGTTGGCCAGCCTTTTTCCGCGACGCGAGAGCGGGAGTTGTGGGGATATGCATGCAGGCCCGGGAGTTATCCTAGTAAATTAAAAAACCACCAATTATTTAATATATATTAAATATTTAATACATATTATACATAATATATTAACTATTTTCTTAAGTAATAAGATTTTAATAATAAATTATATAATTAATATATAGTATAAATAATATTTATATTAAATTATTTAATATATATTAAATATTTAATATATATAATATATACACAAAAACCTATATATTCCATCTCCAGCTATATTCGAGTTAGGCACCAGCTGAAACCCTTGCACACCGAAACCTCATCTGTTTATTAGTGAGTCCATGATGACAGTATTGAGTCTTTATGTTGCACTTCTTTTGTTGGAACAGCTCCAAAGGAACTTTTATTGGCACACCCATTGTAGGTTGCTGGAGATTTTCTTGAGATATTAAAGAATATTAAGGATCAGTTACTTCTGAAACCTGTGTGTGGTTTGCATTTTGTTTTATTCCTTGTTCGCTGTGATATTTCAAGTATTTTTCATGGTGTCAACAATAAAGTATCTTACGTTTAGCAAAATAGTGATGAACGACAATAACAAAGTGGTAATGACATGGCAAAAATAAAGTAAAGTTTATTTATAAAATTGTACTTATAAAAACTTGTGTATTGTGCAAACCTCTTCAAACTCTTTAATACATGATTTAGTTTCCCCGAAATACTAGGTTTCAATGTAAATTCTCTCAAAATACATCAAAAACCAATAAAATTTCCTAATTTAACGGCAAGTCCCACAAAATCCCCAAAGCTGGGGGGAAACCCCCGCTTTGTGCAACACTGGTGGCTGCTCGATGACAGGACTGCGGAAAAAACAATAAACAAAATAAGGGCTGTTTCATTCCGGCTTTGATGTTGGAAAATACAGCTTTTTATTCAAACCGGTGACATAATCCATCTGATGTCCATAACAGCAGGGCCGGCGCACCCATTATTTAGTCGAACTAGGCGACTGCCTAGAGCGGCACTTTCCCGGGGGTCGGCAAAAATGAAAAAAAAAAAAATAAAAATTTTAACTATGCCAAAATAAATATTTTTAAATCTAACGAAACACAAGTGTCACAATTAATTGTATTTAACAAGACAATTAACTGTTGAATCACTTTTAGTCAACTTTAGCAGATGACTTTTTTAGCTGTTTAGAAAAGCTCTCTGTACCGTTGCCGCCCCGTGGCACCGATTCGACCGATTGCGCCGCGCTATGAATCTGATCCGAGCAAGCGCTTGAGCAAGCTTGCGCTTATCAGTTGTAAGGGCCGTGTGCGACAGTGCCGCCCCTACAAACCTTCCCCTTTCTTCGCACCGGCCGCACCTGTGAACAACGTACTTGCCGATGTGACATTGATAACATCTATTCATCAGGTTTTAGGTTTATTAAATTAGTACATATATAAAATACTTAATATTTTTAATTTTTGTTAATGTCATCAGGATTATATATTTAATTTTGTGTTTGAAGTATTAGGTTTAGGCTTATGGTTTATGATTTACCACGTAGATGATTTAAGCTTGCTGTATGTTAACCTGTAGGCATGTCGCACACTACGGCAGACCAGCTCAGGCAGACCAGGTCAGACCGTTCCGGCAAAATTCGGAAGCCATGTATTCAAATGTAGAGCCGCACACTACGTCAGGTCAGACCGCTTCAGTTCAGTCCGGTCAGACCGTCTCCGGCACTTTTCGGTCAGCGAGCGAGACGCCGGCCCGCGGCCAGTAAACCAGTGTTGTGCAATAGCTCGTGCGGTCCGTACACAGTTCTGTGGTAAGTTGCTGTGATTAGTTCAAGCAGTAGTTAAAGATGAGTTTTGATGAAAGATTAATTTCTGCAGTACAGCTCCAAAAACTTTTCGTAACTCATACGAAAATATCTAAAGAATCTTACGTTGTCGTTTTTTAAACTTGGGAAAAGAGTATGATACTCTCCCTCACTATTCCGAGCGACATTAATACTGTGCACCCAAAATTTCCTCCTTTTTTCTCCTGGTTTTTTGGGCCTTCTGGTCCTCTTCCGCAGCAAGTGCCAATGCTACTATAGCAGTTTCTTCATCACTACTACTAGAACCCATCGCACAATCGCACTAATCGCACTGAACAAGAATACACAAAGCATACATGCAGCCAATGCCGCTGTCTGTCGACTACTGACTGAGGTTGGCGCTCAAAAAACGCCTGAGATGAGCGTACTGACCGGACGTAGTGTGTGGGAAAACTGCCGGACCTGAGCGGTCTGAGCTGGTCTGCCGTAGTGTACGACAAGCCTATAACCTGTTCACATAATCAATATACTAAAATGTTGTCAATTTGACTTGTTGTGACTTTACAATTTGGTTATCAAAATTGGGCTATGTAAAATGAGTAAGAGTATGCCTAGTCAAAATTGGGACCTACTATATTCGTCCTTTTCATATTATGCCACCAGTAGCAGCGTCTTACCGCACCAGTGAAAGGGTGGATCCATGTTGGGTCTATTTACTATAAGACGATGATTGTTAAACCTTACCCCGCCATTTGTCATAACTGGAAACTTCTAATAAAAAAATTTATAGTAAACAATTCTTTATTTTTTGCCCAATTGATGGTTTAGAATAAGTTGTATATGAATTTTAATCATATACCGTTTGTTTGAACCACGTTTTAAATGTCATTAAAAATTTGATTTGTTATTTCCATTTTGTAAAAAAAATTGATGGTTTAGAATAAGTTGTATATGAATTTTAATCATATACCGTTTGTTTGAACTACGTTTTAAACGTCATTAAAAATTTGATTTGTTATTTCCATTTTGTAAAAAAAACAAACTATAATTGATATAAAAAATATACCTCACAAACTGTATCCGGCATGATGAACCCTTTATTTAGAGCTAAAAATCAGTTTTTATCACATAAAGAAGTTATTGCGTTTCCCGTTTAACATTGCTCTTATGGGGAGTAGATGGAATACAATTGACTCTAATGCCCTTGAAACACCGGAGTTTCGTTCCTCGCTTGTAACCATAACTTCAAGTGGCATTGCCCCTGAAAATCAGCCAATTTCGGTAACGTGCGGCACTGCATTGCTAGCCTACTAGCAGCGGCAAGCATGGTGGCGCTACTATATAGTTTGTCAAGTCCCTTTCTCATCGTTTAGTCTTTTAGATTTCATTATTGACACACAAATGTAACTGTGAATGTGCAAAATAGAATAAAGAAATAATATATCATGGAAAACGATCTACCGTGCACTGTAAATTTGTGTAGATGTTTTTGTAGATTTTCGAGGTTATGGGTAGGTTTGGGGTGGTGAAAAGGGAGGGGGGAAGGGGCGGCAAATATAACATTTTACCTACGGCGGCAAAAGTGCAAAAGCACCGGCCCTGCATAACAGTAACATGCACCATATGTTTTTTTGTTGTTGTTTAGCTATCAGGCAAGTGACGTATTGGGTATAAAAAATAGATCTTTTTACCAGCTAATGAGATAGCCCTTAGAACAGTTTTCCCCAGTATTGGCTCGATGGTATATGGAGAGGCAGTCGTTCAGAAGAACTGTTTTTTTAAAAAGAGAGTTGTTCAATCCGAACGATTCTGTAGTAACTATTTAACGAATTTTATTTTATTGGCTATGAGGAGTAATTGCTAATAAACATATACAGAAATTTGTCATAACTACTCAGCTTTTTCACTTTTAGTTGCTACAAGAGGATCGATCATAAATTTACCCATAACAGTAAAATCAAATTCAATGTTCCAGCAAGCAAATGAGCTAACAAAACAACAAAAAGTTGGCGATAACAGACACTTGATGTTTTCATTTTAGTGCATTTAAAACATTCGAATAATAGTTGCTATCATCATAGTTGCTGTGAAACCCCACGACATTCGTATTGAATTTTGAATGTGAATTTTATTGTTCGAGTGGGTCGGTCCCAAATAGTTCAGTCCGGCTGGGCTTTCCAGTTCCAGGGGTCGAGTGAAAATCCACAAATGAAATTTCCCCAGGAAAGTAAATGTTCCGTGTGTTCGTATACTGAGCGTTAGCCCAAGGATGACTCAGAGGTGACCTTCGAAACAAGTTTTCGCCAATATGTCGTCTCTCATCATAGTCATCCAAGGACGAAGCCGAATTTCCTTAATGTTCCTCGGATGTTGGATTTTCCCCAAATCGTCACATTCCCTAAAATGAAGCTAGGGTGGTAGATAGCCTTCACAGCTACTAGGATGCCGAGTGTGCGTTGGCAAGCTAGGAAGGGAGAGACGGGTGGTTGGAAAATGTAATTGATTTAAATTGATCTTAATTGATTGTAACTTTTCAAAATCTCTATCGTATCTCGTGAACGGTTTTGAATAGCCTAGTCGGCTAGTAGGATGCTGGGTATGCGTCAACACCTAGGACGGGTGTGATAGGTCATAAGGAAGTATAAGCTAACCTTAACCGAATTTAAAACACCCCGGTCGGTAGTCAAAATCGAAGAAAACAGAATTACCGTATATAGTGAACGGGTTCGAATAGCCTAGACGGCTAATGGGATGCTGATTATGCGTCAGCAAACAAGGATGGGTGTGTTAGGGTATAAGGAAGTGTAAACTAACCTTAACTGAATTTACAACACCCCGGTCGATAGTCAAAATCGAAGAAAACAGAATTTCCGTATATCGTGAACGGGTTCGAATAGCCTAGACGGCTAATGGGATGCTGATTACGCGTCAGCAACCAAGGATGGGTGTGGTAGGGTATAAGGAAGTGTAAACTAACCTTAACTGAATTTACAACACCCCGGTCGATAGTCAAAATCTAAGAAAATCAAATTACCGTATATCGTGAACGGGTTCGAATAGCCTAGACGGCTAATAGGATGCTGATTATGCGTCAGCAACCTAGGATCGGTGAGGTAGGATATAAGGATAACTTAAAATAACTTTCTGGCCACTTTAGTTGTTGACGGTTTCCATAACGTATTTTCCTAACCTCAAAGCTAGGTTAACCAACTATTAAATTTCGCGCACTGGCAGTTCAGATTTATTATTTATGGACTGCCTCTAAATCACATTTGTGTTGCTATGACAGCCTTTAACAAAATATCTTCTTTGCTAATACCAATTTAATCAAATATTGTACCATGACAAATTGAAATTTCAATCAGTGAAACAACAAATAAATTTCGTCTATGAATGAAATAAATGAGAATATAATTCGGGGTACACAACGTGTGTTACACTTAACCAATTTCTAATACAATACAAGTCAATGATAGTTCGAGACTTACTTTGGATTAGACGTTTTCGTTTCGGGTTCACCACACAGACTGACTGCCGGTCGGCGGCCGCTCTGGTTTTGTTAACGGGATCAGGCCGGTCATGCGCAGAAACGTGTTTCGGCAGTCTGTCGGCGACACGGCGGCGGCCGTACCGGAGCGGCTGACTGCCTTTGCCCTGCTTGGAGGTTATGTTCAACCTCTGAACTAATCGAAATGCCACTCGGTGGGGTCTCGATGACCAAAAAAAAAATGATTCTTGGACGATGATAAAAATAAACTAATGATTCTTGGGTGATGATCGAAATAAAATTATATCTGTGGCAAAATAATAACAAAAAAAGTAAGGTGAAAAAAATGAACCCTTACACCCTCCACTCACTTCGAGTGAAAAAAAGAAAATAAAAAAGAAAAAAATCTGTGTTCTCCTCGAACTTCTCAACTTCCTCAGATGATCTCTCTTCTGCAGATCCTGAATCCTTACTGGGCCTCTACTGCAGGCCATGCCTGAGATCCTCTCAGGAAAACAAAACCCTCTTACCGAAAAACTCTCCTCTTCGAGGAAAAGAAAGCCTGATGTGCTTGAAGCCATCTGCTGACACAGCAGGCGCTACGAGCAACCTGCGTATGCGGCAGGTGGATGGCTGTTGATCGCAGATACCCACCTCTTAAGGTCCTTTACGTGGGCTCTATTGGTTGAACTCCCTTTGGAATCCTGGAGTTCATAGATATTTGCACCAACTTTACCCCGTATTACGTAAGGACCATCGTACCGCGCCGCTAGTTTTGCGGCAAACGCATCTTCCGCTGAAGAAAGGTGATGTTGCAGCAACCACACTTGGTCACCCACCTTATAATTCTCATCTCGCCTTCGGAGATTATAATACTTCGCTTGCTGCTTGCTCGCCTTCTCCAGGTTCACCCTACATCGGTTGGCAATTTGGCGGAATCTATCGAGTCGTTCTTTATTCATCTTCGCATAGTCCGACTCATCATGGTTTTCGTCTGCGGGAACTTCTATTGGGCCGTGCAGAGCGTTTGGCGTGCGAAATTCCCGCCCAAAGTTCAGCATCGCTGGGGTGAAACCAGTGGAGTCATGCGTTGCTGTATTTATTGCATACCGGAACTCGCCGAGATAATTGTCCCAAGTGCGATGATCTCCTTTGACATATTGCGCGATCATTGTCTTGAGAACCCTATTAGATCTCTCCACGGGGTTTTCTTGTGGTGAGTAGGGTGCGGTCAACTGATGTTCCACTCTCCAACACCTGAGCAATTCGCGCCATATCTTGGTCGTGAACTGAGATCCGTTGTCTGTGATCGCTACTTCCGGTGCCCCGTATCTTAGCAGTACCACCTCTCTAAAGGCGTTCGTCACAGCGAGTGAGGTTGCTGACCGCAGTGGTGCCACTTCTACCCATTTCGTAAAGACGTCCTGAACAACTAATAGGAACCTTGCTCCTTTCTTCGATCTCGGCAAAGGACCCACGAGGTCGGCGGTTATGGTATACCACGGGCCAACAGATTTACGGTACGCCATCTTGCCGGCTGGCTTCTTCTGCTCAACTTTGTGCGTTTGGCACGAAGTGCATCTCCTAAAGTAAGCCCTAATCTCCTTGAGCATTCTGGGCCAATAATATCTCTGCTGTACCCGTTTAATTGTTTTCCGACTCCCTAGATGTCCTGCTGTTTCTAAGTCGTGATTTTCCTTAAGTATCGCCTCTCGTTCTACTTTCGGGACACACAGCTTCCACTGCAGGGCTTGATCCGTGAGTTTGTTGTTCTTGCTTAGCTTCCTTTTAAAGAGTTTGCCGTCACGAATGAGAAGATCTTCAAATTTTCCTGGATTTCGTTCGACTTTCGAGAACACCTTCCCATACCAATTGTTACCATCCTCAGCTTCGCCACTTGGGGTTCGTATGTCTGACACGCAGACCTGGGGATCTATGAGGTCCGTAACCGGGTACCGAGAAAGGGCGTCGGCCACTTTGTTTAAGGTGCCCTTCCGGTATTGAATTTCGAAGTCGTGTTTTTGCAATTCGAGAACCCATCTTGCTAATCTGCCCGATGGTTGTTGAAGATTCATCAGCCACCTCAACGCCTGATGATCTGTAACTGCAATAAACTTGTATCCTTCCAAATACGGTCGAAACTTCTTAACGGCCCACACAAGGGCAAGGCACTCTTTCTCCGTCACGGTGAATTTCCTTTCGCTGTCTGACAATAGACGACTAGCGTATGCGATGACATATTCCTTCTTTTCGATCCGTTGAGTGAGAGCAGCTCCCAGGCCTTCGCCTGAAGCGTCAACTTGTAACCAAAAGATGTGCTCAAAATTCGGGCAAGCCAATATCGGTGTCGTTGCTAACTTTTGCTTCAACAATTCGAAAGCCTTCTGCTGTTCATCGGTCCAATTCCATTGAGTTGTTTTGCGCAAAAGTTTCGTTAACGGGGCCACTTCCTTTGCGAAGTTATCCACAAACCTTCGGTACCATGAGGCGAGTCCTAGGAAACTGCGCAATGAGCGCACAGATGTCGGGACCGGAAAGTCCTGGATAGCGCGCACTTTCTCAGTATCCGTTTTAATACCTCTATCATCAACAATGTGGCCCAAATACTTGAGTTCCCGCTTTCCAAACTGACACTTTTCGGGGTTCAGTTTCAGGCCAGCTGAGCGCAGGCGTTTAAAAACTTCCTTAAGTAGCTCCAAATGTTCTTCGAAGGTCTTGCTAACAATGATGAGATCGTCCAAATAGGCAAAAGCTTTTGGCTCTAATTCGGGTCCAATCACTTTGTCCAAGAGTCGTTGAAAGGTCGCTCCAGCAGAGTGCAGCCCAAACGGCATGACGACAAATTGATAAAGGCCTTTCCCAGGAACTGTGAAGGTGGTAATCGGTCTGCTTTCCTTGGCGAGTGGGACTTGCCAATATCCTTGCTTCAAATCTAGAGTCGATATAAACTTTGCTTCTCGTAGTTTTTCCAATATGGAATTTATCTGAGGTAATGGATATGCATCTTTCTCGCTTATCTGGTTTATCCTTCTAAAATCGATACAGAAATGGTACTTTCCCGTGCTTTTCTTAACAAGTACGACAGGGCTCGAGTACGGGCTAGACGAAGGTTCTATCACTCCTTCCGCTACCATTCGATCCACTTCTTCATCAATGACTTTCAGCATTGCCGGATTCCGAGGGTAATATCGTTGCTTGATGGGTCCAGCACTTTTTAGTTTTATCGTGTGTTCAACCAATGACGTGCGGCCTGGCATGGCTTCAAATTTAGGTAGCTCTTCTTTCAATAACTCCTGTAGCTGTTGACTCTGTACCAAACTGATCTCACGAGCTGTCGATCGTTCCGGCTGGGTGGAGAACACTTCAGATACTTTCATTGTGTGTTCGGCATCTCGGTCTTCCTCCGACGGTGTTTCCAATGAGGTTCTGATCGTAACCAGACCTAGTCGTTTTATGACATCCATCCCCAGAATAATTTGAGCACTGAGATTCGGCAAATGCGCCATTCTAACTTTCATCGTAGCACCTATTATCTCTATGGGCACCGCGAAAGATTGGTGTATGGGCGCTTCGGATTTATCCGCCATAGACACTCTTATCCCCTGACGGTCTGGGACAACTTTATCTTCTAGAAAACTTGCTACACGGTCATCAATCAGTGAAATAACAGATCCCGTGTCAATCAAGGCATCAAATTCGTGATCAAATAACTTTATTTTTATATACGGTCGGGAATCATGTTTACTCTCATTCGCGTCGGTATCCTCGTCCTCAATCGTCCCTAGTTGGTAGTTGGAGGTCGTTGTTCTTCTGTCCTCGGACTCCGGTGACCCCCTTGCTCCGTTGTCCTCCTCTCGTTTCCCTGTGCTCTGCACTCACACGTAGTAGTCCTTACACCAGGTTTCTTGCAATTGAAGCATTTCAATACCCTGGGTCTTCTACAATCCCGATAGATATGTCCAACTCTATCGCAATTCCAACAGATCTTCGGTGCCGGAGTTTCGTTCTGAGCTGAGTTGCCATAAGCAGGGGCAGTCCTTCGTGGTTCCCATCTTTGGCTTGGTTTGGCTCGTTCAGCCCTCCGGAAAGTTGAAGTACCATCTTTGTTGTACACTCCATGAGGGTTCACTCGTTCTATCGGCAAAGCATCTCTGACTTCGTTGCCACCCGCTGGGGTGGTGACGTTTGCTGCTGAACACGCTGATTTAAAGTTGGGCTTAGCCTTCCCTTGGAAAGCTGTCTCGGGTACTAGAGCTTGCGCTGGGCTTGGAGGTGGTTTATAGTTGGCCTTTTCTCTCAACGATGTCTCGTATTCCTCAGCAACTCTCAATAGGCCAGAAAGATCAACAAAGTCCCACCTCCTCACATACATCTTATAATTCGGGTGCATGTTATAGTAGATCCTGTCGAGCCTCTGGCTCACTGAGAAGCCTCCTCGCCTACGAATTAATGTTGAAATTGCCACCACAAATTGTCTAAACAATTCTCCTTCTCCTTGGGTCCTCGTTCTTATCTCATCGTCTAAGTGTCGCAAATATCCAGGGGGGAAATACTGAACTTGGAAGTCTTTTAGGAAGTCCATGAATGATGTCCAAAACCCTCGACTGTTCCTATACCAAAGAAGAGCACTGTCTTTCAGTAGTTCTGGAAGCGCTTTTAGCATCCTCTCGGGTGGGATATCGTAAGATTCCATTAACTCGTGTAGTCGCTCTAAGAAGGATATGGCGTCACCGTCCTTTTTACCATCAAACCTTACGTTCCATTTCCTGACAACATTGCAAAGTGCTGCAACTGTTGAGAATTTTTCGGGGTCCCTCTCCCCCATGAGTAATGGATCCTTCAAAACGTCAGAGGTGCCCCGAGGGTTAGAGACAAATCCGGTATCCCGAAGACTGTGGGATGTTGTATACTGTCCGTGGGTCGAGCGTTCTCTTTCCGAGACTCGGTAGTCAAGTGGAGGAGACAGTGTCGATGGTCCTTGCGGCAATTTCATCATTCCGTCTTTTGGTCCACTAATGGTCGTCCGTCTCTCGTGAACCTGTCGAGGCTTCTGATGACTTGGGGGTGAAGAAAAATTCGGAAAAACTCCTGCGCCATGCAAAGCTTGCGTTTCCCCAGGAACTCTTGTTAGAATTCTCCGCACCTCCTCAAACTGGCGGTTGGAGGCAAACCTAGGATTTCTCGAACACTAGTCGATTCTAACTCCAATGGGTTGAGAGGTGCAGGGGTGATATCCAACGCTCCAGCCCCTCCTTTCTCTTCTTTTGGATCTACCACAGGGCCTGAAGTCGGTGCCTTGGCTATTCCTAATCTCGCAAGTCGCACGAGCTCTGCCCTAAGCTGCTCTGCCATGCCTTCTATCGGGGCTCCGAGTTTGCTGAGCTCTGATCGTAGTTGTCCTTTATTAAGGCCATAGACCCAACTGACTCTAAGATCCGGCTCTGTCGAAATCGTTTCCGAAGGGTTGATAGGTAGAGATGGCGTGGTAGTAGAGGCGATCTCATGGCCGGCCGTTGTCGCAGGAATTTTCGGTGGATTATTTCCAGACCCATCATCCTCTATAACATTGAAAGCAAGGAGCAGCCTGAACGGTTTCAGAAAGCGTTCAAAGTTGTATGGCATCACGGTGGCTCAAAATCTCGTTTTCACTTAATCGAAGTTTTTTTTTGACCTTGATACTACTTTAACAGTAGTCCCTGTTCGGGCGCCAACTTTGTGAGAAAATTTCGGGGGCTGTGAATTTTATTGTTCGAGTGGGTCGGTCCCAAATAGTTCAGTCCGGCTGGGCTGACGTTCCAGGGGTCGAGTGAAAATCCGCAAATGAAATTTCCCCAGTAAAGTAAATGTTCCGTGTGTTCGTATACTGAGCGTTAGCCCAAGGATGACTCAGAGGTGACCTTCGAAACAATGTTTCGCCCATATGTCGTCTCTCATCATAGTCATCCAAGGACGAAGCCGAATTTCCTTAATGTTCCTCGGATGTTGGATTTTCCCCAAATCGTCACCTTCCCTAAAATGAAGCTAGGGTGGTTGATAGCCTTCACAGCTACTAGGATGCCGAGTGTGCGTCGGCAAGCTAGGAAGGGAGAGACGGGTGGTTGAAAAATGTAATTGATTTAAATTGATCTTAATTGATTTGAACTTTTCAAAATCTCTATCGTATCTCGTGAACGGTTTTGAATAGCCTAGTCGGCTAGTAGGATGCTGAGTATGCGTCAGCACCGAGGACGGGTGTGATAGGTTATAAGGAAATATAAGCTAACCTTAACCGAATTTAAAACACCCCGGTCGGTAGTCAAAATCGAAGAAAACAGAATTACCGTATATAGTGAACGGGTTCGAATAGCCTAGACGGCTAATGGGATGCTGATTATGCGTCAGCAACCAAGGATGGGTGTGGTAGGGTATAAGGAAGTGTAATCTAACCTTAACCGAACTCACAACACCCCGGTCGATATTCAAAATCGAAGAAAACAGAATTACCGTATACCGTGAACGGGTTCGAATAGCCTAGACGGCTAATAGGATGCTGATTACGCGTCAGCAACCAAGGATGGGTGTGGTAGGGTATAAGGAAGTGTAAACTAACCTTAACTGAATTTACAACACCCCGGTCGATAGTCAAAATCGAAGAAAACAGAATTTTCGTATATCGTGAACGGGTTCGAATAGCCTAGACGGCTAATGGGATGCTGATTACGCGTCAGCAACCAAGGATGGGTGTGGTAGGGTATAAGGAAGTGTAAACTAACCTTAACTGAATTTACAACACCCCGGTCGATAGTCAAAATCTAAGAAAATCAGAATTACCGTATATCGTGAACGGGTTCGAATAGCCTAGACGGCTAATAGGATCGGGTTCGAATAGCCTAGACGGCTAATGGGATGCTGATTACGCGTCAGCAACCTAGGATCGGTGAGGTAGGATATAAGGATAACTTAAAATAACTGTCTGGCCACTTTAGTTGTTGACGGTTTCCATTACGTATTTTCCTGACCTCAAAGCTAGGTTAACCAACTATTAAATTTCGCGCACTGGCAGTTCAGATTTATTATTTATGGACTGCCTCTAAATCACATTTGTGTTGCTATGACAGCCTTTAACAAAATATCTTCTTTGCTAATACCAATTTAATCAAATATTGTACCATGACAAATTGAAATTTCAATCAGTGAAACAACAAATAAATTTCGTCTATGAATGAAATACATGAGAATATAATTCGGGGTACACAACGTGTGTTACACTTAACCAATTTCTAATACAATACAAGTCAATGATAGTTCGAGACTTACTTTGGATTAGACGTTTTCGTTTCGGGTTCACCACACAGACTGACTGCCGGTCGGCGGCCGCTCTGGTTTTGTTAACAGGATCAGGCCGGTCATGCGCAGAAACGTGTTTCGGCAGTCTGTCGGCGACACGGCGGCGGCCGTACCGGAGCGGCTGACTGCCTTTGCCCTGCTTGGAGGTTATGTTCAACCTCTGAACTAATCGAAATGCCACTCGGTGGGGTCTCGATGACCAAAAAAAAAAAAAAAAATGATTCTTGAACGATGATAAAAATAAACTAATGATTCTTGGGTGATGATCGAAATAAAATTATATCTGTGGCAAAATAATAACAAAAAAAGTAAGGTGAAAAAATGAACCCTTACAACATTATTGGTCATAAAAATCCCGGCGGAACACAGTAATGGGAAAATGGTAATTGTTTATAACCTGTGCATGATGGAAATGTTGTATAGTCAGAACTGATGTACTGTGGCTGAAGGTAAGTTTTAATGATTTGAAAGTTTTAAGGGGGTTTCCTCAAAATAGGGATGAAATCCGATAACTAAGATTAATTCTTAATGTTTGATTTTTAATGGAGTAGCCGTTATGGAAAGTTTTTTTCGTATTTTCTGAATTTGTATGATTTATATGAGGATTTTGGTTATTTGTGAGATACACAAAACAAACAAATAAAAAAGAGTTTACAAAAATATTATGTTTGGTAATGTCTGTGAATTATCATGAAATATAATTATATATTTTTGAAACGTATTTTAGAATATGTTAAAAGATCACCAGCCCCAAGAAAACAATAAAATTTGGATTTCATCTGCCTACATAACAACTGGCAACCCTAACACCATTATGTAAATTCAATGCTAACACTGAATGAGCTGTCGTTCACTAGAATCGAATGTAAATAAATTATAGCGAGTAACGAATCATTCAAGAGTAGTAAAACTCGTTTTATTCCTTCTGTTCATCTTTGTCGGTGCTACGAGGAACTTTAGTTAATTTAACTATTGTCTCTGGCACCTGCAATAATACAAACCCAAGAAATTTTAACCCCCCCCCCCCCCGTCTGAAAATTTTATAAAAAAAACAACGTTTCTTCCTGAGAATAGCAGGAATCTGTTAGGTGATTAATAGATTGTTATTACATTTTTTATTTTACTTCTTTCTTCATAAAGATTTCAACAAAATTAATTTGCCATGTTGAGGTTACTACTAACCAAGGTCTGTAGAGGAAAAAGCATAACTTCTTCCTGAGGTCTATTTTGTGTTCCGAATATGAAGCGCCAAAACTAAAACGGAAGTCAAGTTACGTTAGTAGTGTGTTTTGGTTACTTCTGGACCGGAAGTAGCAGCTGCCCGGGAGCAGTTGCCCGGGCAGCTGGCGCCAGCTGCCATGCCATATAGCTTCCGGTGGGGGTTAGAGGGTATATATCAGATGCTGTCGCCATATGCCATGCCATATAGCTTCCGGCTGGGCAGATGGTGAAATAATCAGATGGCGAGAGCACAGGCCCTCGGTAATTGGCCCATAAATTAACCAGGTGCAGCTGGCGAGGGTAAGGTGACGGGGTAGGTTGGAGGGGTTAGAATTTAAGAATAAAATTTATCATAGGCGAGGGTAGGATTCGAACCCGGCCCGCTGGCATGTAAGGCCGGCGCTCTACCATTTAGCTACCGAGGTACTTGGTGAAAGGGAGTGTAAATGTGTCTGATAATATTGTGCCTGTGGTTCGCTTCTTGTCCACCAGAGAGCAGCACGTACTACGACTGTGGCAAGTTTCAAATTCCGCCACCAGAGTTCAGCATGTACTAGGGCTGCAGCTAGTTCACTATTTTTCCAACAGATAGCAGCACGTGTTATGGCTGCACCCAGTTTACCCCAAAATATCCCCACAAATTACCCAAATTACCCTGGAATTCCCCAAAATACCCTGCAATTTCCCAAATTTCCTCGCAGTCTTACCAACTTATGTCATTCACTATAAAACAAGAACATATGAAATGCTGGGGTATATACTATAAAAAGTGGATAAAACCCAAAACTGTTGGCAATACAGTATATAAAATCAACCAACTTACGTCATTCACTATAAAACAAGATCACCTGGATCGCCCGGAACAAGAACATATAAAATGCTGGGGGCTATACTATAAAAAGTGAATAAAACCCAAAGATGGCTGCAGGCTGCAATACAGTATATAAAATCAACCAACTTATGTCATTCGCTAATCAACAGTTATACTATATGAAATGTACCTGTGGCTAGTTCTCAGCGTCAATGGCTATAACGTCGAATGTACATAATCAACGGTTATACTATATAAAATGAAAACTCTACTATATTATTTAATATACACCAATGACTATAATGTTAAATCTAGTTATACTATATGAAATGTGCCCAAGGCTATACTATATATTATGCATTGATGACTTTACGTTAAATATGCGCGATCAATGCTTATACTATATGAAATGCATTCGCCGCTATACTATACAAAACATCAATGAATATAATGTTAAATAAACATGATCAACGCTTATACTATATGAAATGTACCTGTGACTAGTTCTCTGCATCAATGGCTATAATGTAAAATGTATATAATCAAAGGTTACACTGTATAAAATGAAAATGCTACTTTACTATATAATATACATCAATGACTATAATGTTAAATATTTCTAATCTAGTTATACTATATGAAATGTGTCCAAGGCTGTACTATAAAAAGTGAATAAAACCCAAAAATGTTGGCTATACAGTACACAAAATCAATGGCTAGAAGCTGTTAAGCAACCAACAACGTTATCATACTATATACGACGCATACAGTACTATATAAAGTGAATAACATGCAAACTTCAGCTTAAAAAACATAAAAATGGCTAATATCTCGAAAACGGTGCGTCCTAGAGGTCCGGGGACCCAAAAAAACTACCTACTACGTAATAGAGGTACCCCCCCAGGGGGTGGATACCCATAATTAAAAAATTAACCAAAATGTTGCTGATTGCATCTAAAAAATGAAGGGACAATGAAGGGGCAAAACTTTGATATTCCATATCTTAGGAATGGCTCTATGTATTAACTTCATAGTTGGTATGTATGTACACTTACTTGCTGTCTACAAATGCATGGCAAAAAGTATCCAAAAAATGAAGGCGCAAAAAAGTTTTTATTTTATATCTTTTGAATGGCAATATGTATTTATTTCAAACTTGGTATGTGTATACATGTAATGTTAACATGTAATAAAATGCTAAAAATAACTTTCCAGATCTAAGGTCAAACAGTCAAAAATAAAAAAATCCTAAAATTAACATTATTATTGTCCTTCGCTAGCGTAGAGCTTTACCTTTGAGTCACTAGGCATTTGAAATTATTAGTATGTGTGTACACTTATTTGGTGTCTACAAATGCATGGCACGAGGTATCCAAAAAATGAAGGCGCAAAACAGTTTTATTTTATATGTTTTAAATGGCATTATGGATTAACTTCTTACTTGGTATGTAGGTTGGTATAAGTAAACATTAATTGTTTACCATTGCGTGGTGGGGTGCATCCAAAAAATGAAGGGGCAAAACTTAAATATTGTATATCTCAGGATTGGCTGGACCGATTAACTTCTTACTTGGTATGTAGGTTGGTATGAGTAAACATTAAATGTTTACCATTGCGTGGCGAAGTGCATCCAAAAAATGAAGGGGCAAAACTTAAATATTGTATATCTCAGGATTGGCTGGACCAATTAACTTCTTACTTGGTATGTAGGTTGGTATGAGTAAACATTAAATGTTTACCATTGCGTGGCGAAGTGCATCCAAAAAATGAAGGGGCAAAACTTAAATATTGTATATCTCAGGATTGGCTGGACCAATTAACTTCTTACTTGGTATGTAGATTGGTATGAGTAAACATTAAATGTTTACCATTGCGTGGCGAAGTGCATCCAAAAAATGAAGGGGCAAAACCTAAATATTGTATATCTCAGGAGTGGCTGGACCGATTAACTTCTTACTTCGTATATAGGTAGGTATGGGTAAACATTAAATGTTTACCATTGCGTGGCGGGGTGCATCCAAAAAATGAAGGGGCAAAACTTAAATATTGTATATCTTAGGAGTGGCTGGTCCGATTAAATTCTTACTTTGTATGTAGGTTAGTATGAGTAAACATTAAATGTTTATAATTGCGTGGCGGGGTGCATCCAAAAAATGAAGGGGCAAAACTTAAATACTGTATATATCAGGATTGGCTGGACCGATAAACTTCTTACTTGGAATGTAGGTTGGTATGAGTAAACATTAATATTTGACATTGCATGGCGGGGTGCATCCAAAAAATGAAGGGGCAAAACTGAAATATTGTATATCTCAGGAGTGGCTGGACCGATTAACTTCTTACTTGGTATATAGGTTGCTATGAGTAAACATTAATTGTTTACCATTGCGTGGCAGGGTGCATCCAAAAAATGAAGGGGCAAAACCGAAATATTGTATATCTCCGGAGTGGCAAGACCGATTAACTTCTTACTTGGTATGTAGGTTGGTATGAATAAATATTAAATGTTTATAATTGTGTGGCGGGTCGCATCCAAAAAATGAAGGGGCAAAACTTAAATATTGTATATCTCAGGAGTGGCTGTTCCGATTAAATTCTTACTTGGTATGTAGGTGTATATGAGTAAACATTAATTGTTTACCATTGCGTGGCAGGGTGCATCCAAAAAATGAAGGGGTAAACCTGTAATATTTTATATCTCAGGATTGGCTGGACCGATAAATTTGTTAATTGATATGTAGGTGTGTATAAATAAACATTAATGGTTTAGAATTGCATGGTGGGATGCATCCAAAAAATGGAGGGGCAAAATTTAAATATTGTATATTTCAGGAGTAGCTGGACCGATTAACTTCTTACTTGGTATGTTGGTGTATATGAGTAAACATTAAATGTTTACCATTGCGTGGCGGGATGCATTCAAAAAATGAAGGGGCAAAACCGAAATATTGTATATCTCAGGAGTGGCTGGACCGATTAACTTCTTACTTGGTATGTAAATTGGTATGAGTAAACATTAAATGTTTATAATTGCGTGACAGGGTGCATCCAAAAAATGAAGGAGCAAAACCGAAATATTGTATATCTCCGGAGTGGCAAGACCGATTAACTTCTTACTTGGAATGTAGATTGGTATGAGTAAACATTAATTTTTGACATTGCATGGCGGGGTGCATCCAAAAAATGAAGGGGCAAAACTGAAATATTGTATATCTCAGGAGTGGCTGGACCGATTAACTTCTTACTTGGTATATAGGTTGCTATGAGTAAACATTAATTGTTTACCATTGCGTGGCAGGATGCATCCAAAAAATGAAGGAGCAAAACCGAAATGTTGTATATCTCCGGAGTGGCAAGACCGATTAACTTCTTACATGTCATGTAGGTTAGTATGAATAAATATTAAATGTTTATAATTGCTTGGTGGGTCGCATCCAAAAAATGAAGGGGCAAAACTTAAATATTGTATATCTCAGGATTGGCTGGACCAATAAACTTCTTACTTGGCATGTAGGTGTATATGAGTAAACATTAAATGTTTACCATTGCGTGGTGGGATGCATCCAAAAAATGAAGGGGCAAAACCGAAATATTGTATATCTCAGGAGTGACTGGACCGATTAACTTCTTACTTGGTATGTAGGTTGGTATGAGTAAACATTAAATGTTTAAAATTGCGTGGCGGGGTGCATCCAAAAAATGAAGGGGCAAAACTTAAATACTGTATATCTCAGGATTGGCTGGACCGATAAACTTCTTACTTGGAATGTAAGTTGGTACGAGTAAACATTAATTTTTGACATTGCATGGCGGGGTGCATCCAAAAAATGAAGGGGCAAAACCGAAATATTGTATATCTCCGGAGTGGCAAGACCGATTAACTTCTTACTTGGTATGTATGTTGGTATGAATTAGAGGTGTGCGGATAGTGAAATTTTTTTTCGGATCGGATTCGGTTCGGATAGTTAAGATTCGGATCGGTTCGGATCGGATAGTAACAGGATCGGATCGGATAGTTTTCGGATTCGGATTTTTGCGCAGTAAACCGAAAGACAAACAGTTAACCGATTTGAAGCCACAATTTTTAGGTTAGATCTAGGCCTTGATTATAAAAACTGTTTAGGAATATCAAAATCAATTAATTTAATAAAAATTCAAAAGCTTTAAAACAAAGTCAATTTATAATTTGTCATGATCACTGTAAACATTAATTGGCCCTAGGCCTAAATGAACATGTCAACATTATTTTGAACTAGCCCTAACCTAAGCTCTAATTAGAGTTGCTATAGGCCTAGGCCAAAACTACTCACCAGGCAAACATCCCAGTGTACAATATAACAAAGTAGGACTTTTAGCAAAATATAATTTTATTTGAAACCAAAATGATGGTAGGAAAACATAACCTAGCTTCATCTTGCATACAGAGCATTCTGTCAAACAGTCAATGTCAGTTATGGCAAAAGACTTCCACACGACACTCATTTTCTATTCTTTTTCCTTTCCAGGTAGACATCAATAATTAAGAGACAATAAACATGTTTAAATCAGTTTAAAACACGATCAGAGGTATAAAGACATAACCTTTCAACATCAAAGAGCAAACAATTACAGACGACAACAGACCGTACGGTTGAATCGCGATCCGATCCGCCTTCACAAGTTCATAGTCAAACATCTTCATTAGATTAAATCTTATATTGAGTCACGAAACTACGAATGATGAATTGTCCCCCGACAACTAGCGCTCAAAACACCACGACACTAGCGATTCAGGCGGGTGGAATAAAAACTAGAGCTTTTCGTGTTGCCGTGATTGGCCGAGACTTGAATCTTTACTGCTAGTGCTCCAAGCGAGAGGGTTCAGAATTGACACTTTGTCAATTGTGCCGTTGAATGTTAAACACTTAACCTTGGTCGCTTGGTGTCTTGATTATTTCTCGTTATTCTATTATCTGACTTCTGACTTATTGGTCTGCTTCAGTACTTTGGACGTCATTTTAGACGTTCCGTCGCATAGTCACCATTTTATGCAGAATGGCCATCGCCCAAAACAATATTTGTGCATTGATCTTGTGTTTAACACCAGATATACAGTCTATCCGTAAAATTCGGATATCCGACCCGAATATACGGATATCAATAAAATCTTCGGATCGGATTCGGATATCCGATCCGATCCGAAACCGAACCGAATTTTCGGATATCCGCACACCTCTAGTATGAATAAATATTAAATGTTTATAATTGTGTGGCGGGTTGCATCCAAAAAATGAAGGGGCAAAACTTAAATATTGTATACCTCAGGAGTAGCTGGTCCGATTAAATTCTTACTTGGTATGTAGGTGTATATGAGTAAACATTAATTGTTTACCATTGCGTGGCAGGGTGCATCCAAAAAATGAAGGGGTTAAACTGTAATATTTTATATCTCAGGATTGGCTGGACCGATAAACTTGTTAGTTGGTATGTAGGTGTGTATAAATAAACATTAATTGGTTACAATTGCATGGCGGGGTGCATCCAAAAAATGAAGGGGCAAAATTTAAATATTGTATATCTCAGGAGTAGCTGGACCGATTAACTTCTTACTTGGTATGTAGGGTGGTGTGTGTAAACATTAATTGTTTACCATTGCGTGGCATGGTGCATCCAAAAAAATTAAGGGGCAAAACTTAAATATCGTACATCTCAGAAGTGGTTGATCCAATTATCGTCAGACATGGTATGTGTGTACATGTAGCCATAATTATAGGTAGCACCGTTTTGGTGCTACCTTCTATTTACTATTTTTATAGAATGGTGTATGGAAAAAGTCTTTAGGTTTTCAAGGAACACTATTAATTATTGGTTTAAGGACAGACTACTATAGATGTGTGTATATATGTAAATTCTTAGCAAAACCTTAGTTTTAACGATTAAGGTAATTTGGAGACTTCTAACTGGATTAAACCCATAGTTAAAGGTAGCATCGTTTTTGTGGTTCCTTTGATGTATTATTTTTTATTCAATTTTATATGATAAACTTTCTTTAGGTTTTTAAGCAACACTTTAAAGTTTTTGTTTAATGTGAAACTACTAGATATGTTTATGTATGTATAAATTCTTAACAAAACTTTAGTTGCACCATTAAAGTTGATTTGGAAAACTTCTAATTGAGCTTAACCCATTTATTAAATATTGCTACTTAAAGGTAACACTGTTTTAGTGCTATCTTTGATGTAGTATTTTTATATGCAAAATTTTGCTTCAGGTTTTTTAAAACAACACGTTTAAGTATTGCTTTAAAGTCAAACGATCAAATATGTTTTTTATCTACGTGAATTTCTAAGAAATCGTTAGTTTTAACCTTAAACGTGATTTGGAAACTTCTAATTGGGTTCAACCCATTTAAATGTTGCTACTTAAAGATAGCACCATTTTGGTACTACCTTTGATGTTCTATTTCTATATGTAAAATTTTGCTATAGGTTTTCAAACAACACTTTTAAGTAATGTTTTAAGGCCAAACCAATAAATATATTTTTTATCTATGTGAATTCTTAACAAAACTTTTGTTACTAATTGAATGGTGATATAGGAATTTCTATTTTTAGCCAGATATTGGACCACCGTTTTGTTGCTACCTTTAATGTACTATTTTAATAGTGTCTTTTATGTGTAAATTTTAACCTAATTAGTTCTGTATTTAATTTTATTATTGTTTTGAACATTTGTCTTTTAGTCAAGCAAACGTCGTTTTGATGTTTAAAAAAATCATTTGTAGCACATATATGTAAAACTAATATTTTTAAATTCAATCCATTAAATGAATATAAATGTGACATTAATGTAAGATGTGTTAATAATCAGTTTAGATACATTATTCAGAAAATTGTTAAAAATTCTAATTTATCATATTACTGTGTATGTGCAGCACTTTCCCTTATTTTTGCACGCGCAGTTGCACTTCAGCATTTATAAAAGTGGTTTGTTGAGCGTGCCCCATTATTATTGATGAATCTTCACAAGAAATGTTTAAAATAAAACATAGAATTGTGTACGCGCAGGTTTTCCACCACTCTTCATCGGGTATATAAGCAGCTCGGTTAACCACGTACTTCATTGTTTGGTGAACTTTTGCCGAGTGAACAGCTTATTCACAATTTCGGTTTTTCCGGATATTTAAATCTGTATGCTATTTTGTAATATTCAATTAATATTGAAAGTAAATAGAAAAATAAACGACTTCACTATGTCTGCACTGCAGTGTTACATGTTTGATAATAAGCCCGTAGCTGTATTATTTGATCGTGAAAACAATCCATGGTTTAAGGCTAATGATATATCAGAGATTCTAGAATACAAAAGACCGCGAAAAGCAATAAATGATCTAGTTAAGGAAAAATATAAAAAGTTGCGTAAGGATATAAATGAAACTAGTTCGGTTTTACCATATAATTTTCAAGAAAGAACCGTATTCATAAATGAACCAGGTTTATATTCCTTAATTATATCGTCTAAGATGAAAATAGCTAAACGCTTTCAAGATTGGGTGTTTGAAGAAATCCTACCATCAATTCGCAAGTATGGAGAGTATAAAATTAAAAGAGAAAACCTTAAGTTGACTCACTCCTTACATAAAGTGTTGGCAAATAATCAAAAACTAATTGAAACGTTAGTTGATCAAATGCCTAAGGTTGCTGTTATGCCTGATGATATGGACTTAAAACATATCTTTTGTGTACTGGAAAAAAACACATACTACGAAAAGTATGGAGTAATTGAGTACAAGTGTATTCGTACAGAAAGAAGACGATTTAAAAGAGCATTGAAGAAAGCTAAGAAAGATGGTTTTGTACCAAGTTTTACAAGATATTCTGTACCAAACAGTATAAATATACTGAATAAAGCTAAGGAGGTTATGCATGATTATGGTATGCATTATGAATCTTCTTTAAATAACATATTGACACCCCATAATTTTGTAAATATTGTTAAAATTGTTCTTAATGAATAAACTGTATGAATGTATGTGTGAATGTGAGACTTATCAGATTGAGAAGTTAAGGTATTTACTTTGGCTACTCCTTTGAAAAGTCTGGTTTGAGTGAAGGTCACTGGCGCGGTTGACTAAAAGACCCGTAAACCATATGTATGTGTGTGCAAGTGTGGAAAACGACGTACACCCACCTCCTCGTGGTGTTTTCTGGGTAACGCTAAGAGGTGTACAACTAATATCTTGTAAACCACATGGATTTGTTATTTATTTATTTTTTAATGTATTCATAGCTCTTTATAGAAATAAATTTTATTTAAAAGAAATTTGTAACAGTTTAAATTAAACAAATTTAAAGCATTTTAAATACATACAATTTATAAATGTTGTAGCAAAACATTTCATGCTTTACTAATAATAATTATAGATGAAATCGATAGAATGTATATATAAATAATATATAAAAATATAAGTTTTGTAATTAATGAAGCTAGAAAAAAGAAATAAAGATAGCATCAAATAAGTGTTACTTTACAAAATAGTAAAACCAAAAATGCAATAAACTCTTAGATTATGCACAATTTGAAGGTAGCATCCAATCAGTGTAAATAGATATAAAGGGAAAAGGCTTTCAACTAAAAATACAATAAACACTGGTTTTAAGACCTATATTTAGGTAGCACCTAATTAGCTTCATATATGTCAAAGTGAAAAGGATTTTTATCTGTATACTACAATTAACCTGTTTATACTTTATAGTTATAAGTTAATATAGAAAATGTCAAACCTATTTGTTTTTGTTTACAAATAATGAAGAAAAATCCAATAAACACTTGTGTTTAAGATACAAATGCTGGTGTCACCGAATCAATGCTATCTTTAAATAGAGTAAAAGCCTTATATATGCAAAAAATGGAAAAAAATATTTGCCTAAATATTATATTTAATTTTTTTTTTTTTACTTCAAACTAAGGTGTTAAAAAACCGAATTTGAACCATAAAAAATATAATAATGAAGTTAAAACATACAATATATACTGGGTTTTAAGACCTTTATTTATATAGTATTAAATCAGAGCTACCATTAAGTTAATAAAATCGCTACTTACATTTAACTATAAAATTGGTTTTATTTATTCAAACTTTAATTTTATCGATTTTTACTCTACAGATAATGCTAAAACCACTAAATCTGAAACTTGTCCATATATAATCCCATGACACTTTATAGATACAACTCATCCATCATATGCTCATTCATTTTGATTTTGATATAAGATAGTAAAAACTCAAAACTTACTACTTATTTTCAAGATAAAATAAAGGTATCAACGAAAAAATCGGTGCTACCTTGAAATAGTTATAAGAATTGAAATATATTATGGTTTTATTTAATTAAAATATATTTTTTTTTACACATATCCGTACAAAACTAATTCTGAACATTAATGCTTAGAACCCTGACATATTGTCTTTACTTCGTAGATATAGCTGTTTCTCAATTTGATCGTATTTTTCATTTTTACAGTAAAAACTTGACTGATAAAGGGAGTTAATTGAGTTTTGTTGAAGCTGCTTATAGTTGTAAGCGAAACCTGTATTTTCAAACAAGATATTTTACAGCGAAACGGGGTTTTAGGTTGAAAGAGGCTGCTTTTGGTTTATTTTACTCTGATCCACTTGCACGCAAAATTTACTTTTCCAGAATTTTTTCTATTTTTCTTTTGTTTTTTCAATTTTTTTCAAAATTTACTTTTGCAGAATTTTTTTATTTTTTTTTTGTTTTTTTTTTCAATTTTTTCTTTTTTTTCTATTGTTTTTTCTATTGTTTCTTTGTTTTTTAATTTTTTCTTTTGTTTTCTTTTACTTTTTTCTAGCTTGTGTTTTCTGTGGATCAGAGTAAATAAACCAAAAGCAACCTCTGTCAACCTAAAACCCGTTTCGCTGTAAAATATCTTGTTTGAAAATACAGGTTTCGCTTACAATTATAAGCAGATTCACCGCAAAATTTACTTTTCCAGATTTTTTTTCTATTTTTCTTTTCATTTTTCAAATTTTTTTTTTATTGTTTTTCTATTTTTTCTTTGTTTTTTTAATTTTTTCTTTTGATTTTTTTTTCCTTTTTTCTATTTTTCTATATTTTTAGCTTGTGTTTTCTGTGGATCAGAGTAAAATAAACCAAAAGCAGCCTCTTTCAACCTAAAACCCCGTTTCGCTGTAAAATATCTTGTTTGAAAATACAGGTTTCGCTTACAACTATAAGCAGCTTCAACAAAACTCAATTAACTCCCTTTATCAGTCAAGTTTTTACTGTAAAAATGAAAAATACGATCAAATTGAGAAACAGCTATATCTACGAAGTAAAGACAATATGTCAGGGTTCTAAGCATTAATGTTCAGAATTAGTTTTGTACGGATATGTGTAAAAAAAAATATATTTTAATTAAATAAAACCATAATATATTTCAATTCTTATAACTATTTCAAGGTAGCACCGATTTTTTCGTTGATACCTTTATTTTATCTTGAAAATAAGTAGTAAGTTTTGAGTTTTTACTATCTTATATCAAAATCAAAATGAATGAGCATATGATGGATGAGTTGTATCTATAAAGTGTCATGGGATTATATATGGACAAGTTTCAGATTTAGTGGTTTTAGCATTATCTGTAGAGTAAAAATCGATAAAATTAAAGTTTGAATAAATAAAACCAATTTTATAGTTAAATGTAAGTAGCGATTTTATTAACTTAATGGTAGCTCTGATTTAATACTATATAAATAAAGGTCTTAAAACCCAGTATATATTGTATGTTTTAACTTCATTATTATATTTTTTATGGTTCAAATTCGGTTTTTTAACACCTTAGTTTGAAGTAAAAAAAAAAAATTAAATATAATATTTAGGCAAATATTTTTTCCATTTTTTGCATATATAAGGCTTTTACTCTATTTAAAGATAGCATTGATTCGGTGACACCAGCATTTGTATCTTAAACACAAGTGTTTATTGGATTTTTCTTCATTATTTGTAAACAAAAACAAATAGGTTTGACATTTTCTATATTAACTTATAACTATAAAGTATAAACAGGTTAATTGTAGTATACAGATAAAAATCCTTTTCACTTTGACATATATGAAGCTAATTAGGTGCTACCTAAATATAGGTCTTAAAACCAGTGTTTATTGTATTTTTAGTTGAAAGCCTTTTCCCTTTATATCTATTTACACTGATTGGATGCTACCTTCAAATTGTGCATAATCTAAGAGTTTATTGCATTTTTGGTTTTACTATTTTGTAAAGTAACACTTATTTGATGCTATCTTTATTTCTTTTTTCTAGCTTCATTAATTACAAAACTTATATTTTTATATATTATTTATATATACATTCAATCGATTTCATCTATAATTATTATTAGTAAAGCATGAAATGTTTTGCTACCACATTTATAAATTGTATGTATTTAAAATTCTTTAAATTTGTTTAATTTAAACTGTTACAAATTTCTTTTAAATAAAATTTATTTCTATAAAGAGCTATGAATACATTAAAAAATAAATAAATAACAAATCCATGTGGTTTACAAGATATTAGTTGTACACCTCTTAGCGTTACCCAGAAAACACCACGAGGAGGTGGGTGTACGTCGTTTTCCACACTTGCACACACATACATATGGTTTACGGGTCTTTTAGTCAACCGCGCCAGTGACCTTCACTCAAACCAGACTTTTCAAAGGAGTAGCCAAAGTAAATACCTTAACTTCTCAATCTGATAAGTCTCACATTCACACATACATTCATACAGTTTATTCATTAAGAACAATTTTAACAATATTTACAAAATTATGGGGTGTCAATATGTTATTTAAAGAAGATTCATAATGCATACCATAATCATGCATAACCTCCTTAGCTTTATTCAGTATATTTATACTGTTTGGTACAGAATATCTTGTAAAACTTGGTACAAAACCATCTTTCTTAGCTTTCTTCAATGCTCTTTTAAATCGTCTTCTTTCTGTACGAATACACTTGTACTCAATTACTCCATACTTTTCGTAGTATGTGTTTTTTTCCAGTACACAAAAGATATGTTTTAAGTCCATATCATCAGGCATAACAGCAACCTTAGGCATTTGATCAACTAACGTTTCAATTAGTTTTTGATTATTTGCCAACACTTTATGTAAGGAGTGAGTCAACTTAAGGTTTTCTCTTTTAATTTTATACTCTCCATACTTGCGAATTGATGGTAGGATTTCTTCAAACACCCAATCTTGAAAGCGTTTAGCTATTTTCATCTTAGACGATATAATTAAGGAATATAAACCTGGTTCATTAATGAATACGGTTCTTTCTTGAAAATTATATGGTAAAACCGAACTAGTTTCATTTATATCCTTACGCAACTTTTTATATTTTTCCTTAACTAGATCATTTATTGCTTTTCGCGGTCTTTTGTATTCTAGAATCTCTGATATATCATTAGCCTTAAACCATGGATTGTTTTCACGATCAAATAATACAGCTACGGGCTTATTATCAAACATGTAACACTGCAGTGCAGACATAGTGAAGTCGTTTATTTTTCTATTTACTTTCAATATTAATTGAATATTACAAAATAGCATACAGATTTAAATATCCGGAAAAACCGAAATTGTGAATAAGCTGTTCACTCGGCAAAAGTTCACCAAACAATGAAGTACGTGGTTAACCGAGCTGCTTATATACCCGATGAAGAGTGGTGGAAAACCTGCGCGTACACAATTCTATGTTTTATTTTAAACATTTCTTGTGAAGATTCATCAATAATAAGGGGCACGCTCAACAAACCACTTTTATAAATGCTGAAGTGCAACTGCGCGTGCAAAAATAAGGGAAAGTGCTGCACATACACAGTAATATGATAAATTAGAATTTTTAACAATTTTCTGAATAATGTATCTAAACTGATTATTAACACATCTTACATTAATGTCACATTTATATTCATTTAATGGATTGAATTTAAAAATATTAGTTTTACATATATGTGCTACAAATGATTTTTTTAAACATCAAAACGACGTTTGCTTGACTAAAAGACAAATGTTCAAAACAATAATAAAATTAAATACAGAACTAATTAGGTTAAAATTTACACATAAAAGACACTATTAAAATAGTACATTAAAGGTAGCAACAAAACGGTGGTCCAATATCTGGCTAAAAATAGAAATTCCTATATCACCATTCAATTAGTAACAAAAGTTTTGTTAAGAATTCACATAGATAAAAAATATATTTATTGGTTTGGCCTTAAAACATTACTTAAAAGTGTTGTTTGAAAACCTATAGCAAAATTTTACATATAGAAATAGAACATCAAAGGTAGTACCAAAATGGTGCTATCTTTAAGTAGCAACATTTAAATGGGTTGAACCCAATTAGAAGTTTCCAAATCACGTTTAAGGTTAAAACTAACGATTTCTTAGAAATTCACGTAGATAAAAAACATATTTGATCGTTTGACTTTAAAGCAATACTTAAACGTGTTGTTTTAAAAAACCTGAAGCAAAATTTTGCATATAAAAATACTACATCAAAGATAGCACTAAAACAGTGTTACCTTTAAGTAGCAATATTTAATAAATGGGTTAAGCTCAATTAGAAGTTTTCCAAATCAACTTTAATGGTGAAACTAAAGTTTTGTTAAGAATTTATACATACATAAACATATCTAGTAGTTTCACATTAAACAAAAACTTTAAAGTGTTGCTTAAAAACCTAAAGAAAGTTTATCATATAAAATTGAATAAAAAATAATACATCAAAGGAACCACAAAAACGATGCTACCTTTAACTATGGGTTTAATCCAGTTAGAAGTCTCCAAATTACCTTAATCGTTAAAACTAAGGTTTTGCTAAGAATTTACATATATACACACATCTATAGTAGTCTGTCCTTAAACCAATAATTAATAGTGTTCCTTGAAAACCTAAAGACTTTTTCCATACACCATTCTATAAAAATAGTAAATAGAAGGTAGCACCAAAACGGTGCTACCTATAATTATGGCTACATGTACACACATACCATGTCTGACGATAATTGGATCAACCACTTCTGAGATGTACGATATTTAAGTTTTGCCCCTTAATTTTTTGGATGCACCATGCCACGCAATGGTAAACAATTAATGTTTACACATACCACCCTACATACCAAGTAAGAAGTTAATCGGTCCAGCTACTCCTGAGATATACAATATTTAAATTTTGCCCCTTCATTTTTTGGATGTACCCCGCCATGCAATTGTAACCAATTAATGTTTATTTATACACACCTACATACCAACTAACAAGTTTATCGGTCCAGCCAATCCTGAGATATAAAATATTACAGTTTAACCCCTTCATTTTTTGGATGCACCCTGCCACGCAATGGTAAACAATTAATGTTTACTCATATACACCTACATACCAAGTAAGAATTTAATCGGACCAGCCACTCCTGAGGTATACAATATTTAAGTTTTGCCCCTTCATTTTTTGGATGCAACCCGCCACACAATTATAAACATTTAATATTTATTCATACCAACATACATACCAAGTAAGAAGTTAATCGGTCTTGCCACTCCGGAGATATACAATATTTCGGTTTTGCCCCTTCATTTTTTGGATGCACCCTGCCACGCAATGGTAAACAATTAATGTTTACTCATAGCAACCTATATACCAAGTAAGAAGTTAATCGGTCCAGCCACTCCTAAGATATACAATATTTCAGTTTTGCCCCTTCATTTTTTGGATGCACCCCGCCATGCAATGTCAAAAATTAATGTTTACTCGTACCAACCTACATTCCAAGTAAGAAGTTTATCGGTCCAGCCAATCCTGAGATATACAGTATTTAAGTTTTGCCCCTTCATTTTTTGGATGCACCCCGCCACGCAATTTTAAACATTTAATGTTTACTCATACCAACCTACATACCAAGTAAGAAGTTAATCGGTCCAGTCACTCCTGAGATATACAATATTTCGGTTTTGCCCCTTCATTTTTTGGATGCATCCCGCCACGCAATGGTAAACATTTAATGTTTACTCATATACACCTACATGCCAAGTAAGAAGTTTATTGGTCCAGCCAATCCTGAGATATACAATATTTAAGTTTTGCCCCTTCATTTTTTGGATGCACCCCGCCACACAATGGTAAACATTTAATGTTTACTCATACCAACCTACATACCAAGTAAGAAGTTAATCGGTCCAGCTACTCCTGAGATATACAATATTTAAATTTGGCCCCTTCATTTTTTGGATGCACCCCGCCATGCAATTGTAAACCATTAATGTTTATTTATACACACCTACATACAAACTAACAAGTTTATCGGTCCAGCCAATCCTGAGATATAAAATATTACAGTATTACCCCTTCATTTTTTGGATGCACCCTGCCACGCAATGGTAAACAATTAATATTTACTCATATGCACCTACATACTAAGTAAGAATTTAATCGGACCATCCACTCCTGAGATATACAATATTTAAGTTTTGCCCCTTCATTTTTTGGATGCGACCCACCAAGCAATTATAAACATTTAATATTTATTCATACTAACCTACATGACATGTAAGAAGTTAATCGGTCTTGCCACTCCGGAGATATACAACATTTCGGTTTTGCTCCTTCATTTTTTGGATGCATCCTGCCACGCAATGGTAAACAATTAATGTTTACTCATAGCAACCTATATACGAAGTAAGAAGTTAATCGGTCCAGCCACTCCTGAGATATACAATATTTCAGTTTTGCCCCTTCATTTTTTGGATGCACCCCGCCATGCAATGTAAAAAATTAATGTTTACTCATACCAATCTACATTCCAAGTAAGAAGTTAATCGGTCTTGCCACTCCGGAGATATACAATATTTCGGTTTTGCTCCTTCATTTTTTGGATGCACCCCGCCACGCAATTATAAACATTTAATGTTTACTCATACTAACCTACATACAAAGTAAGAAGTTAATCGGTCCAGCTACTCCTGAAATATACAATATTTAAATTTTTCCCCTTCATTTTTTGGATGCACCCCACCATGCAATTCTAAACCATTAATGTTTATTTATACACACCTACATATCAATTAACAAATTTATCGGTCCAGCCAATCCTGAGATATAAAATATTACAGTTTTACCCCTTCATTTTTTGGATGCACCCTGCCACGCAATGGTAAACAATTAATGTTTACTCATATACACCTACATACCAAGTAAGAATTTAATCGGAACAGCCACTCCTGAGATATACAATATTTAAGTTTTGCCCCTTCATTTTTTGGATGCGACCCGCCACACAATTATAAACATTTAATATTTATTCATACCAACCTACATACCAAGTAAGAAGTTAATCGGTCTTGCCACTCCGGAGATATACAATATTTCGGTTTTGCCCCTTCTTTTTTTGGATGCACCCTGCCACGCAATGGTAAACAATTAATGTTTACTCATAGCAACCTATATACCAAGTAAGAAGTTAATCGGTCCAGCCACTCCTGAGATATACAATATTTCAGTTTTGCCCCTTCATTTTTTGGATGCACCCCGCCATGCAATGTCAAATATTAATGTTTACTCATACCAACCTACATTCCAAGTAAGAAGTTTATCGGTCCAGCCAATCCTGATATATACAGTATTTAAGTTTTGCCCCTTCATTTTTTGGATGCACCCCGCCACGCAATTATAAACATTTAATGTTTACTCATACTAACCTACATACAAAGTAAGAATTTAATCGGACCAGCCACTCCTAAGATATACAATATTTAAGTTTTGCCCCTTCATTTTTTGGATGCACCCCGCCACGCAATGGTAAACATTTAATGTTTACCCATACCTACCTATATACGAAGTAAGAAGTTAATCGGTCCAGCCACTCCTGAGATATACAATATTTAGGTTTTGCCCCTTCATTTTTTGGATGCACTTCGCCACGCAATGGTAAACATTTAATGTTTACTCATACCAACCTACATACCAAGTAAGAAGTTAATTGGTCCAGCCAATCCTGAGATATACAGCATTTAAGTTTTGCCCCTTCATTTTTTGAATGCACCCCGCCACGCAATGGTTAACATTTAATGTTTACTTATACCAACCTAAATACCAAGTAAGAAGTTAATCGGTCCACCCAATCCTGAGATATACAATATTTAAGTTTTGCCCCTTCATTTTTTGGATGCTTTTCGCCACGCAATGGTAAACATTTAATGTTTACTTATACCTACCTACATACCAAGTAAGAAGTTAATCGGTCCACCCAATCCTGAGATATACAATATTTAAGTTTTGCCCCTTCATTTTTTGGATGCACCCCGCCACGCAATGGTAAACATTTAATGTTTACCCATACCTACCTATATACGAAGTAAGAAGTTAATCGGTCCAGCCACTCCTGAGATATACAATATTTAGGTTTTGCCCCTTCATTTTTTGGATGCACCCCGCCACGCAATGGTAAACATTAAATGTTTACTCATACCAACCTACATACCAAGTAAGAAGTTAATCGGTCCAGCCAATCTTGAGATATACAATATTTAAGTTTTGCCCCTTCATTTTTTGGATGCACTTCGCCACGCAATGGTAAACATTTAATGTTTACTCATACCAACCTACATACCAAGTAAGAAGTTAATTGGTCCAGCCAATCCTGAGATATACAGTATTTAAGTTTTGCCCCTTCATTTTTTGAATGCACCCCGCCACGCAATGGTTAACATTTAATGTTTACTTATACCAACCTACATACCAAGTAAGAAGTTAATTGGTCCACCCAATCCTGAGATATACAATATTTAAGTTTTGCCCCTTCATTTTTTGGATGCACTTCGCCACGCAATGGTAAACATTTAATGTTTACTCATACCAACCTACATACCAAGTAAGAAGTTAATCGGTCCAGCCAATCCTGAGATATACAATATTTAAGTTTTGCCCCTTCATTTTTTGGATGCACCCCACCACGCAATGGTAAACAATTAATGTTTACTTATACCAACCTACATACCAAGTAAGAAGTTAATCCATAATGCCATTTAAAACATATAAAATAAAACTGTTTTGCGCCTTCATTTTTTGGATACCTCGTGCCATGCATTTGTAGACACCAAATAAGTGTACACACATACTAATAATTTCAAATGCCTAGTGACTCAAAGGTAAATTTCTACGCTAGCGAAGGACAATAATAATGTTAATTTTAGGATTTTTTTATTTTTGACTGTTTGACCTTAGATCTGGAAAGTTATTTTTAGCATTTTATTACATGTTAACATTACATGTATACACATACCAAGTTTGAAATAAATACATATTGCCATTCAAAAGATATAAAATAAAAACTTTTTTGCGCCTTCATTTTTTGGATACTTTTTGCCATGCATTTGTAGACAGCAAGTAAGTGTTCATACATACCAACTATGAAGTTAATACATAGAGCCATTCCTAAGATATGGAATATCAAAGTTTTGCCCCTTCATTGTCCCTTCATTTTTTAGATGCAATCAGCAACATTTTGGTTAATTTTTTAATTATGGGTATCCACCCCCTGGGGGGGTACCTCTATTACGTAGTAGGTAGTTTTTTTGGGTCCCCGGACCTCTAGGACGCACCGTTTTCGAGATATTAGCCATTTTTATGTTTTTTAAGCTGAAGTTTGCATGTTATTCACTTTATATAGTACTGTATGCGTCGTATACAGTATGATAACGTTGTTGGTTGCTTAACAGCTTCTAGCCATTGATTTTGTGTACTGTATAGCCAACATTTTTGGGTTTTATTCACTTTTTATAGTACAGCCTTGGACACATTTCATATAGTATAACTAGATTAGAAATATTTAACATTATAGTCATTGATGTATATTATATAGTAAAGTAGCATTTTCATTTTATACAGTGTAACCTTTGATTATATACATTTTACATTATAGCCATTGATGCAGAGAACTAGTCACAGGTACATTTCATATAGTATAAGCGTTGATCATGTTTATTTAACATTATATTCATTGATGTTTTGTATAGTATAGCGGCGAATGCATTTCATATAGTATAAGCATTGATCGCGCATATTTAACGTAAAGTCATCAATGCATAATATATAGTATAGCCTTGGGCACATTTCATATAGTATAACTAGATTTAACATTATAGTCATTGGTGTATATTAAATAATATAGTAGAGTTTTCATTTTATATAGTATAACCGTTGATTATGTACATTCGACGTTATAGCCATTGACGCTGAGAACTAGCCACAGGTACATTTCATATAGTATAACTGTTGATTAGCGAATGACATAAGTTGGTTGATTTTATATACTGTATTGCAGCCTGCAGCCATCTTTGGGTTTTATTCACTTTTTATAGTATAGCCCCCAGCATTTTATATGTTCTTGTTCCGGGCGATCCAGGTGATCTTGTTTTATAGTGAATGACGTAAGTTGGTTGATTTTATATACTGTATTGCCAACAGTTTTGGGTTTTATCCACTTTTTATAGTATATACCCCAGCATTTCATATGTTCTTGTTTTATAGTGAATGACATAAGTTGGTAAGACTGCGAGGAAATTTGGGAAATTGCAGGGTATTTTGGGGAATTCCAGGGTAATTTGGGTAATTTGTGGGGATATTTTGGGGTAAACTGGGTGCAGCCATAACACGTGCTGCTCTCTGGTGGACAAGAAGCGAACCACAGGCACAATATTATCAGACACATTTACACTCCCTTTCACCATGTACCTCGGTAGCTAAATGGTAGAGCGCCGGCCTTACATGCCAGCGGGCCGGGTTCGAATCCTACCCTCGCCTATGATAAATTTTATTCTTAAATTCTAACCCCTCCAACCTACCCCGTCACCTTACCCTCGCCAGCTGCACCTGGTTAATTTATGGGCCAATTACCGAGGGCCTGTGCTCTCGCCATCTGATTATTTCACCATCTGCCCAGCCGGAAGCTATATGGCATGGCATATGGCGACAGCATCTGATATATACCCTCTAACCCCCACCGGAAGCTATATGGCATGGCAGCTGGCGCCAGCTGCCCGGGCAACTGCTCCCGGGCAGCTGCTACTTCCGGTCCAGAAGTAACCAAAACACACTACTTACGTTATAATATTTACCATTACACAGCTGATTGAAAAAGAGAATGAAGCAGTCTTACCACGGGTACGATATTTATCGTAACGACACTATATTACTTTATTTGACATTTGGATTATTAGTTAATAACAAACCATTAGGTAATGACCAAATTAACAATTATCAATCAAGGTAAATAAAAAACCATAAAATCTACCTTAGTTTGCTTTGAAATTCCATATTTTAGTAATATTTCAGACAAAAAATCTCCAACGCAAACGAGAATGATTATTGTTTCCTGCAGCGTTGGCAACACTTGCATGTAACAAAGAGTAAAATGTTTTTTTAACACTTTTTTAATCAACAAAAACTCTATGGCGACATCCACGGATGTCGTAGAAACTGACACCATTGCTCTTATGGGATGTAGCTCACCTGGCACTACAGTCATCTTGACTACTGACTGCTGGTGAACTTTGCTATTATTGTTAAAACCAGTGGCGGATCCAAGGGGGGGGGGCTAAGGGGGCTATAGCCCCCCCCCCCTTGGGCGCCAAGGTGGGGCGCCGCGACGGCCCGAAGCGGGCGCCGGCCCGGGTCGGGCGCAGGCCGGGTGATGGGGCGCCGGCAAACCAGCGCACGTTTTTCCGATATTTTTCAATGTAAACTACTTTGTGTCTGTTATGCACACTGTGAAATAAAAACATCACCCCTAAAAATATTTGTTCTTAAAATGATATTATAATGTCCTTTTCTGGTAATTCAACTAGACGACACTGTCATTTTAGTGTCTATTGGTACGCCATCTCAATCGGTGGGACACCATTTCTGAGGCTTCCAGAGTCCCTCTGTTTGTGTATGCCGAGTCTTCGTATAGTTACGAGGCGGAGATGGGGAGTGACGTATTCCATCCTCAAGTTTAAGGGCCCTTTTACATCGCGTCGAGCGACGCCGCGAGAGTAGGGGGACTTGGCCGAAGCAAGGGTGTAGAGCGGCA
Source organism: Neoaliturus tenellus (assembly GCA_030545055.2). Classification (NCBI taxonomy): domain Eukaryota; kingdom Metazoa; phylum Arthropoda; class Insecta; order Hemiptera; family Cicadellidae; genus Neoaliturus; species Neoaliturus tenellus. The sequence continues at coordinate 50,723,295 of CM061535.1, read as the reverse complement.
AAGAGCGGCACCCACCCCCCCCCCCCGCCACCCCCCCCCCCCCCGAGACCACCCACGGCGTAAAGGTACCGACCCTCGGCCAGGTGCGACATTCCACACCTAGGGGAGCCAGCACAATAAAACTCACCCCTGCGTGGGAGCGTCCGCCCGGCGATGTTACACAATAGCGCGTCTTATATTACCCATCACCCCACGCAGCTGCGCGTCCCTTCTCCGACCGTCACCTCACAGAGGATAACCAAACCGAGCGTCGTCGGCCATTTTCTACACTCCCCGGCATCAGTAGTTGCCTAGCTGCCGTAGTGACCGGACGTTCCTGCACTTCGCTCCGCTTGCTGCTTCCTTGCGCCTCTGTTTACACCAGTGTCTTCTTTGGATACTTCTCACTTCAAATGTAAGTATTATTTCTAATTTACAATAACTAGTTATAATTAAATGTAGTTTTTACTTTTATTAGATTTCAGCAATTTTGACTTTGTCAAGAAACTCAAAGAGTACCATGAGAATAGTTTTTACTGCTTCACGCACAAAATGTGAAACATATGCAAATAAATATTTTTAATTTTACTAAACTATACAAAATAGTAGTTAGCTTTTGTCCCACATAGACTAATTTTATTAGGATTCAGTAATTTTGACTCGGTCAAGAAACTCAAAGAGTAGGTTACACTACATCATACCCAAATATTAAACATATGTGAATAAATATTTTTAATTTTATAAAACTTTTAACAAATAGCAGATTGGTTTTGTGACATATAGATTATGGTTCGTAGCGTTGAGTAGGATGTTCACAGTTTTCACTACGTCATACTAAAATTCTCTAACATACTTATATTTTCATTTATTATTATTTTCATTTTCTATTTTTTATTTTATAAAACTTTAAAAATAGTAGATGGGTTTGGTCCATCCTAGGCTTACTTTTGTAGCGTAAATCGTTTAAACATCTATCACATTTGTTCATATAACATGTAAATTGTAATAAATAAATTGAGTTATTAAAACGTTTGATTAAGTTTGTAGCGTATTTAGAGACTTTATATTCAACAAAAATGCGTATTCACAATTAGAATAGTTTTGAAGAGTTCATTTAGGACTTAAACGTTTATACTTATTTATAATTTAATTTGTACTAGTAGTATGGAGATGTAGTTATATTTCATGCCCCCCCCGTCCTTAGACTGAAAATAGCGACAGAGTTCTAATGCGTATCGTTATTTGTTTACAGATCATTATGAACAACGTTGTGCTGGAACGTCGCTTCTCCTGCGCCCAGTGCGGAAAGTCGTTCAAGAAACGAGACCACGTTAACGAACATGTCCGCTCCGTCCACGGTGGGGCCAACTTCCCGTGTCCCGAGTGCGGACAATCGTTTACAAGGGAATCAAACCGTCGTCGCCACATCAACAAAAAACATGCTGAGCAGCTTCAACCAGTGATGAACCCTGCATTCAGACCAGGTTAGTTTAATTTACTTACAGTTTAAACATTATTCACTCTCAAATTTGGACAAAGAGTTGTACATTATCAATTTTATCTAGAGAATATTTCTCCTTCACTCATATCATGTCGAAAGCAACATCACTTCTTTGTTCGACAATTAATTTACCACGACATATAATCATTTATTTCATTTAACAATATTTTATTCCGATTCCAATTTCTATAGTGTTTGTTTGAACAAGTCAGACGAACTATGTTGAAAACATATGCATTTTCTCACTGTGTTCACCAATCTTAGATGCATATTCTAATCGTGCCTGTACTTTTTGTTGTAGACTTTGCGCCCACACCGAGTCCGGTGGAACCGCGACCTGGCCCATCTTCTGCTCCCGACTTTGAACCGAGGCCCGGCCCTTCCAATGCTCCTAACATCGAGCCGAGACCGGGTCCGTCCCATGCTCCGGAGCCATCTCAAGCTCCAGAGCCTGCTGGAGTTCCTACAAGAGGTATGTATTTATCTTTTACTTCAAACTATTAAATTCCATTGCACTAACTCGTCTCGAATGTAAAAAAAAAAAATCATCCAGATATTTTGTACTCACTAAATGAAACATACTATCAAAGGATCTATTTCAAAGACTCTTAAGCAATCTTAATATTAAATGAATCTCAGTCACAATGTAGACATTCAGGAAAATAAAATAAATATCTTTCTTCAGTTTATCATTCAATGAATCTCAATGCAAAGTAAGCATATTAAACATTCAGATTTTCATATCAGTGTGGAATCTGTTTCTTTTATCAGGTTTAGCATTATAATTATACATGCGACTACAGCATTGTGTGTGTTTTTTTTTCAGGCCATGTATGCGCCGGGTGCGGACAATCCTTCACGAGAAAGAATAACATGCAGTTCCACGCCCGGTACCGATGCAAAGCCCTACGTGTGGAACGCCAGCCCGACCAGACCGGTGGGGCACAACCACCTTCGCCTGCCCCCTCGTCGCCATCATCCGTGGCAACTTCAAACGAAGACGTCGACGAGGCGCCTGTGATCCCTGACGGCTTAGCTCCTGCGGGGTTCACCGAGGTAGAGACGGCGTTCCGCGGGCGGCTCAAAACCTACCGTTTGACCGAACCCGCAGACGAGACAGTTACCCTGCAGGAGTTTCTTCTGCCACTAAGGACACAGGTAACCACACTCATGCGACAGATTCTAGTTCACACTCATGCCATCAAGTCTAATCTCTGGGTCGAATGCGAATTTGTTAACATTCATGGCGAGTCTTGTAGACGTGCATTCAAGACAAAGAATGTCGATATCTTTCACACAAGTAATGTTGATGATATTTGTCAAGACTTCATTAACAAAATCTTGTTGGAGAAGGAGACATGCGAGATGAAGGGCTCGGGGTGGAGCTTTGTTAGGGTTTTAGATATGGAGGTGAGAGTTAATGTTTACTGCCCTATCAGAGGTAGCTCCTTCATCCCCCTTCCTCGCGACATCGCCATGAAGCATGCCGTGGTAAATGCGTATAACGATGCGGATGAACGTTGCTTTGAATATGCTATGCTAAGTAAATTCATTCAAAATGCTCCTAGTAATCAACTCACTTCAAATTATTTCACAGCAGAGGTTAGGGCACGTTCAAATCTAAATTTTGATGGACTGGAGTTTCCGGTTAGATTAGACAAAATCCGCTCGTTTGAACGCAACAACCCCGGCATAAGCATAAATGTGTACGGTCTGGACAAGAAGAAACAGAAGAGGCAGCAAGATAGACAAGAACACTATGTCTTCCCGCTTCGCGTTGTGGAACGAGAGCTACCGAACCACTTCGATCTGCTATTCCTAACTGATGAGCGGACCACCCACTATGCGTACATCGCTGACTTTGAGAGGCTAGTTGGTAGCCAAATAACACGTCGCGGACATCGTTTGTACATTTGCAGGAGATGTTTTGCGCATTTTGACAACCGACCTAACAAACTGGGCCTCACAGGAGAGCAGCGGTTAGAAGAACACAAGCGTTACTGCTACAAAAACGCGCCATTGAGAACCGATGTTGCGGAAGAAGAGCACATCATGTTCAATCGGCCCGAGCGTACTAAGAGGAGCCGGTTTACGATCTACGCCGACTTTGAGAGTATGCTCGTACCCTTTGAGGCTGATAGGCCTATTCATCCCGCACCAACTGTTCGACCGCCTGCTTGGGACCCAGCAACTAACAGAATGACTGGTCAACAGCGCATGGGTGGCACGCCCAACAACGTTAGGAATGTCCACAGACCGTACGCTTATGCCTATTACATTCGCGACGACCTGAGAACAGCCGACGAGGGAGACTGCGACGACGATGATCAGGATTCCAACACCTTCTCCAAGCTGCGGATGTACAGAGGCGAGGATGCTGCGCAGCATTTTATCAACGCTGTACGGGATGACGTACGGAAGATTGGCGACATCCTTTACGGCCAGCGCATGCCCGGAGACCCACCTCAGTTGACAGAGCAGGAAGAACTTCAATTCCGACGTGCCACTGTCTGTCACATCTGTAAACGGGAATTCGATCCTAACGATGGTGAAGATAAGATGAAAGTTAGGGATCACCAACACTCGCCTCCGTACAACTACAGAGGAGCTGCTCATCGTTCGTGCAACCTCCGATACAGGGAACAGGAGACCGTCAATATGTATTTCCATAACTTGTCAAACTACGACGCCCACTTCATCGTGCGTGAGTTAGGCGTGGACAAAGGAGACGTCGAGGTACTCGCCAACACCGAGGAGAAGTACATAACTTTCTCGAAGCGATTCAAATATCCGGGCGCGGGCCGGCGGAACAGTATTAAGTTACAATTCGTTGATTCGTACCGCCTCATGTCTAAGGCATTAGGCACATTGGCGTCTATTCTGCCGGCCAACAAAATGCACCTTACGCGCGCCCGGCACCAAGACCAAGAAGACTTTGATTTGCTTCGAAGGAAGGGAATCTTCCCCTACGAGTACGTCACGTCCATGGAGGTACTTAATGATGATCACCTGCCACCTAAAGATGTCTTCGGAGAAAATGTCACCGACGAGGACTACGCACACGCCCAACGCGTATGGGATAAGTTCAGTTGCACATCCCTCGGGCAGTACGCAGAAATATATCTGATGACCGATGTTCTGCTACTCGCCAACGTCTTCGAGGAATTCAGAGAAATGTGCATGACGCATTACAACTTGGATCCTGCGCATTATCTTACTCTGCCTTCATACGCGTGGGACGTAATGCTACTCAAGACTGGAGTGGTGCTCGATACCTTGCGAGATGTCGATATGTACTTGTTCTTTGAGAAGGGCATCCGAGGTGGACTGACCCAATGCGTCACTAGGCACGTTGTCGCCAACAACAAATACACAAGAGCTGAAGATGGCGACAACCGAGACGGCCAGGGCGCATCGACAAGTGGAGGTGTCGTAGAACACGACAACGATACATTTTTAATGTATTATGACGCAAATAACCTCTACGGATGGGCCATGTCAGAACCACTTCCCTACAAAGATTTCGAGTGGCTTTCGCAGCAGGAAATCGCCGACTTGAACATCACGGACATACCGGCAGACGGCGAGTATGGATATGTTTTGGAAGTCGACCTGGAGTACCCAAGAGACCAGGCGCTCCACGACAAACACCGCGATCTCCCGTTCTGTCCGGAAGTACGAAAGTCGCCGGCTTACCAGCTGCCCTACTCATCAGAAGACATCATTAATAGCGGAGCAGGACAATCCAGCAAACTAATGGCTACTCTCACGGACAAGGATGAATACGTGATCCACTATCGTTACTTACAACAAGCGATCGAGAATGGACTGCGTGTTCGCCGTGTTCACCGGGTTATGTGTTTTAAACAGTCGCCGTGGTTAAAACCGTACGTGATGCTGAATACCGAACTGAGGCGGCAGGCCAACAATAAATTTGAAGTAGAAATGTTTAAATTGATGGTCAATGCTGTCTACGGTATGAGTCTCCAGAATGTGAGAAAACACCAAAACATGAAGATCGCCACATCCCGCAAGACATACACGAAGTACGTGGCCAAGGCAAATTTCAACGATCGAATTTGGTACGATGAGAACTTGGCACTACTAAATATGGCGAAAGTACGAGTTGTACTCAACAAGCCAGTCTATGCGGGAATGTGCATTCTGGATCACAGTAAACGGTGGATGTACGGTTTTCACTACGATATGGTAGAAAGGTACGGCATCGAAAATATAAAGATGGCCTACATGGACACAGATGGTATCGTCTACGCCATCCGTACCCTAGACGTCTACCGCGACATGATGACGCACCTGGACGACTTCGACACCAGCAACTATCCCCAGAACCACATGTGCTACGACGGGCGCAACGCTAGGGTTTTGGGGAAATTCAAGGACGAAGTCGGTGGGAGAGTTATTAGGTTATCGTCGGCTTGATGGCAAAATTATATTGTATGTTGTCCGGAGGCTTTACGTGTGCTGTTGGTAACGGAGATGACGACGACTGTGGTGCGCCTCCGCCGATAAAGCGGGCAAAGGGCGTCAACCGCGCCGTAGTTGCAAAGGAACTGTCCGTACAAGATTACCTAGATTGTTTATACAACAAGACTATCAAAAGTACGGACAACCAGAGGTTCCAAAGCAAACACCACATAATCTACACCGTTGTGGTAAGGAAGCGGTCCCTGGCACCATATGATGATAAACGTTACGTAATGCCAGAGGACGGAATAAACACGCTTCCTTGGGGGCACTATGCTATTCCCCCCAGGGCGCCACCGTTACCTCCAGCTCTACCAGCGCCGATGGACGTAGACGACTAGACAGTATAATTTAAGTCGCATGAGTGTGATCGGGTAGGCTCTGTTCGGATCTCGGGAGTGTATTCGTGTGATGGACTGTGATATGGACTGTTTATGGACTGTTGTGGACTGTGATATGAACTTTTATTTATTTTTGTGTGTAAATTTTTCTTGTTGTTGATTGTATGTAAAGTTTTATAAACGAATCAAATTCATTTTGTTGATTATTTTATAAATGTTTTATCCTTGTTGTCTATTCTATAAATTTCTATTCTTTTTGTAAATAATGTATAAATTTCATTCTTGTAAATTAATGTTCTGTTGAATCATTTCTTTTAATACACTCAAGGAAAGTTTTAAGATTGTTTCAATAAATCTACCCTTTTGTATTGATCTTTTTAAAATATTGTATCAAGTTCATTTTCAAATATTGTATAAAGTTTCTATTATGTCGAATAATTTCAGAACACTCGATGTTAGGTTTAAGAATGATTCAATAAATCTAGTCATTTGTATTGACATACTTGTTTTCATTTCCCAGTTTTACACTTAGTAATAAGATCATTCACTGTCAGACTCTTTGCTTTTTAAAAATACTAAGATATCAAACTCTTTTCACTTTGAAAGTAAAATATAAATGACGAGTCTGTACAGAGGTGTACAAATACTTAAACTATCAGACTCTTTTGAAATATAAAGTTACTGGACTCTCTGGTCTTTGAAAGTAAAAATGTAATGTAATGTCGAGTCTGTATAAAGGTTAAACTAATAGGCTCTTTTCACTTTGAACTGTTATGTCAAATATGTGCAATGAATAAACTATCAGACTCTTTTGAAATACTGAGTTACTAGACCCTCTGGTCTTTGAAAGTAAATTATAAATTTCGAGTCTGCACAAAGATTAACTATCTGATTTTTCTAAATGCACTTTGAAATATTGAGCCTATTCAAAAATGAAAACTTACATACTAAAAGGAAATGAAAAGATTGCTGTTTGTTGAGTACTCATTTTTATTACAAGAAAAAATATCATTACAAGATAAATGAAAAAGATTTTTACTTTACAATACAAAGAAAAATAAAAAGATTTTTACAAAGAAAAAAGCAAACATTGCTACAAGTGTTTATACAATCTGGTGAATAGTTTTCTGATCATCGCATCATTGTGAGCAGTGGAGGTGTCGTCGAAGAGCTGCACGAAGTCCATCATCCTCATATCATGGTGAGTTCGGTAGTACAGGTAAGTCAGACAGTAGTGGCCGCAGACTGTGCTGTCATCATCTTGTAGGCGATACTCGTTGTACAGGTAACGACGAGCGTTACGTCTCAGGAATCCTTGGTAGAAGTACAGATGCGGGGGTTGTCCGTAACTATCGAAGAATTCAATGACATCACTCTTTCGGTCCAGGTAGAATGCAACCCAGTGCGTACCGGCTTCATTGTGTGGATCGGTATTCACAACGATTGCTGTAGACGGGGAGATGCGATGCGGTAGTCGGTCGGCAGCGTAGACCCCATGATTGTGCACTGGCAGAGTCGATAGATATTTCTCAATCTGATTGGTATTCATTCTACGGTGTCGATGCCAACAGTTGCGGCGGTAGTACTCGTTGTAGTGCTCGTAGACGTGTGAAAGCAAGAGCAGAAATACGAACTTGTTTCATCTGTAGATTCCAATTCATCGTCAATATTGTTAGTCAAAAATAACCATCCGTGCAATGCGATGCAATTGGAGAGTGAGCATCGATGGTTCGGTGATCTGTGATGGCGGCATCGCAGCGTGGATTTCGATAGTAGATTTTTGATTGTCGCCAGTGAACCGCATCCGATATCGTCCAAGTCGATAACGTTGGTAGTGCAGTGATCAATAACTAAATGTCTGTTTATAAAACTCTTCTTTTCCGATCCTTTGACATAGACGGTGTGTCGTTTGGCGATTATCTTTCGTAGCTTTTGTTCCAAGTCGTAGTAGCTAATGTCCCCTTGATCCCACTTTAATCCGTGATAGTGCTTCGATAGCCAGTGTGATTCTCGGTGTTTGTCGATGGTCAGTTCGTCCCTGTTGAATGGCGGTTTGGCGATGTGATGCATCAGTAGTATCCCGCTGTCCACTTCCATAACGCAGACTTCCTTCATTATGTAATCATTGATGTTGTCTTTGAAACTCTGGAAATCAATAATGATGGGAGCGGCCAAATTCCTGCAACGTACTCTGCGTAAGCGATCCATCTCGTACGAGTGTTGATGAGAGACTAACCACCAAAGTCGACCATCACGTTGCGGTGTCGATCGATTTCAATTACGTTGTCAAACTCTGCGTACACCAAACAGTTGACAGTCTCGGTTAGCGCGGTGCCGAATCCCAGCTCCATGCGCACGCTGCCGTTGCGTACGAGATTCCAGTGGCCGGTATCGCTGGCAGACAGGTCGGGTGTTAGATCAAACACTAGAAGGCAGTATCCATTTTCGAAATCTTCTCTGCTGATCACGTTTCCAGCGTCTGAGAAATGGATTCCCGTGCCGCTGGATATTGTGTTGTACGCCATAATGAACTTTGCACTAGCAGCAGGAGAGAACTTGGGTTGGAGTGGTTTGGCCGGCACCTGTTCACCGTCCACGTACAGTGAGAAGTAGTTCAAATCGAAATTCTTGAAATTGTATGGATTCTTTTTGACATCACCGTTGAATGCGGCATTGGTTACCATACCGACAATCACGCGCTTCGGAACTTGTCCCAGAAATACGTTGTCCAGAGTCTTGCTCCTTATGCCGGAAGCGAGCGTGAATGATTTCACGTCCACTCGTGTGATTGGATACTTAGCGGTGCCGGACTGTAGTATCTTGCTGTGCGCCAACAGTACGGTCGGGCTGACTTTGCATCTTCTAATCCACAGGTTCGCATCGACGATATGCACTTTGTAGTCACCTTCGTGTACTGTTATGGAGAATGCATCTTTCGACCTGTTTAACTTGAAGCGTAGCTCGACTCCGTTCAAAAGATATTTATTCTGATTACACATGTCCAAATGCAGATGACCGACCAAATCGATTTCTCGTCCTCCTTTCGTTAGCTTACGTCTCTTTTCCAATCCATCATTATCGTCTTCGGTGTTTTCCATATGACCTGAATCATCGGCGTTCCACAGCACGGATGATAGATGTGATTTCCTGGCATCGAATCCATAGTTCAATACTGTTTCGATGTACGCTCGATAGGCGTAAGTGTTGTTTTGTGGTGTAACCAATTTTTGATTCATGCACATGTCCACTTGACTGAACAACGAGTGTAGCCAGTTATTTATCGGACCAGCTTTTGTTGCATCGGCCTCGGCGATCGCCGCTCCGTCCGCCTTGATTATCGATGCTGTGACTTCCAGCATTGTTTGCGAAAGATCGGTGTACTCTTCGACATTGCCGGGCACTACAAACTCTATCGGTGAGTCGTCCGTCAGTGTGGATATCGGTTTGTATTGAATCCATTTTCCATTTTCGATACTCGTCTGTGTGGGCGGTAGTGAAAACAAGTCCAGCTCCGTCTTGACGCATTCGCATGATCTTTGATGTATGAACGACATGATTAATTAAAAATATCTCTTATTGCCTTTGCTACTTTCCTTTTATTTTTAACTGCTGCTTTTCTCTTCTTGGACGGCGATGATGACGTCCTTCCTCTAAGGAGTTTAGCCAGAGACTGAGGTGTGACACGCTGTGTGCGACGGCCACTCGACTGCTTCCTGCCGCCAGACATAGCGCGCTTCGCGGAAGTCTTGCGCGTTGCGCGTTTCGCGCCACTCTTACGCGATCCGCGCTTTTTGGATGCCGGACGGATGCGTTTGCCGCCACCGCGGAGACCTCGTTCAATCTTGTCATCGGCCGTGCGTTTCAACGAGCCGGTAAACTCTTTCATGCGCTCCTCTGCCGCATCTCTGGGATGTTTCGTGCGGAGAGTCACATCACCTAGAAAACCCATTCCGGACTTAAACGCTTCTCTGCCCAATGCCGCAACTCCACTCTTGATTATCGGAGATACGGTGCGAAACATTCCGCCCAAGAAGCTGCCGACTCCATGTCCTCTCTGATAGGCGGCACCGCGAAACACTTTGTCTATCGATCCGCCCGTCTGCGAATGCTGGCGATAGTAGTACGCCATGTACGGATCGTTCGAAGTCATTATTACAGTTAATTATGCAGAGCTCTTCTGAAATGCAGCTTCACGTACGACGTCCCGAACAGGAATGACAGGTTTTGGCCCGTGTGATCCCTGAGGTCGATTTCCACAGTCTCGAATGCTCCTTTGGTGATCGGCACGTAATGCGGGCTGGTGAAGAGTACAGTCTTATTCGCCCCGTGCACGTAGTCACCTCTGTCAATGTTGATGATCTTCAATAGCGGGGCAGAAGCGTCTCCGATCAACTGCGGCTCAATCAGATCGCAGTACACGTACATGTTAGCTGGAAGCCCCATTGATAGATTCGGTGGCCATGACGCTTTATTGCTTTTCACAATGTCCTTCTGTTGCGGATCGAATCCCAACTGTAAAGCTAGTTTATAGTCTAAATGTATCGCAACCACATCTTCTTTCAGTATTTTTATTTCCACTCTGTCCGCATCTTTGTCATAAGTGAACTTCACGTAATCGATGAGGTCCTTTGCATCATTAATCATATTCAGCAGTTCGGTTATATTCTTGTAGTAACCCATGTCCAGAGTAAACGTGTACTTGTCTGGCTCTTCCATACCTATAGCGGAAAGAATAGTATCCTGTTCGATTATTATAATCTCGTTTTTGCCCACTAATGGAAATGAACATGGATAGTGAGATTCCACCAGAGCCATCTCCCATGCACCTTCCAATCGTATCTGTTTCGAAAGATGCGTAGTGTAGTTTGACACCTTATTGTTGGGGAAATATTCCATAGAACTGTTGCTGGGTAGCGTCAGGAAGAATTGCGAGTTAGACATTTTGTAAGTCTTGCGCTCTCACCCAAGAGTTAAACTCGTCTCCGTAACCTCGCCACTTGACGTAATAACGCTTACTGGTGCCTCTGCCACGAGTGTCCAGTATTTTGTCAATCTTGAATAGTTGATCACTCCGATAGATTACTTTCTGTAATTCGTGTTCGTAAAACTGACCGGTCAAAACTTCACCTTTGAGGTCCGCCAACGTGTACATGGGCAGCGGCATCAGAGTGTTCACTTTACGAATAGTAAACACTTCGTTACTCCAATTGGTCTCGTAGCCTTTGGCGAACGTGCCCTTCTCCTTTGCTATGCGCACTGTGTCACCAATCTTGAGTTTAGGCTTAACACGGCGTGGAATTTTACTGTACATGCGTTGTAGCACTTGTGCTATCGTCCGATCATTTTTCACATCGATGGGGCGCAATCCACCACCGAGACTCTTGTGTTCGCTGGCGTTGTATGCTTTCACCAGTTTGTTCAGTACATCGATATATCGGTAAGTGTTTTTGTAAGTCAGGTAACGCCACATGCGAGACTTTAATGTACGATTCACGCGTTCCACTACTGCTGCTTTAACATCGGGATTCTGCGTAGTCACATATTTTATTCCGTACTTTTTGAATAACTGTCTGGTCTTGGCGCCGGTAAACTCTGTTCCTTTGTCAGACTGGAGGCAACGCGGAGTTTTAGTCGCTTCTTTGAATATTTCTTCGAATGCCACTGCCACTTCTGCACCTTCCTTTCTCTTCAACGCTCTCACGTACAGACGTTTACTGAACACATCTATCACGGTCAGCAGGTAATTGACTCCATCGTTGTATTTACTCAATCCTCGCATATCATTCAAGTCCGCTTGCCACAGTTCATACGGGCCAAAAACAGAGTACTGGTTGCGTGGGAAGCGTTTACGGGCCGGTTTATGTAATGTATAAGTATCCTGTGATTGTAGCCATTCGATTACTTTCGACTTTGAAATATCTCTCTTGCGTGCAGCTCGCACTAGCGGTGCGACACCGCCGAACGCGCCGGGCTCGCCGGGGTTGTAATAGAGCCGGTCCATGCTCACTTGGCCGGATACGGTTCCCACCTGTCTAGAAAGCCCAGCGGCTCCCTGTCCCACTGGTATTCATCCCTGTTTGCGGGAGTTGACGTAGCATAGCCGCCAGTCGCCGCTTCTTCAATCGGTGTTGTCGCTAGATAATCATCGACCTCACGTTATGTTCTCTGTAATGATGTCTCACCGCGACGCTCCTTAGCTCCTCGTTTCACTGCCGCCCACGAACGTAGCCGCTCTCGCATCGGTGTTCTGCGCGGTGATGGTGCACTCGGTGAACTGGTCATCCCCAATGATGATTTGAATGTGTCATTCAATTCCCGTAACGCTCTGGTATTATTTATAAATTCTAGAGGTACATTCATTTCTTTCAAAGCGGTCATCACTTCCATCCATCCTGGCGGTATACGTTCGGTCATTCGAACTCTCACTATGTTATTCAAAATATCAACTATATTCGCATTCGGTAGTTTTCGACCATCGATAAACACCGAGTAGTTGATATCCCAACTGATTCGACTATCGAGTTTTTTCATAAACCGTAACAGATTGCGGGCGTCACTCCTGTATGTCTTTGAGAACATTTCGACAATCTCATCGACTGGCCCTTCCGCTGCACCCCGTGTCGGGTGTTGGGCATCATCACCGAATGTCGCATCCACGATTGGAATATTAATCGACTGTCGATTATTAGAGGCAAAGTGTAAGAAACGTTGCAACGCCTGATTGTACAGTTTCCATTTTTCACTATCGTCTATACTCTTGTTATTCATTATTTTCTGCATCTCCACATCCAGTCCTTCCGTAGTGGACAAATTGTTTGATGACTTCTCCGATGATGTAGACTGTAAACGCTCAATAAGCTCTTGCGGGACGATAGCCATCTTCTTTGCGTGCTCCATTATTGATGTGCAGCAGCGGCCGGTCGGAAGTGTAGTTTAACGGTCAACGCTCCGTGACGGAATGAGAGATCTCGCTTTAAGATGTCCTTCACATAAATTCTCACACTTTCGAATGTCTTCTTTCTCACCGGTACGTAGTGCGGATCATTGATGTGTGCTGCCTTGTACGTCCCATAATCATCTATCGTGTGGGATATATTGATAATCCTCAATAACGGTGTACGGGCATCGCTTAAAATTTGTTCTTCAATCAAGTCGCAGTACACGAGCATATGTGATGGAAAACCAAGACTTAAATTAATCGGTCTAGTACTCGTTTGTAAACCTGGTACATTTACCAATTCGTCTCTCCGTACTATTCCTAACTGAAGTCCGATTTTTGGGGAACCGGCCACTCCTTCGGTAGTTCCCAATGTATTTGTTCCGAACGTCACTTTAAGACGCTTTGCTTCGTCAATATCGAATACACTTCCAGTTTTCTTTACAGTTTTCAACCCGTTGATGTGTTTCAACAAATCTTCGGCTGAAGTGTAGTGTCCGGGATTTGGTTTAACGTCGACGATCCATACTTCTTTTTTGCTGAATGGTTTGCCTTCTTTTCCTGCAGACTTCTTGACTTCTTCATTTTTGTAACCAAATATTTTTAGTAGAGCATCGGAGTCTACTGTTGCGAGCGTACATGGATAATGCGCTTCTACGAGCGCTACTTCCCAATCTCTACCGTCCAAGCAAATGTAATTCGGTAGTTGTACAGTAAAATCATGTGTAGTATTTTTCGGATAATAATGTATTGAGGGACCCGTACCGCTAAGTAAAGTCAAATAAAATGGCTTCGTCTGGACATCCATTTCACTTTCCCAATGCACTACTGACTGCTGCCTGTAACACTGTGCTCAATAGTAATGGAATAAAAACTCCGCCACCTTTCTGCACTAGATACTTTCGTTTCTGTCCCCAACACTGTCCTTGTCTTACTAAGCGTCTCAGAGTCACTTTATGTTTGCTCAACTGACTTTTAGTCTTACTCGACAGAGGTACGTTCCCACGTAGCACGTTGTAGGCGCACTCGCAGACTGAACGAATGCGACTCTTGTCACAAACCTTTAGCAGTGCCTTGCGTTCCTTGGGTGTTGCGTGTATCAGCGCTCTGAGCAGCGGTGCGTCCTTCTTCAAGCACGACATGATTGCAACTGAATTACTTTTATTTTTTCTTTGGTAAGTACACGTAGTTTACACGATCCTCGGGGAATATGCAAGTGCGTACTCTCATGTCCTCAGATGTCGACTGTTTCAAGTCCAAAAGTAGATAACCGTGTGCCTGTTTTGTGGCGTCACTGTAGGCTTCCTCTATGAACTTTGGGCTGTCTGGATATATCTGCCTGGCTAAATATCTGATTTGTACTCTGTCTCTGGGATTTTTAAAAAATATAATGTAGTGAGCATTTAGTGAGATGTCTCTCTGCCCACGACCCTGATGAAAAAGATTTTGAGTAATGAAAAACACACTGATGTTACGGTGATGACAACCCTTCGTGAATAGATCCACCACTCTATCATCTGCCTCACGCATCATATCGTCAATTATAACCAGTATTGGTTCCTTACCATCATAATCACTCAAGTCTGGTAAGCCCTCAATGTGGTTTATTTTGGAATTACTTACATCACCTCCTCCTCCACCACTACCATAATGCCAGTTGATTTTGGCAAATTTTACATCACACATTTCATTTATGTGTTCAATAAACTTGGACACAAAATGTGATTTACCACTGCCCGATGGACCCGCCACAATGGCTGAGAATGGATGCTGCCACTTCAAGCTCATGACTGCTACTGACACTAAAACTAAATACCATACACTTTTCTTAGAATAAAGGTTTGGAGTTTCATCTTAAAATAAAAGACATTAGTTTATGCTGTAATGTACATGGATTATTTATTGCTTACGAAAGCTATCAAAATTTATAAAGGTTAATTAAATCTTGAGTCTTCTTTTTCTTGCTTTACAAAAATTCCAACGGTGTGAATTTACTGCCTGGAAGTGGACTGCGCTTCACCAGACGTAGGCGATCTCCGAAGCCGCTGTTGTACCGCTCGATGTCGTGATCGCTCAGGACTTGGTTGAAACGCCTGGGCAGGTAGACTCGTAGGAAGAAATCATCGCCGACTTGTCCCTCGAGAATGACGACGACTGTCTCGCCGAATGGAGTGGTCACACGCTCCATCCCGCTGATCGCATAGCTGCACTCCTCTCGCAGATCAGACAGGCGGGTGTAGGCCGGAGAGCTGGACTTGCAGGTGTTCAATGATGTTCGCAGGTCCATCGTTACACCAGGTGCGGACTCTGAAGTCATGCTGCTGCTGATGCTCGACATGGTAATGATGAGAGTATGAGGATGATGCGACTAGTCGAAGTGGTCTCCAGGCGAAGAATGATGCTCGGTCGGTCCGTTCGTTCGGTTTTTGTTGCCCGCGACGCCATCTTGGAATTTTTTATGTGCGCAGGTGGTCGATGAAACGTGAGAAGGGTCGTCCCGCAGGTTTTTGGCACATTCCACAATGTCTAGACATCATAAATCTTCTTTTGTTTGTGCAGGTGGTCGATGAAATCTGAGAAGGATCGTCCCGCAGGTGTCCAATCTTTTGTTTGTGCAGGTGGCCGGATGCAGGTGGTCGATGTAATCTGAGAAGGGTCGTTCCGCTTCTTTTGTTTGTGCAGGTGGTCGATGAATTCTGAGAAGGATCTTTTGTTTGCGCAGGTGGTCAAGAAGGGTGGCGGCCATCATGGATTTTTTATGAGCGCAGGTGTTCGGCGAGGTCGCACTCCACAGTGTCTAGACGTTGTTCCTACAATGTTTTCTTGGTGGGTCTTCTACGCGCATCTTGCTTTTTCGGTTTTATCATTGGCTTTTTCGGTTTCTCTACTGTCTTACTGTATCGTGTTACTGTTTGTGTCAAGCCGCTAATCTTCGGTACTCCCGTAGCTTTATTAATCCACATATTCTCTGACTTGTCCACTACTTGGTTGACGCTCTCGTATAATTCACTATTCTTGTCTATAAATAATCCGCATCTGTACACCATATCCGAACCATCATACATTTCCATTTTTAATAGCACTGGTCCGCTGTTTGATGGATTTTGTACTGCGTAAAATTGTCCATTTTCAAGCCATGACACGATGGGGCAGTCATCTGAAGGTTTTGGAACCCATATCCTGGTTTTGCTGTTTCTTCCACTTTAGGTTTAGGCGTAGGTCTTATCCTCTTCTTAGGCCTCGGTGATGGTGGAACTGGTATCTGCTCGAGTGTAGCGTTGTCGTCCGCGGCGTTGATGTCGGCCATGAATGCATTCAAGTAGTCGTCTATTAATCCGGACGCGCTCATGTCTGTACCGCACGAGTGACTGTGTAAGACTGAGTGAATCGCTTACTTACAGTGTATGAGTCGAACGACATTTTGTAAAAAGCGCGCGGGTTTCAAGGACGGACGGACGGTTATGTAACTAACGTTGATGGCGTGGGTATCATTTAGGCGGGAAGCAAATTATGTAAATTGAAAAAATGAAATAAACGAAAATAAATGAAATAAACGAAAATAAATTAAATAAACGAAAATAAATGAAATAAACGAAAATAAATGAAATAAACGAAAATAAATAAAAAAAATAATAATAAAAAAAAAATTGTCAAATACCTCTACTAATTTTGGGGGGGGGGGTGGTCTCGGGGGGGGGGGGGGGGGGGTTTGCCGCTCTTTGCCGCTCCACCCTTACTTCGGCCAAGTCCCCCTACTCGCGAGGGCTTGCGCCCGCCGCGTGTCGCTCGAATCGCTGTACCTTATTGGATGACGCGCGACAGACGACCGTCAGGCGCCGGGTATAAATGCTCCTATCTAGTGCAATGTACTTATTTTACGTGCCTTGAAAGATGCGATGTATAATAGGGGCCTAAGTGGAAGTGGTGGAGGAGAAGGGAAATCAAAATTACAACTAGATGTTGTATTTAATGTTTGGTTGCATTGCGCGCGCAAACTTTTCCTGTCACAACACGAAATCAAGAACAACAGACAGTGCAGAGCAAAACGCAATGCTGTATGTGTAATGTATGATAAACCCTTTGTGATGACTACCTATTGATTCAAACGAAATCACTCAATTAATTAATTATTAAGATTCATTATAATAAATAAAGTAGTTCTAAAGAAGGTTATGTCTGAAAAAATAAGACTGGTTCATTTTAAAGAAAACGATAATCTGATTAAATAAAAGACGACGAAAAGCAGTCTAAATTGACGTTCAAGTTTTTATCAAAGCCAGAACCGTGTAGATTTGAACCTGGAGAAAATCAACTGGAGGTAAAATTCGTTAAAATAATTACTAATTCAAATAGCTATCATATTTTTTTGCAAAAATAGGCTACTTATAAACTAATTATAGTATATATCGGCACTCGATCCCTACTAACAAAAAAGTATATTATTATACTCTAATATTATTGATGAGGTATATTAGTATTATGTATATATGTATGTACACACGGATATCGAGAAAGGCTCCAACGATTTTCTTCAAACTTTTCAAATAAAGCAGTTCTGGGATAAAAATGATAAGGCCTATATTTACAGGTTTCCATGTCAGGAAAATGTTCTTTCGGGTACTTGTCTATTGTTATACATAAGCCAGCTAATTTTTTATGTTATTTTGGTCTGCAGTATTAAAGACCACATAAATTGAAAGAAGACTATTTACTGAGCATTATGTAAAATTTCACTTTTTTAAGTCTTACGGTTTTTCAGTTCTACATCCATAAAGTTATGAATGTCACCGATGATCGCGGTGAACGCATTTCCGCCCGCGGCCTGACACCGGGCCTGCTTACAAGTACTCAGCCAAGGTTTACAATGCGCTACGACGATTAGGTTATGTTTGTTATTGATATATGGATCAGAAATACTTTCACTAACTCAAAACAAATCACACGGTAGTGATAAGTCATACATAAGACCGACTGGACAGCTATAACTAACCCAGCGTCACAGCCTTCAGCAGAGATGTGTTCGCCACGATCATCGGTGACATGGCTGACTTTAAGCAAGCCCAACTCAAAAACAGTAAAACTTAGAAACGTGTAATTTTCACACGATGTTCAGTAAATAAATAGTCTTCTTTCAATAGATGTGTTTTTAAGGCCGCACTTCGAATAACATAAAAAGTAGTTAGCTTAGTAAGTAAAATTAAGTTCTTTCGTTATAATGTTTACCGATGGTTACGTTAATTACGTTAATTTTTAACAATGGTCTCATGAAGTACAAAACTAAAAAAGAAATAATGAAGAAGCTGACTCAACGGTCAAAGTACAAACCAAGTGTCCAAGTTAACATGTGTTTTTGCATTGTGGCCGGTTTTGCATTGTAGCCAGTTAATTGCCGGATGGTACTATAATAAAAACGATAATTTTTTATTGTACTTTGTATTGGTGATTATGAATATTTAGATAAATAAAAGTAAAGTAAATGGATAATACAACTAAGCACTTTTTAGAGTTGCAATTAAATTTAAAACTTAAGAAATAGTAACAATAATGAAATCATCTGTTAACAAAAGAATTAGAACATCTGATCCGAAAACGAATAAACCAGAGTGCAGCATCCGCAACGGTGGTCCTACATTAAAACAGTCTGAAAGGCCGAGTCTCATCACTTTTGGTGCCGACGCACGTGATTTTATTATACCATAATGGCCAGTTTTTGTTCATTGAAATGTACCGTGTCCGTGTTGGAGTCTGTGTCTCTATTTAATTTTAATACTACGACAACTTCACTATTGAAGGATTAATGTAATTGTAACTGTAAACACTTTATAATGGGTCAAAAAGACCCAAAACCATGGTAGTGAAACTATAACCCTTCCGGATCACTAGACAGAGCAGAAATATTGTAAACCACTCTTTTGCTATAAGTTCACCACATGTGATCTACATAACATGTGCGCCAGGCCTATACGCGATCTAGTGGCTAATCCATGATGAAATGTACTGTATTAATAACATTTTATTAACCTACCTACCTATTACCGACTTAGTATATTAAAGTTAAAAGTGTTAACACGAGAGTGTAGGCTACCATTTCAATACGAAATAAAGATAATGAAAATTTAGATAGCAACAGTGATAGGCCTATAAAAACGAACCAAAATTTTTAAGGTTAGTGTATGCATTGTACTTCACGATGCAAAATAAATTCTTATTAAATATTAATGATAATAAGAGCAATGAAAGTTGGTATATTGGCCAAACTGTTGTTTGTAATAAAAATTGATTGGCGATTTAGTATTGTTTTCCAAAGCGATGGGTGAAGAAATGACCTGAAACTGCTATTTTTAACACTTAAATTTCAAAAACTTCTCGGGGGAGGGCCCCCGAACCCCCCGCCGGTCTGGTCCGCCGATCGGGGGGGGGGGGCTCAGACCCCTCGGTTAGCCCCCCCTTATTAATGTTCTAGATCCGCCACTGGTTAAAACCATCGAGTAAATATGGCGTTTTTAACATAACGTATAGAGTGGACAATATATAGGGAAGATAGGAACGCTTGCCATGGGACTCAGTCCTGTCTCGAGGCAACTATCTATTGTTCTTTCGGTATATTAAATCGACTACATATTGCATCAACTCGATAGTCATCATTATCATTTGAATCTTAAGGAGGATTCGAATCGAATCGAGCTTTTAATTGTTGAATGATTTCGATTATATCGCATCGGTAGCCAGTTAGTAGCGCCCCTAGCGGACGATCTTGTCATTCAGCGTTTGCAAATTTTAACATTGCTTGTCCACTCTATACGTTATGTTAATAAGGTCATATTTACTCAATGTTAAAACCTATCCAATACAAATACCCCCGTCGCAGCAGACCTGCGTACTCAGCGAATTTCCAATGGATTTTCAGATTATTTACTTTTCCCATAAAAACACCATAGGATCGAGTATGTAGGTATGCTGCCATGAGGTGTTGTAAGAAAATTTAAATTAATAAATAATTGGTGTATGTAAACACAAAATTGTATCAAGCTCTGGCAATTTTTTATATTCCCCATAAACCCCATAGGGGTGAGTATGTAGCTTTGCCGCTATATGGGTTTTGTAAGCAAGTGTACATTAAACCATATCTAGATAATATACATACCAAATTTGATTAAGTTATGTCAATAAATAAACAAGATAAAGGGTTTTCTTGATTGCCCATAAGAATAACGTGGGAAACACATTTTTGGATTTTCTCCGTAACACGTTAAGCTACGATAAAAATTAAAAATACCAAATTTTTTAACTTTTTTTATTTTAGCGAATTTCCCTATAGGGAATTAATTATATATATATATATATATATATATATATATGTGTGTGTGTGTGTGTGTGTGTGTGTGTCCGTGAACACGATAACTTTTGAACGGAACCTCCGATTTTGATGAAATTTGGTACAGGGGTGTAAGCCAGCATTTTCAGATTGAGTTCGTGAACCAGAATGATCGGACCATGGGAACGGGGTTTTATGGGGTTTTAAAAGGGTAAAAAATGGGTTTTTGGCTTTTTTTACTTTTATTTATAAAATTCAACAATTTCAACTTAAACCATTTAAAAGAGCTTAAAAAAACAAACAATCTAGTATTTGAATTTTTTACCTAGCTTAAATGGTTACGGAGAAAATCCAAAAAGTATGTTTTCCATTTTATTCTTATGGGAAATCAAGAAAACCTTCTATCTTGCTTATTTATTGACATATCTTGATAAAATTTGGTAAGTACATTCATTCAGAAGCGTTTAACTTATATTTGGTTAGAAAACCCATATGGCGGCAAACCTAAACCCTCACTCCTATGGGGTTTATGGGGAAAATATAAAGAACACCATTACGTGACAAAATTTGAAATGTACATTCACTAGGTAGGGTTTAACTTATATTTACCAACAAAACCCATATGGCGGCAAACCTACATACTCTCATCCCCATGGATTTTATGGGGAAATAGAAAATATACCAAAATTCAATTGGAAATTCGCTGAGTACGCAGGTCTGCTGCGACGGGGGTATTTTTTTCTATTTATTTATTTCAACGGGAAGAACCCAATATATCACATAGTACAAAAAATAATTGATGGCTAATAGCTACTAGCTAGAGGCTACTAATAAGCTACACGGTTTCTGTAATTTTTTTTCTCCAACCTACCCCATTTTTTGTACATATAATAGTAATGTTATTTTTATTCATTTATTTATTTATTATTATTATTACTTCTTGTTTTTTATTCTTTTTAACACATATTAATATTTTTTATGTTTTAATTAATACTTCATCATTTCTTTAATTTTTATTTTTTTTTATTTTTTAGGGTAGGGATGGGTTTACAGTGCATAATTTTTGCAATAAAAAGAAAAAGAAACTAACACAATACTAAACAACTAACAACTATGTAACAAAAGAAGGAATTCTTGAAACTTAACAAGTTGAAACATGGAAAAAACCTTAACAAAAATAATACTAACAGTAATATCAACAATACACAAACTATATAAATATCAACATAAATATTTGCATAAATAATGAGGCTAACATAAAAATATAATCCATCCTACCTTGCTACATGAATATATTGAAAATGAAATAAATAGAAAAATCAAAATAATTACCACTTTTATTTACTGAGTTAGTAAAATACTAATCTTATTCCTAAACACAGCTGGCCTATCCATAAAGAAGTCAACGTGGGACGAGACAGAGTTTCCAAGACATTGCAGACGTACCAGCGTGCTGTTAGCTTCATAGGAAGTCCCGACGTGGCGCCTTCCAAAAACCCGTACAGTGGAAAGCCCACTGCCCCTGAGGGAAAGCCCACTGTCGCTGTAAGACTCTCCTGGAGAACAAGACAATCTTCCAATGAATCTATCTTGCTGTACAGCTTGATATCGTCAGCAAAGAGGAGGAAGTCAATTTTGATGACATTAACAATGTCATTTACAAAGGTGTTAAATAAATAAGGACCCAGATGCGAGCCTATTGAGGCACACCAGAAATGACAAAAAATTTAGAAGAAAAAGATCCAAAACTCTTTACTATTAGTCTACGATCAGACAGATAAGTTTTGAACCACTGAAGAAGGTAGCCAATAATACCATAAGCCTCCAATTTTGCCAGCAGATGCCCATGGCTGACTGTGTCACGTTCGAGAAGTCTTCGTAGCCTTCGAGAAGTCGAGGTAGATTGCATCAATTTGAGAACGCCTACTGAAAGCATCGACAATTATTGCAGTTTCCATAACCACCAGATTTGTGGTAGTCAACCTTCCCTGAGAGAAGCTATGCTGTTTGGGGGAGATGATGTTGCGAAAAAATGGGATAAGCTTCATTACAACTAGCTTTTCAAAAACCTTGGCAACAGCAGATTGGATCACAATTGGGCGATAATTAGCAGTATCTTCTCTGGCCCCAGATTTATGTATTGGTACAACGTATCGCAGCTTCAGCACATCTGGAAACACACCTTCACACAGGGACTTATTGAAGAGAAGTTGGAGAGGTTGGCACAGCACAGTTCTGCAATACTTCAGTACACTTGAGGGAATAAGGTCAGGGCCACAACCTTTCGAGATGTTGAGACTACCCAGTGCATCGAAAACATCAGTGATTGTGAATGAGATTGCATTTAAGCAGAACGGAGTATCAAAATCATAATGTGAGTTTACTTGTGCTGGCGGAGAGAAAACTGACGAGAAATATTTGGCAAATAGTTCACACATTTGGGAAGGATCCGAAGCAGAGCGATTACCATAGTTCAACGAAGTTGGGGAGATGTCTTGTCTTTTAGTGTTTCTTATAAACTTCCAAAAGGTCTTAGGGTCAGTAGTTATACTATCTTGAATATGTAATAGGTAGTTATTATAGCATGTTCTAGACAGAATCCGGCATTGATTTCTCACT
This sequence comes from Neoaliturus tenellus, assembly GCA_030545055.2. NCBI lineage: Eukaryota > Metazoa > Arthropoda > Insecta > Hemiptera > Cicadellidae > Neoaliturus > Neoaliturus tenellus. Next base: position 50,700,118 of record CM061535.1, on the reverse strand, counting down.
CTGGAGAACATAATGTGTATGACTGGTCATCAAATGAAGATTTATAAATCCGGTGTAGTCTTTTCTTTTCAATAACCAAGTTTTTTAGCTCAGTGGTAAACCAGCACGGGAAACTAGAAGTTCCAATCCTCTTCTGTGGAGTATACTTGATAACAATATTTTTTAAGAGTGTCACAGAAATGCTGAAAAAGTGTGTTTATATGTTGGCCGCTGGATCAGGAAGAACCAGTTCCTCAAACAGGAGACAGTTGAAGACTTCATCGAGTTGACATCTTCTGAAATCAGGAACATAAACTTTTAAATGACCTTAAACTTACCTTTTATAGTTGTTGTTCGTTATTGTTGTTATTTATTATCTTGTAAAGTCTTGCATTTTGTCTTTGTTGTTTTCCACTATGTTCATCAGTTTACATTATTAGTCACAACTAGTTATTTATTGCTTGCGATGGTCATTGTCTTCATTATTTAAATGTGGTTAGTCTTTATTGTTGCTGTTAATTGTCATATTGTCACATTCTATCCCTCTTTTTATTTTGATGTTACAATTTCTCTTGTTATAGATTCATTTTCAATATTGTTATTTAGTCACTAAGATATATTGTTACCTGCCATCTTGTTTTCACTGGTTGTTTCTGTAAAATGGTGTAATTCCGTATACAAATAAATAAATAAATAAATAAATGGTTTCAGTTAAAATTAATGAAATTTGAAAATTGAGGCCCGAAAATGCCAAAAACCCATTTTTTACCCCTTGGAACACCATAAAACCTCATTACCATAACCCGACAAAGCAGGTTCGTGAACTCAAGAAAATAGATCTGGTCTTACACCTTGATACCAAATTCCATCAAAATCGGAGGTCCCCTTCAAAAGTTATCAGAATAACGGACACACACACACACACACACACACACACACACACACACACACACACACACACACACACACACACACACACACACACACACACACACACACACACACACACACACACACACACACACACACACACACACACACACACACACACACACACACACACACATACACACACACACACACACACACACACATATATATATATATATATATATATATATATATATATATATATATATATATATATATATATATATATATATATATATATATATATATATATATATATATATATATATATATATATATATATATATGAAAATGAACGAATGGTGTTTTTTGGCTTCTGGGGACCTCAAAATGAAAAAGTAAAGTGGTCCCCGGGCTTAGGTCTTACCATGGCTACTACCATATTGAATATACATCCTTAGTCAATGCTACTACCGTAATAGCGTATTCCCTATAGGGAAATTTGCTAAAAGCATGTGTTTGGAAAAAAGTGTAACTTCAACAACTGGCGGCATAGCAGACGATGTTGACTGTTGTTTACTGACTCTCGCTCGGACGCTCGCTTCGCTGAGTAATTAATTAAGTAGTCAACAAATCTGTGGTGGTGATGATTGTGTGAGTTGATTATACGTGTGATTATAAGGTTTTAAAAAAATGAACGAGACTGCTAATTTTTATAATTCAAGTTATCTTGAGCAATACTTTCCTCAATTGCTTGAGGAGTCCTATTTTGCTTTTAGTCAAATATACTCGGACATTGTTGATCACTTGACACTTGCTTCCGACGCATTGAGTCACTTTTTAGTTTTATATGTAGTATTTGGAGCCTTGTTGTACATTTATTTGACAAAATATTATGTGCCCATTAACACAGAAGTGGCAAAGAAGAGAATCCTTTTTGTCATTGCTCATCCAGATGATGAATGTATGTTTTTTGGACCTACAATTTTGAGGTTAAGAAGTAGCAGTGAAGTTTACTTGTTGTGCCTTAGCATTGGTAAGTCGACCAGTCATGTGAGTTAAGCTTCATGATAAAGTTTACTGTAAGACTTTTAACTAATATATCTAGGTATATCTATATTTTGGCTAGGCTCATGTGCCTAGCCTATACAGGGTTAGGCAAAAGTCTGGATACCCCCAGTTAACTTTTTAACGCGTTGCAGTAGGAAAACCAAACTCGGCACATGTTTACAACATCAAAAACTGCACTTTTTCATCAACTACACAACTTTGCCCCTGCCCCCAAAATGGGGTATTTTGGGGGCAGCCCCAAATTTTCAAATGTAAACCCCTATCGAGTGACCCCTCATTTTAAACGGTTTATCAAGAGAAATTAAATGGCGCAAACCGGAGGTCGATATCTCACCCCTAACCAAAATGGCAGCCATTTCAAAATTTGACATGGGCAAGCAAGTATAAGTATGGACACCCCCAATTAATTTTTTAACACGTTGCAGTAGGAAAACCAAACTCGGCACATGTTTACAACATCAATAACTGCACTTTTTCATCAACTACACAACTTTGCCCCTGCCCCCAAAATGGGGTATTTTGGGGGCAGCCCCAAATTTTCAAATGTAAACCCCTATTGAGTGACCCCTCATTTTAAACGGTTTATCAAGAGAAATTGAATGGCACAAACCGGATGTCGATATCTCATCTCTAACCAAAATGGCAGCCATTTTAAAATTCGAGAAAGGTAAATTGACTTTACATTAAATCAGATGCTTTTTTAGAATCGAGAATATCTGGAATTATTTTAGAATTGAACCTACTAGTTCATTTCTGCTATTAGGTTCAATTCTAAAATAATTCAAGAAATTATAAATTCCAAAAAGCTATTTTCCGATTTAATTTTAACAAATGTAAATTTACCCTTCTCGAATTTTAAAATGGCTGCCATTTTGGTTAGAGATGAGATATCGACATCCGATTTGTGCCATTCAATTTCTCTTGATAAACCGTTTAAAATGAGGGGTCACTCGATAGGGGTTTACATTTGAAAATTTGGGGCTGCCCCCAAAATACCCCATTTTGGGGGCAGGGGCAAAGTTGTGTAGTTGATGAAAAAGTGCAGTTTTTGATGTTGTAAACATGTGCCGAGTTTGGTTTTCCTACTGCAACGTGTTAAAAAATTAATTGGGGGTGTCCATACTTATACTTGCTTGCCCATGTCAAATTTTGAAATGGCTGCCATTTTGGTTAGGGGTGAGATATCGACCTCCGGTTTGCGCCATTTAATTTCTCTTGATAAACCGTTTAAAATGAGGGGTCACTCGATAGGGGTTTACATTTGAAAATTTGGGGCTGCCCCCAAAATACCCCATTTTGGGGGCAGGGGCAAAATTGTGTAGTTGATGAAAAAGTGCCGTTTTTGATTTTGTAAACATGTGCCGAGTTTGGTTTTCCTACTGCAACGCGTTAAAAAGTTAACTGGGGGTATCCATACTTATACTTGCTTGCCCATGTCAAATTTTGAAATGGCTGCCATTTTGGTTAGGGGTGAGATATCGACCTCCGGTTTGCGCCATTTAATTTCTCTTGATAAACCGTTTAAAATGAGGGGTCACTCGATAGGGGTTTACATTTGAAAATTTGGGGCTGCCCCCAAAATACCCCATTTTGGGGGCAGGGGCAAAATTGTGTAGTTGATGAAAAAGTGCCGTTTTTGATTTTGTAAACATGTGCCGAGTTTGGTTTTCCTACTGCAACGCGTTAAAAAGTTAACTGGGGGTATCCAGACTTTTGCCTAACCCTGTATATCTTAAGGCACAAAGGTAGCGTTGGCCTGATCTATAACTATAGGCCTAGCCCAAGACTTGGAAAGAATATAGTACCCACACCTTATATATTATAGGTGTTGCTACACATCCCAGTAGAATTGATGTAAGACTTTTAACTAATATATCTATATGTTGGGCTAGGCTCATACCGGTACTTTTCAATTATCTCGACCACACCATAATTTTAATTCGATGGGTCGGGTTACCTGGTCAGGACAACAAAATTAGTAAAGAGGAGTATTTTAGCTATGGTTGTTATCTGTTATCTGTCTGGAAGCGATAAGACTACCTCTCCCCGCCCCCTCCCGCCCTACCCTTACCAAACAAGGTCACTCACTGTCCTGTGCGTCGCGACGTCGTCATTTGCATATTATCCGCACACATCCGAGCACATGTGGCGGTCTGCAGTGACAGCTGACGGCGGCGACCTGTTACACCGTTCGTTAACCCTCCAAGCGCTAAACATCGCGATCGCGACGCATTTCGGCAACGCGTATAGCGCTATCGTCGCGATCGCGATTCATTTACAAGGGTTTACTACGATCGTCATAGATCCGTTGTTTATTGACGGATCGGCATATATTTTATATAGTATTGAAGAGAAAATATCATTCTATCTGAATACTTTTGGTTCAATACATATTTCAGTCGAAAATCAAAGTTGGCCAACTTGTTTGTCAACATCAGCTGTGTTTCGGTCGTCTGAAGTACAGCTGCTACATCGCAAATTGTTATGGTTATGTTATCTTTTTTTTGCTAAGAATATATAAACATTATATATCACTGGAAAGGTAATAAAATTTTCAACATTTTGGCTATCTCAGATTTTTTTATTTGACTATGTAATTATGCCCTGAAATGAAAAAACCTGAAGACGAGGGTGACAAAAAAAAACTACCCCTTGATATCTAGAAATTTGGAAAAAAATAAATGGTAAGTAATATCTAATGAATCATATTTTCTAATAGTAGACATTTTTCTGAACAAATTGATATGCAATATGATATACTTTTCATATCATTAATAACTATTATGCACATTTGCTTAAATGCTTGCGCGCGAAACTTAAAAAATGGTCAGCACTTAAGGACTAATATACGTAGCACTTGGAGGGTTAATGGAAATGGTTAAGACACCTAACCTAACCTAACCTAGGCCGTCCCACAGCTATCCCGCGACTGACCCGCCGGGAGAGCCGCGGGGCAGTTAGGTTAGGTTAGGTTAGGTTGGAATGTCCCCGCATTTTTAAACAATTTTCTATTGCCTTCAACATGTCTAAGGAATTTACTGCAGGATAAAATTATAAACTAGAAACATGATGACGACTGAATATGTAAGCCGAGCGCGCAACCTTTTATCAGCCTACCGATAAACAGGTGAAGGACCCAAAGATAATCTTACTGATAACGATCACGATAAAATAACTTCCCACTTGACTACCAGTCGTCTCTTAACCATTTCTATTATGTGGGAACTCAATAGAAAATTGTTTAAAAATGCGGGGACATTCCTAAAAAAAACCCCTCCGTGACATCGCTGCCTTCTGGTCTTCTTTCTTGAAGTCTTAAAATTTGTTAATCCTCTGTAAGTGTGTAAGTTATCCTGTATATATTAAATTTACTCTAGTTTCTTTTGAAAATATAGGTTTATAATTTTCATACATCAAAAACTAAAATTGTGGTGTGGTCGAGCTAATTGAAAAGTAGGCCTACCCTCATGCCTACCGTATGCCTACATATCTTAAGGCACAAAAGGTAGCGTTGGCCTAATCTATAACTGTAGGCCTAGCCCAAGAGTTGGAAATAATATAGTAAACACACCTTATGTATTATAGGTGTTGCTATACATCCCAGTATGATTGGGACAGTCCAGTGTTGAGGGTGTTTGTCAGTTTCCAAAACACCTCCAGCAGTTTTTAGAATTCTCTCCTTAGCTTGTCTGGACTAAAGTAGCCTATAGGGATGGAAGCAGTCTCGACTGCTTCTCGAAAGACTAGCATACAAGCATACTAGCAGGTGTCAGCATTTCCGAACGCAAACTATTGTTCAAAGTAAAGCTTTACTTACAGTTAGCCTAAAGATGTCAAATGTTATTTGCGTTTCGAACCATTACGGTTCTTCTTCAGCTGTTTCTTATGATAAAACTAAGCCCATCTTGCGATAGTTGTCAAGCCGGGATTCCTGACACATACACGTACACACGGACACACACGAAACAAACAGTCACATTTAATAAATAATAACACAAACCGTACGGCACACACATTGTATCTACTCGCACTTTACCGGTCGGTGATCGTAGGCCTACTGCAGGTAGACTGACTTGAACAGGAATACAATGACGTGTTCTTATCAGCTGATTGGGGTGGCACTGGACTTTTAATGTTATCTAAACTGTCTAACAGCATGAATGTGATTTTATCCCTAAACTCTTTTTTATTTAAAAGTATTTCTTTCCCATATTGATGTGCATACTTATGAATAAAATATTCCTCCCACACTTTTGCCTCGTTTTTGTTGTTACATCTTTTTAATACCGTACCTTCAATGACTGGCCAAACTATAGATGTAACAACAAAAACAAGGAAAAAGTGTACTTAGCATATATTTCCACTACTGACAAAAATCCTATTTTCATCCCTTATTTTTATCCCCAACCTTAAAATAGGGTGGCTAAGAGTGTCTTACGTGGATATAATATCGAATAGACATTTATATTCAGATTTCATGTTAGTAATGGGATTCACCTCTTCCATTATGTAGGCTATCTGTATGCAAATTTCGTAACTTATTTTACTCCTACTTTGGCCCACTCCCACCCCTTAGTGGGGTGAGTGGGGGTTGAATGCTTTATGTTAATGCAATATATATATTTAAAGATATTTTTTAGCTATCTTGGATTTTTTTTATTGCTAAAAATAACAAATTTGGGAATTTTTTTCCTTTTTTACTCCCTTCCACCCTCATAGGGAATTTTGCAGGGAAACTTTGGGGGGTAATTTTTATTGATGAGGGATAGTATTACCTGATTGTGGGAAAAAATCCCCAAAAAAATCCCCGGAAATGCCCCACCCCACTAAGTCCTGGGGTTACCGTGAATTATATTAAAAACTAATAAAATTCAATAAAATCTTAAATTAATGCTTACGGTTTAAAGGGTGGTAACATTGCAAAAACATGACAAGCGCATGCGCCCCGTCATCGCCCTCAGATGATAGCAACAGTCATAGCCCGTACGATGGCGATGACATTGCGTACCTTTTGCCTTTTCTTGGCAACCAACCACTCACTGCACCCCCTTATAGTTAATGAGCGCTTGTTATATATACTTTTGTCATTGACTCATATAAATACCTATCTTTTGGCAGTAAGGCAACTCATTGAAAAAAATTAATCTTTTCAAAAAAAGTTTTCTTGCTGTAAATAAAAAATTTTAATGACTAAGTATGAATTTATTTTTATTTAATGTTGGCGGTGCACTCCTAGGCCGCCAGGAGTAATAGGACTAGGAGTAGGATTAGGCCCAATAGGCCCAATGGGCCTAGTGGGCCTATTGGGAAATCGGAACCTATGCGTACTCAGGAAATTTCTTATCGAATTTGTTAGCCTATTTTATTTTTCCCCATGTACATCATGGGATTGAGGATGAAGGTTTGCTGCCATGGGGCTGTTGATAATTCCTGCCCAGTGCAGGTAACTTACATGCTAAATTGTATCAAGTTCTAGTATTTTTTACTTTCCCCATTAAAACCCCATGGGGTTTCTGTATGTAGGTTTGTATATGGGTGTTGTAAGCAAATAAGTTACACTCTACCTAGTGAATGTACCATAACAGATTTTATCAAGTAATGTCAATTTATACAGGGTGATTCAGACCACCCGTGCACTATTTGTAGCAGGAGAACGGTTTGAATTAAAATCATGAAATAAAGTTTTTACCCCTAAATCGCATATGGGCTTTCCAATAAAAATATTGTCGTCGATGCCAGTATACAGGGTGTTCCAAAACTGGAGGTCATGGGTTCGAATCTCAAAATGTTCTTAAGTAACCATGCATTTTTTTACATATCTTTAAACGTATTAGTGAAAGAAGCATTGTAGTGAAAACAGAATGAATTTATCTTTTTCCATTTCAAAATGGCGGCCATTTTTGTATGAAAAATCAACATTTACGGAATACCCTGTAATTCTTTTATTATTTGTCATAAATGACTCCTGATTCAATATCCTTATTTGAAATGAGCTTTGAAGCTTTACAATAATATGTCACAAGACCACTTTTATAAAAAAACTAAAAATTCGAAAATTTTATAATTTTGAAAATTTTAACTTAGACATAACTCAAAAATTCTAAATGTAAACATATGTCATATTGTATATCATCTTAAAGCTCTCATTGAACTGAGCAACTTTGTAATTTACACTATCGCTGTATCTCTTGTGGTTTTGTAGTCATTTGAAAAATGTCATTTTCCCATATGATTTGCATGTTAATTGTTCAGGGCTTTATAGTATGGAAGTCCTCCTTTGATTTTTGCCATAACATTGAATTAACGTGCAGGTTATATGTAAAAAATGCATTTTTACGTTATTACTACAAAACCACAAGAGATACGGTAATAGTGTAAATTACAAAGTTGCTCAGTTCTATGAGAGTTTTAGGGTGATATACAATATGACATAAGTTTACATTTAGAATTTTTGAGTTTTGTCTAAGTAAAAATTTTCAAAATTATAAAATTTTGGAATTTTTAGTTTTTTATAAATGTGGTTTTGTGACATATCATTGTAAAGTTTAGCTCATTTCAAATAAGGATATGGAATCAGGAGTCATTTATGACAAATAATAAAAGAATTACAGGGTATTCCGTAAATGTTGATTTTTCTTACAAAAATATCAGCCATTTTGAAACGAAAAAAGATAAATTCATTCTGTTTTCACTAAAATGCTCCTTTCACTAATACGTTTAAAGTTATGTAAAAAAATTGCATGCTTACTTGAGAAAATTTTGAGATTCGAACCCGTGACCTCCAGTTTTGGAACACCCTGTATACTGGCATCGATGAAAATATTTTTATTGGAAAGCCCATATGTGATTTAGGGGTAAAAACCTGTATTTCATTATTTTAACTTAAACCGTTCTCCTGCTATAAATAGTGCACGGGTGGTCTGAATCACCCTGTATAAGTGAGATAAAGAGGTTTGTTGATTTCTCATAAGAATAACATGGAAAACTTATTTTTGGATTTTCACTGTAATCTATTAAGCCAGGTTAAAATTTCAAAATCCAAAATTGTTTTTTTTTTCAAGCTATTTTGAATAATGTTTGTTAAAATCGTTAAATTAAAAAAAATTTAAGTCCAAAAATGCAAAAACCCATTTTTGACCCTTTTGGAACCTCACAAAACCTCGTCAACAAGTATTTATTTGGCCATTCAATACAATCAGTACATTAGGCTATGTCATTAGAAAATAAGAAGCAAAATAAAAACGTACATGTCAATTTTATGTGCAGATGAGTCTATTTCAAGTAAAGCAAAATAAAGAAGTTCATGCACAAGCAATTAAAAAAGTCTCACACAATTATATAGAATACTGTGGTTAGTTAGTTGCAGTGTAGGCCTACACTCCTTACTACTACGTGTTAGCATGGATGCCTAACTATTCAGTGAAATCTGCTTCATAATAATCCTTTGCAAGATAAAAAGGATTTCTCGTGAGCCAATTCTTTATAATTCGATTAATGTTAGATGGCAGCATATTTTGGATGGGCATTGGGAGAAGGTTAAAATACCCCCCGTCGTAGCAACCCTACGTACTGAGCAAATTTCCAAATTAGTAATATTAATTTTGACCAGATGAACCTGTAAACAAAATTTAATTAGTGCTCATAATAGGGAAATAAATGTCTATTGTCCTTATGATAAATATAGGGAAAGAGTATGCTGCCATGGGGAACACTAAAAGAAGTAATAAATAAAAGAGTTTGCCTATTCTCCATATGATTAACATGGGAAAAGAGTATGCAGGCTTGCTGCCATGATAAGTACAAAAACCAAGATTTTTTAACATAAACTGTTGAATCCCAACCAAATAAAGCTAAATACCAAGTTTCATAAAAAATATTGGTTAATAAGTGAAATATTAACACATCCTTGTTCTCCATAAGATTAACATTGGAGCCCATAATACACAGTGTACTGTCTTTAGACTTCTTATTATCTCGGTAACCAATGGAGATAGAGCAACGCTTCAAGATACTAAATTGTTTTTTTTTTTTTTTTTTTTTACTAAATCCAGTAGGTAGTGAGAATAAAAATTATAACATTTTTTAAAATTACATTTGAAAAACACAAAAACCCCATTTCTGGGGTACAAAACCCCCCGAAACTACCCCTTTCCGGTAAGTCGATATATCTGGTTTATGAACTTATCCAAATAAAGGTAGGATTGCACATCTCTACCAAATTTGGTCTCGATCAGACCGTTTTTACGAGAGTTATCGTGTCTAGAGACACATACATTCATATATATATAATTTTAATGACTACGGTAACCAATGAATGGAACCTTCTTTAACCTACGGTAAAAGCTTATTACCGTTCCCCTATGGGAAATTCGCTAAAACCTGATACCTGAAACAGGAAAGCATCAGTTTGACTTTTGCAGCCCATTTCTGGGGATAAATATGTTACCCCTGTGCTGAGTAAGGTGTTTATGCACGTTGCTGTTTAAAGGTATTGAATAATATACACTGGTTTTTATTGCTATGAGACACTGAAAAATATATTCATTTACTACAGTAGGCCTAAGAATGAAATTCTGTAGGAACAATGGCTTACAATGATCCAAAAATTCAGCATTAGAAATCACTCTCAAAGCCTTAAGTTATTTTGTATTAATAAAATTCTTTGGATACCAGAAGCTTGACCTGATAATCTAGTACCATATGCCAAGATGGAATGGTTAAAAGCAAATTAGACCTGCTTCACTACAGGTAGGGGCACTTCAAATACAAACCTCCTCAGCAAAAACAGAACTCTACTCAGTCTTGTATACATTATAGCATCAACATGATCTCCCCCAAAGTAATCTATAATCTAATACAAACCCTAAGAGTTTTACTGACTCACTTACAGGAACATTAGACAACAGACTAAAAGTAATATTTTGAGTCTTGCTCTCATTTAAAACTAGCCTATTAATGAAAAACCATTGTTGACCCAAGGCCATTGCTTCGTTTACTGCAGTTTGAGCCGAAACCCAGTTCACATTGGATGAGAATAGGGTTGTGTTTATTTATTGCACTCATATTAATTAACTATGTTAATTATATTACTTGTATAATCAGTATCCGTGTGGTGTGGGTAATTGGATTTTTTTTATTTTTAGGTAACCGTTTCAAGAATGGATTTTTAAGGAAAAAAGAACTTTATGAAAGCTGCAAAGTATTCGGTATCCCACAATCCAACATAATGGTTATGAAGTAAGTATGGATTGGGTTTATTTCAATAGGCTAAATGTCAATCATTGCCAGGTATCCAAAAAAGTGTGATTTAACAGCAATTAATTATTACAAAGTTTAGAAATGAACAGCACAGAGTATGAACATTGCATGCTCACCCAGAAAAAGAATGAATTCTACCATCTTTACCTATGTCTGTGTAGGTAATGCCATTTAGGCCTCATCTGTGTCAAGTCTGCCACTACTTGATCATTAATAAGCATCCCATCCACTCTTATCAAATAAATAAAGACGCACCTGTAACTAAATCTCAAAATTAAATTAATTCTGAACATAACTTAAATATAAAATCTCGGACTCCCTGCCTGTGCAACAGGAAATCATGTCTACCATGTCCAGTCATTTCCTGTCCCACGATATTGATTCCTTTGCCAACTCTGCATCCGGTCAGCGACCAGGGACAGAAGACTGCATCTTTCGACAGCCGCTCGTCAAGTCCACGTGGATTGTCTAGGCCAATCAGAACAATGCAAATTCCAATAACATCATCTGATTGGCCGATCCAAATTGTGGAGAGGAGGACGTCTTAACCATGGAAAGCGTCGGACGGCAGTCTCCTGGAGGTCTTCAAGAAGTGTGGTTTCGGAGTCAATCGTTTTCGGTCGTTCGCGAGTGTTGAAAATTGAAGTGAAAAATTATGGCCTGTTAGTATCTTCCATAAGGAAGAGTGGAGTCAGTGCATGTGCGTGTGTTAGTCATTCTTCGTTTCTTCAATTATAAGTATGTAACAATTTGTCAAATTTTAATTATGTAATTTGATGTCATCCTGCTCGCTCTCTCAAGGGTAATATTTAAAATTTTCTGAACTTAATATGTAAAATTTATTTTACTGACTTTCTTTGTGCTTCTTAGTTTTATTTAAAACATTAATTGAATTTAAATATAAATCTTTATTAACCTAACTCAGTAAAGCACTCCAACTGCCTTTGATTGTTTTTTATTTATTCATTTAATTTAGTTATTCTTGTTTAATATTTCATTGTGTTGGTCATTCCCTCATTATATGTTGTTAATTCATTTGTCAAATTCGTAGAACAGTTTTATATAAATTTCATTTTGTTTTCAATATAATGGTGGAGTAACCCTTTGGAAATGAGCTTTTTATTTAGTCCCGAGGCTTTACCCGGATACCCGGCGCCTCCACCATGTACCTGATGTAGCTGTTTGTGAGATCTGTTGAAGAAATTACTGTTTGGGGGCAGCAAGAGGTGGCTTTTGAAAGATGCAGGCATTGCAGTCTTCTGTCCCTGGTCGCTGACCGGATGCAGAGTTGGCAAAGGAATCAATATCGTGGGACAGGAAATGACTGGACATGGTAGACATGATTTCCTGTTGCACAGGCAGGGAGTCCGAGATTTTATATTTAAGTTATGTTCAGAATTAATTTAATTTTGAGATGTAGTTACACACCACTGAATGATTTGTTGCAACGTTGGCCTACATATAATTTTTAGTTCCATTCTTTAGTTAATCATTACTTCTTGATAGTTCATTAAAAGTATTTTTATTAGTTCTGTGAATTTTATAAAGTAGTTGATATGAAATTGGATCGGCACAATATCCTCTCAACTACCCAAGACTCCGGGTAACAATGGATATTTTAATCTACACTCTCTGTGTGCCTTGCATCTTTTGATGCAATCATAGATCTGTACACCTGCAGTCTGCAACTTGTCTGTTTGATTATAGGTGAAAGTGTATTTTTTCTTTAGTTTTTCCATGTATCAAGTAGAAGGCCTCTAGTATGGCCTCGGATGATTAGGCTGTTGGATAATTTGGCTCTGGCTATCAGAAATGAAACATTCGGCCACTGATGTTTCCCACGATTGAAACAGACACTAGTCAAGTGGTCCTATGTTAAATCACTTAAATATCTCCTAATTTCAATTGCTGCTTTTCAACCGATTCAGTTTTAAACATCTGAAATATTTTACTCCTGTACTATTATTGATCATATGTTTAACTGAAGTGTTTTTTGGCCCGATTGTTGATGTTACATGGTAGTTACAGTAATTAGACGAATTCTATTGCTATTGCGGTACGAAGACCTCAGTACCATTAATGGATTGGGGATGGCTACTTTAAACTTGCATACCAATATAAATAGGTTAAAAAACTATATTAAATGCTAGTTCTGTGTAAGGGTTGGTTCTAAATAGTTCCCCAAATTGTTGTCATTGTTTAATTGTTGTCATTTCCATTTTCATATAACTTGTAATTAACTAAAACCTTCATAACAAAAACTTTTGCCTTGTTTAGCCTTCTGTGTTGATAAATCAATAAAAAGGTTAAGTAGGTACGTAAATACATTGAAAGTCTTCACTCCACTTTTAAATACATAAATGATTCACCCGAGTATTGACATACTAAAAAATCATTTGTTTTTTTAGTTTGTAATAAGTACATGTTTTATAGCAACACAAGAATGCCAGATGACCCTGAGGTTATATGGAGTGCCAAAAGGACTGCTAGAATGCTTCGGGACCACATTGAGAGTTTGTCAATTGAAGAAGTAAGTGCCTGGTTATAGATCAGTAGTTAATTTCTCCCCAATGATTGTGTTTTATATTTTGTGTGTGAAGGAAGGCAAGTGTCAAAAGTGTAAGGGGAGTGTAGGCTAAAATTTCTTTTAATGTTTACGTTAAAATTTTTGAAGTTTATTCATAGTCTGATTTATTGAACCTCATTGTCTGAGAATTGTTTGTAAATCGAGGTAGGAAATGTTATGAAGTGATGGAAAAGCAGTTTTACAAAGTTTTTGATAACTTTATTAATTAAAAGCAAATTTCATGATAACACGTTCACAGCGGCATGATTTTTCGTGTACCTCACCACCATCGTTTATTGAAACCGTCACGCCTTCTGTAGCAGCAGCGCTGTCCAGGGGGAAATCCAAGTGGTCAAGAAATACAATATACTACTGAAAAGTGCTGTGCAAGGTTTCAGGTTTCTTGTTCAGATCCTGTCCTAAAAATAAATCCTGAGTATCGCACTGCACTTTGGGAGTGATAGCACCCACCAAGATAGCTTTAGGGTTCCGTAAGGGAGCGATTGCTCCCATGCCGCCGCGAACGTGTTAAGGTATTAATCAAATGGTGTGAAAATAAAAGTAATAGTCTTGAAAATTGATAACATAAAATTAAATTTCTCAAGTAAAAGTCAAAGATATAAAATAAAAATACTATTCATAAATAGTTAAAATTGTATTATATAATAAGTATAATTATATAATTTATTTGACCATAAAATATTACCTAATAAAGTATTTTAACATATAAAGTTTGGTGTAAATATTATAAAGAGTTATAAAGGTTATTCTATTGTCTTATCCATATTTTAAACGGAAGGTCACATAACTGTAATTGGAAGGTGGTAACTGTTATTTTAAATGTGAGAAAATTGTAATATAATGATATAGAAAATAATATAAAAAAATATAATGAGCCATAATACTTTTTCTTTGAAATTAGTTTAGGTTTAAGGGGTTTCAACTAAATATCCTTAGCTGTTTAACAGTACGACCCTCAGTGTGACACAAACAATAGACAAACCTGAGTCCTTTTCCTCTTCACTGTTGATTATAAAAGTTTTGTCTCAAATTACAATTACAGTAATATCCCACAAACTCAACTCATTGTGGACTGAGTTTGGATGAAGTAGAGATTCCCAGAGTTTACTTTACTCCCTCCATTTACTCATTCAAATACCAGATCTTAAATATGATTGAACTATCGAAAAGCTATTATGAAACTTGGTATGAATTCATGTTTGAAGTAAAAAATCTGATTGGAAATTGTAAAGTCAGACATTCACAACAAATAATAGCAACCACAACCATGTCGAAATTGAGTTTAAAGACCGTAAATTTTGTATAATATTGATGATCCTGATGAATAAGGCCACAAATAGTGATACGAGTCATGAACATTTTAGATGCCTATGGAGGTGTCAAGTTGTCCGGAGGGTTCGAGTTTCAGGGTTTTTACTGCAGGCCAATATTGTTATTTTTTAAGAACTGTGGATCTTCTCTAGCTCATTTTAACCAGGGTGTCTAGTAGTCTTGAAAATCTGGAAAGTCTTGAATTAGTATTGAATTTAACAATGGTCTTGAAAAGTCTGGAATTAGTCTTGAATTTGCCTTCTAGTCTTGAAATTTATAAAAAATTTTAATTATGGAGACGCTCGTGATCGCCGATCAAGATTGCTAACTGGAGACGCTTATTAACCCAATCAAAATGCTTGCGACTGTAGACAGTAAATGCTCGCGACCACCGTGCGGAGAAGCTGGTATTGACTCTCTCAGTGTATGCTGAAAAATGGCCTAAAAATGGTGTTTACTATCATTGGCCTTCAAGCTAAAGAAAAACAAGGAGAAGCAACATTTTAATTATTAACAAATATATTCAATTTTTACGTGTTCTATAAATTTGATATCACTATTGAATTTGTCAAATTATTTATAATATTTATTTTAATAATAAACTAAACAGCCCTACGAAGGACAGGCACATAGCTAGTATTTAATAAAAATAGAATTACACACTTGTGCATTATTTTAATTCAAAACATTTTAATTTTCAATGTTGTTGCAGAATTAATATTGCTTATTATTAATAAGTTAGAATTTTATGGTTTCATTTTAATAGTCTTGTTTTTTACAAAAAGTATTAAGATTCATTGTATTAGCCGCTGATTTGCTATTGAAGACTAAAATTTATTATCCGCTGAACTGCTATTGAAGATTGAAATAGTAAACACATACCTTCTGTCGAACAGCTCAAATTTGTTGTTGTATATTATCACCACATGCTTTGCCTTGAATACAGCATTGTCAAGTGATATAAGAACATACTATCCATCGAAGGATTGGTCTTAAGGATTAAAATAGACAAAACATATCACAAACACAGTTCAGTTTGTCTATTTTGATCGTTGACCAATCCTTAAATGGATAGTATGTTCTTGTATCACTTGACAATGTCGTATTCTCGGCAAAACATGTAGTGATTATATTCAACAATAAAATTTGAGCTGATTGACGGAAGGTATGTGTATACTATTTTAAAACAAATATGTTAGCGGCAACTATATATTTAATTTTGTAAAATGTAAAATAGAAATTAATATGTCGAGTAGTGCAATAGTCTTGAAAAAACTAAAGAAGTCTTGAAAAAGTCTGGAATTAGTCTTGAATTTGGAAAGAGAAATAAACTAGACACCCTGTTTTAACTTATTTCTGTTTGTTTTTTCACCCTTCGTAAACTACCCATTACCAACGTAACCCGTGTTTGACGAGTGGCAAATAAATACCAGATCTTGGTAGATTCAAGGATCGATTCTCAAATCCGGGTGTTTTCTAAAGATTCGGTGAAATTGAGATTCAACTTTGACTCATCACAAGCGTATGTGATACAGATCCGCCAAATCTGGACCCCAGATAGTCCGCACTCGCGATGTAGGATATTTGTTTAACGACTCCTTATGTTCTGATGCCTTAAATGATTACTACATCTACCCACAGTATCAATCATTTTGCATCATTAGGTGATTCGGGCCAATTTACCCGTTATTTGACTACCTTAAATCTATTTCCTCTAAAACCAATCTCAATAATAATAATAATAATAATAATAATCTCTTTATTTGTCGTTTGGACACAATTACAGTATCATTGACAATGTCAGATTTACAGTAGAAAACCAAGTCACAAGCTTTTGTTAATAATCTAAAAACTAATATACACATAAATATACAAAATTGTACAATTATACAATCAAAATATAATTGCAATGTATTATTACCTCACTTTTCTAAAATATTACAACTTTTAAATTAAGGAAATCGTCCAAGCTATAGAAAGGGTTTTCCAGTAGCCAGCTGTAAAGCAATTTTTTAAATGTTTTGAAAGGATGTGCACTTATTGAATTTTTTAAAACATTGTAAATTTTGATTGATAAAATAATATGACTGTTTGCTGTTTTACTGAGACGGTGGGACTCTATAAGAGCACTACTTTTGTAACGCGTATTATGGTTGTGATTATTAAAATTTAACAAATCAGGATTTTTCAAAACATACAATATGATGTCATAAATAAACAAATTTATTACTGTTTGAATCTGCCAATTGATAAAAATAGGTTTGCAATGCTCCCTTGGATTTGACCTACTCATAGCTCTTAAAGCCCTCTTTTGAAGGATTAAAACTTCTTTAATTCTCGAGCAACCACCCCAAAATATTAGACCATATCTAATTACTGACTGAAAATAAGTAAAATAGGCTGTCCTTACATAACTTCTAGGAATCAAATCAATAAGACGCCTTAAAAGATAAATTACACATGACAGCTTTGAAGAGAGATTGTCATATGTGAATTCCAAGTTAATTGATTGTCAAGATGTAAACCCAAAAATTTTGACTCTCCCATTTTTGTCCCATTGACATTTTGTTTTAAGGTAAAAAGTATGTTCTGTGTTTTATCCTCATTCAGCAATAGTCCATTTGAATGAAACCATTTTGTTGCTTCAATAGTTGTCTGATTGACTAAATTCTCGAGCTCAATTACACTGTTGCTTTTGTGAAAAAAAGTTGTGTCATCAGCATAGAGGATAGTTTTTGTGTTGATTGCCAATGGTAAGTCATTAATATAGATCAAAAATAGCAGTGGTCCAAGGACAGATCCCTGTGGAACCCCCCAGTCTACTTTTTTTTCTTGAGATGTATTCCCATCAATAGCTACTTTTTGTCTACGATTAGCTAGATATGATGAAAAAAATTTTAGAGGTAAGCTATCAAATCCATAAAGATTTAATTTTTTTATAAGAATTTTAGAATCAACACAATCAAATGCCTTGCTAAGGTCACAGAACATGCCCTGAGCAAAGGTTTTATTTTCAAAAGATTGATATATTTGCCTTATAAGATTGTCCAAAGCATCAATTGTTGACATTTCCTTTCTAAAACCAAATTGAGAAACATTAAAAAGATTGTTCGTTTCAAAATATTTACTTACTTGTTTGTAAACCAAAACCTCAATTAATTTACCTACTACCGGGATGACTGAGATGGGGCGAAAACTCTGTGGCTGATCTTTGGGACCCTTCTTATAGATTGGACATACACGAGAAATCTTTAAACAATCTGGGAAGATTCCCTCTTTTAAAAGTAAGTTGATACATTTTGCAAGTGGAAAGTCTAGACTATAAACAATTTTTTTAAGTAAATTATTTGAAATGCCGTACAAATCCTTACTCTCAGAGTTTTTCATTTCCTCCACTGCAGTTAAAATGTTGTTTGATGTAATATGTTCCCAACTGAATTTAACATTACCATTTGTAATTCTCTCTATGAGATGGAAATATGAACTGATTGGTATGGGATTGTTAATTTTCTGCTTAATATCTTGTATAGAATCAATAAAATAATTATTTAGGTCATCAGATTTAATAGTCACACTTACTTTTTCAATATATAAATTATTTTTCTTAATAAGATCCCATGCAGCTTTGCATTTATTATTGCTATTTTCAATATAAAAAACATTACTGTGTAACTTTGCTTTTTTTACAGCTTTTTTGTATTCACATTTTAATCTATTATATTCAGCATGCATTATTTCACGAGAGCTATTCGTAGTATCATAAATATTTTTTAGACCATGCAATGTTAACAGTTTTTCTTTCATTCTTGCCAAGTCTGTTGTGTACCACTCTTGTTTAAACTTTGTTTTACACTTATTATTTTTGGTTCTTGTAATTACCTTTAAATAATTCAAATTATTTATTAAAATGTTAAAGACATATTGGAAACATACTTTCGGGATCTTTATTATCAAGTTTTATCAAAATATTTTGCCAGTCATAAGAAGCTAAATTTAGACATAGTTTTTCTATATTTTTTGAAGGCAAGTGAAATTTAGTCAATGGAGCTTTTAGAATTTGACGGTTTCTATTTTCAGAAGAACACATATTAATTAACACACCGTCATGATCGGAATAGGGGAATTTAAAGATGTATACAAAGGATATTAAAGCCTGCTTTTTATACACAAAGACATTGTCTAAACATTTATCACCTCTAGTGGGTTTGTCATTTAGATGGTAAAAATTGTGTTGCTTGAATAGGTTGAGAAATTCAGTCACAGTCTTTGTATTATTTTGAACATTAAATTTGTCGTTAAAATCCCCTCCCAGTATAATGTTATATTTAAACCACTTTGTAATAAAATGTAGAAATTGTTCTAATATTATCAAAAACTCATTAGCATTACCATTAGGAGAGTGGTACACAGAAACAACAATTGTTTTTAGGTCATCTATAAAAATGGCAGATACTTCAAATGTTAATTCCTTACAGAATTTGCTAACGCCACATATTCTAGACTTAAAATAGCTGTGCACAAATATGGAAGTACCTCCTCTAATGTGATCAGATCTACAGTAAGCGCTTGCATAGTAAAAGTTTTCCGGAAAAGATTGTTTGATTGCATCATTTGATAGCCAATGCTCGGATAGGCATAAAACAAAGATGTTAGAATTGATCAAAAGACTTTCCAAAATTCCAGTTTTAGCATTATTTAAACCTTGAATATTTAAAAATAACAAATTCAATTGATCATGAGGTGAGGTGTCAGAACAAAGGATGTTTGGCTGAGTGCCCTCTGTAGATCCGACACAGGTAGGTGTACCACTAAACACGATGATCACTTCCTGAAGGTGACACACTTAAAGACCTTAATGCACCACTCGACACTTGACACTGATCACCAGAGATGTTGACTGTATTCTCGAGGTTCACAGAAGAGATGACAGGTGTAGATGCTGATGGATGTTGAGGTCCCTCCAACACGATGTCGTCTGGCCGAATCTCATTAACTTCTTGCAGGACATTAATGTTAGAAACGCATGATGGTGACTTAGTCGTCTCTGAATATGCATTACAAATACCTTGTCTCAACTCTTTGTGAAAAGAATAAAATGATTGTCCACTCCTTAGAAGTCTTCCTTCATCAAAAATTACTACTGTCACAGTGACACCTGTGAATCGCTGAAAGTTGACAATATTTCTTGCAAAATGTCTTGTAGAAATCCTGTCTCTTATACATCCCATTGGGGAACAGTATAATTGCTTTAGATTTTTTTCCTTAAAGTCAGTTTCAAATTCGGAGAACGCTTTATTATAACTTTCCACGGATGGTTTAAGATGGTATTCTTCTTTGGTGACCAATCCGTAGACAACAGCACCACCGGAAGTCTTCTGGCAAGTTAAGTTTTCATTGCAATAGTCAGAGAGTTGAGGTGTACCAATTTTATTCTTAAATACACAGGCAACACCAGCGCTCATATTTTTTTCTGAACCTATGTCGGCTGATATGCAATGAGAAAATCCAACACATTCATTTTGTAAGTGCTCATCTAGAACAGAACTCATGTGGTCTTCAATTATGTTTATATGTGTTGAACATGCTTCAAATTTAATAATATTTTCTAGCACCATAACTTTAGTGATTTGATTTGCTAGCATCAATTTTCCAAGCCTGTTTAAATGTTGCCCATGGTTAGTAAAGTGAAATCTCTTCAAACATGATATATCAACGATGTTAAACAGATTGTTTTTCCAGCTTTTTATTTTGTCATTTATTTTTTTAATTTCAAAGTTTATTCTATGATCTGCATTTAAATCAAATCGCTGAAGCAGAGGGACAAAAACAAAGTTGATTTCTTTATGTTTTTTGGTCAGTTTCTCAAAAGTTGTTGAAATATGCCGACATGGATTTTTATTTTTCAGTATCATATCTTCTACATCATTCGAGCCAGCAATTACAACCACAATATCATTTTCATTCAGTAGGTGAATACCATTTTCAACATTTTGAATTACATGCCTCATTGGAGCACCAGGTGAGGCATTTACAAAAACATTACAGTTATCAGGCAAGTTTGATTTTAAACTGTCGTGCAGAAGTTTTCCATGGCTGTCAACATACAGGTGAATATTTATTGTACCAGAAAAATTTGTGTTTACCTTGTTTTCATCTAGAAGGGGTTCTAAATTTCTTGTTTTTGGAACTGCATGCTTCAGTTTAGGTACAGATAGTTTATTATTAGAATTAGCAGACTTTCCTTTGGAGTGTGTTACCACTGGGATGGTTACAGTATCGCTTGAGTCTAAGTCAGTGCCACTCTCAGCAAGATCAGAGTCACTGAGGCATTCATACCGGTTATACAAAGACAACTTGTGATCATTTTCAACACATATTTTTGATTTATGTTTTCTTTTGGTAGGTATGTGTATTGTCCATTCTGTGTTTGTTGAAGCTTCAATAGATTTAGTGCTTTCTTTTTGTATTACAGGAGTAAAACTCTGTATATTTTCTTTCTGCAATTCTTGAACCACATATTCTTGTAACCGCAGTTTGTTTCGATTTTCTAAATGTTGAGACAGTAGTAATTCTTTCAGTGTGTCCATCTTCATGTTAATATACTGGTTTTTGTGTATAATCAGAGCTAGCTGCGCTCTTTTAGTTAGGATTTCAGATTCCGTGAAGCTGTGGAGAGTTTCTTCGAGCAGGTTTTGAGAGAGATAGGTATTTTCATTCTCAAGCTTAGTCAGGATAACAATTGCATTAAGTAACATGTGAATACCACAGTCGACTCCATTGGTTTGCCGGGGTGTTTTGATGTTGATGAGGAATGTCTTAGTAGGTGGACTAAGCCTGCTAGCAATAATCTCAGCATGCTGGTAGTTAACCTTGCCCAAGGAGTCAATGTGATAGAATACTTCTTGTGATTTGTCCCATAATAACAGGCTCCAGTGGGTCCCTGAGCCTCCAAGGTTTTGAACATTTAAAGAGTTATTAATCGGGGGAAAAAAAAAAAAAATCCCACTATTAGAGGAATAAAAACCACATAATTGAGGGATAAAATTCCAATATCATGGCAGTATTTTCTTTTTTTTACCTGCAACTGTCCCGGGGACTCTACTTGTAATTGTTGCATGGACTGTATTGAACTAGGGACCAAGTACAGTTGTGTCACGTTAGCTCATTTCTGCATTATTGGCAGAGTATCCGATGCCTATCACTGAATTTAAAGGAAGTGACCATTACATAATCCTAAATTTAATTGTGGTCGTGGTTGTTAGTAACACTTTCATATCCTCCCAAAAAAATGCCAATTCCAATATTTAATATTTACAATCATAACCTGACATGATTTAAAACTTTAGGTTTGTCACTTAGAATTCATAAATATTAAATGCTAAGTTTCAATGTTCTATTTGTAATAAAATGTGAAAGCTATTTTAAAATACATACAAATGTTTAATTTACAATAAAATATCAGAAATGAAAAAATAGGGAAAGGCGTAGAATTGAAAAGGTACAGTGATTCTGTTATGGATGCCATTGCTGTGATTTATAAGGCATTGGATGTTGCACGGAGTAATAGGCAGGTTGTAAACATCAGCTCCTAAACTGTCAAATTCTCTCAGTTCACTACACCTACTTTAAGTGGTTACCATTACTATTTGAACCAATTTTTCATAATAATGTTAATTACAGATGAACATTTTATTATGACTTTATTTCTTGCAATTAATTTCTTTTACTCAAAGAAGTATAGCATATAATGGTGTATAACATATTTAAAAGTTTTTCTGTAGAACACGGGGTTTTTACTTGTATATTAGCAAGTTTAAGGAAGCCAATATCGTCATAAATGGAGGTAATAACAAATAATTATTTAGGCTTACTCGATTTTATTTGAATTTTCAGTAGTTGTGCCTAACCACAGTCCAGATAATCCAGAGTGTACTGTATAATTGAAACATTTGTAACATAAAATGTGCTGGAGTTTCAACTTCTGAAATGAAATGAAAATTCTTTATTTTTTCCAATAACGTAAATTACATCACAGAAACAAAACATGCCTTAGATGATAACAACAAAATTGAAACCAATCTACATGACTTATTAATTTAGTCTTATTACTAAAAGATAAAGCAATAATAGAAAAATTCACTATTATTAATAAAAAAGAATAACAACTTATTGGCATGCTTTGCTCGTGCATTAAAATATGGCAGTTTTAGGAAAAGGCCTACATGGGTAGGAGCCTGTGCGTAGGCGTAGGCCTATGAGTTGTTGTCTAATCCTTGTTTCCATGGCCGATTTCTAAATTGTAATTTGCTATGGTAAATAAAACAGATTAATTTAGATTAAAGAATTGATAAAAACAGGTTGAATGATTTTTTTATACAAAGACGACGGCTTATTGACTACTGCTGCAATAATTTGGTTTGCCGCGCTGACCAAAGATGTGAGGGGGAGGGAAGGAATACAGTCAAAGTCCGGGTCGCTCTTGAATAGTCAAGATAATAGTAAGAATGGTTCTCGGCAGCAAGTAAGCTGAGGGAAATACATCTTATTTTTTACCTCTGAGAATCAGCTGATAAGGACTCTAAACGGGATTACAAAAACTGTTATCGAATATGAGGCTTTCTACACTTATTGCATTTTACAACAAACTTTATAATTCAATGTTTTATGTTTTTTTTTACCATTGGTAATTTTCCCCGTTTTAAACCTTACTGAACAGCAGAATACTGTTCCAGCAAAACCATCTATTTATTTACATTCCAACGGCTTAGCCAATATTTTACAACAAAAGAGTTTCACAAATGAATAATTTCTTAACAATTAATTAAACAATCAGTTAACAATTTTTTAGTGCATCAATAAACTCAAAATATTCAAAGGTAAACGAACACCTAAATATTAATACAGTTATAACAAAAAAACAATAAATAGTAGTAATAAGTAAAAGACCATCAGGCCTTCTTAACGGCCGGGGTTCTAATGTATTTTTGTGTTTTCTCTGTCAGTAGTCTCTAAAGCTGTGTTGTTTTCAGGTGTACACGTTTGACATCGGGGGTGTGAGCGGACACTTGAACCACATCAGTATTTTCTATGGCTTTGCCCGCCTCTGCCTATCTAAGGATCTTCCACCAGGTAACTGTTTATTCCAAATTCAGTTGTCTCTTCATCATCCAGATCTGTTATATCTATTCCAGATTACCTATCCAATGATACAGAAATTTATTACCTTTGTTTATTGGGTTATTCATGTAGGCTACTTTAATTTACTTTTTTTGGAAAACCATTGTATAAATTGTAGTTTTTCTGAACCCAAACTTGGATAATAATTGTCTTTAAATTAAAATTTTTTTACATTAGTTATTAGTAGTAGCACAGTTGACCCGCAATAGTGTTACAGATGTATATATTGTGGCTGGGTTCTCATATCTTTTATTTAATCATCATTGTCTTTACTAGCAATCAAACAAATAATAATAATTATCTATCTTTCTTTTGAGCAGAAAGTCAAAGAATTTTGAGCATCGGAAGTAAACAATGCTGTTTATATTTTATTGAAACATCAATCAATATAGTTGGTTCAACGTTTTTGACAATCTGACACTCCCACGGTCACGTAATTTACTGTCACATAATAACGAGTCTATTGTATTTAAGAGCTTTTTGTAAAATTTTGGTGGGACAGTTCTTTAAATACCTGCAATACCAAATCAAAATTTCTCTTGGTTTTAATGATAATGATTTTCTTTAAATGCTGGAGAAATCGTGATTAAGATTCCTCTTACTCAATTTGCTTTTCTTGACAAATTGGATTCTCTCATCAAAATCTTAAGCTGACCAGGTCACATTATAGCGTTTAAATACTGAAAAGCTACAGAACATTCTGTCAGTTGGCCCACATAGGTTGAGATTTGTTTATACTGTACAGTAGAACCTCGATAGTTCGACACTTTGTGGACTTAGAGAGTATCGAACTATCGAAATGTCGAACTATAGGGACTATATGGGAAATTTCAACACTGGGAGTATAAAAATCATAATTTGAATTTAGGAAACACTAAATCTTAGTGAAATCATAACCTAATTGAACTTTAACATAAACAACATTCATATCATTTGCCAATTTGTTTACATTTTCACCTTTGTGAGGCTCCAACATGGACACTATTGGTCATTATTAACATGTTAAGTTGTCATGGGCCATGTCGAACTATTAGGAGTGTCGAAATATCGAGAGTCGAACTATCGAGGTTCTACTGTAATTGTTACATTAAATAAAGTGGAAATTTGCTAACTCATTTTTTAACACTATTAAAAAACAAATAATGTTAAATCATATACCAAAATTGTATCACTAAACAGTGAAATTCAAAATTCGATAACAATAATTCATTATCGGTATGTAAAAATGCGATGATATTTAGATTTTTGGGTTTCTTGTAATAAAAGGAACACCTGCATGTGATGTCATCAGACAATAAAGAAAACATATCTGGTCAACAAAGACAATCGGTTATATAATTGTGTAATCTGTTAAACAAATTGCTAAATTACAAACATCTCTAAACAATTCATGTCATAAAATATTTTTATTGTGTCTAAATAATAACAAAACAATTAGTGAAATTAATTAGGTTTTGTCAAAGAAGGTTGAATGTAAATAGCAATACAAGTAGAAAATGCAAATATCATACAAATTATTTGCTTAAAATTCATTGTTGGTGATGGTGATGGTGAGTGTTTGTTATTGTTTATTAAATTATTGCAAACACTTTCCATCACTGATTAGTAAAACAAATTCAAAACAATGCGGGATCTGGAATCTGATCCCATCTTCAGGTGGAAGTTATACCTAGAACATACCAAAGTTAGTAAAAACACACCAGGTGAACGTGGAGAAGTCCATAGCCAAATCTAAAATCAAAAAGGCAGTCACATAAATTAAATGAAACACAAATAAATGTACAACGCTTTTCACAGTTTTCTGTTTAAGCGTTGTTCATTTATTAACAGAAAACTGTGAAAGCAGTCAAAACAAAGCACAAAAAATGAAAATTCACTGCACCCATCAGGAGACTGCACACCGGAGCCAACCACACACCAGCAATGCCGGTATTATGAAAATGAGCTTCCATTACGTGCCTTTAATTTTTGTGACTGCCTTTTCTAATTTCAGATTTGACTATGGACTTCTCCAGGTTCACCTGGTGTGTTTTTACTAACTTTGTTTCGTTCTAGGTATTATAATTCCTCAGCCACGTGCATATTATTTAACCGACTCTCCTTGAATACTGATATCTTTTGACGGAAGGTGCGGATGCCAGTGATGTCGAAACGCTGGATGTCTGCTAGTGTGTGCAGCCCCTCTAAAAATAGGGGGCATGCCGTGACGCCAGTCCATGCCGTGTCACATAGCTTTACTTCCACCTGAAGACGGGATCAGATTCCAGATCCTGAAACGTTGTGAATATGTTTTACTAATCAGTGATGGAAAATGTCCACAATAATTTATTAAACAATAACTGCTAATTTTCCTGCTAGCTTCCATTTTTGTATTTTGATTAGTTATTGCTTTCATTATGTTGTAATTTTGATGCCAATACCATTCTTAATGATTGTGTAAATAAAGAACTTTGTCTATTGTCTATTTACTTTCTAAATTTTGGAACAGGTGAAGTAGGGTTATATTTGGTATTAAAATGTTGCGAATTTTGCCTGCAATATGAATTATCAGCCTCCAAAGTTACAAATATAGAGTTAAAAAATACTGAAATATCACACTTTTCTTGCTTTTGTATGCTAAACAAAAGGACTTTGAATGCCTGCTTGAACAATGCTGTTGCTGATAGTCATTTGAGCTACGCTGAATTTAGAAAGCACCGTGAATCGCTGTTTGATTCTTGCTTTCACTGTTCAAAAATAAAAAATCTTTACTGGCCTTATTAAATGACATTTTGGTTTTATTAGGCTTTGTCAATACTTTTACCAAAGTAAAATCATTGCAAACTCCCCATGATAGTAAAATACTATCATTGATATTCTTATGGAACTAAAAATGAAATGTAGCTCCCTAACCGTTAAGTTTAGAAAAAAATGTCAAAGAATAAAATATTCCTAAAATTACATGAAATTTCTAAAACACCATACAATGTAGGATGTTTCATAAGAAATTTTAAAGTTGGCCACCATATTGTGAAAATGGTGGGAAATTTTGAAAATTGAAATAAATACAGGGTGATTCACGTTGAAGAGCAGAAATTTCGGAAGCTGATTCTCCACATGAAAATAAACTAAAAAAGTCACATAAACATATGTCCTTAAATCCTTCGTTTAGCCGCTAGCCACCATTTTGTTTTTTACACGTAATAATTTTTATTTCTGTAACGGATTGATGGATTCACTTCATATTTGGCATGGACCTTTATCACAACAATGTTAAGTTTTAGAAGAAAAATTATTATTTTCCAATGTGTATTTTCAAAATGGCGGCAATTTTAAACTTTTAACTCAAATATATCAAAAACAGCAAATTTCATAAAAATTTTATAATTGTCAAAAAAATTGCCAAATTAAAGTATTTAAACAATGATACCAAGTTTGTAAAGATCTGACAACAAATAACCGAGTTATTGAGATTTTACTGCAGAAAAACAGATTTTGCATTATAGTTAATGCAAATTCAGGTTATTATAATAGAAAAATCGCATTAACTCCATTATTAGTTGTCAAATCTTTACAAACGTAGTATCATTGTTTAGATCATTTAATTTGTCGTTTCTAATACAGTTTTCATGAAATTTGCTGTTTTTTGAGAAATTTTAGTTAAAAATTTCAAAATGGCCGCCATTTTGAAAATACACAAAGGAAAATTAATAATCTTTATTCTTAAAATTAACATTGTTGTGATATAGGTCCATGCCAAATATGAAGAAAACCCATCATTCCGTTACGTAAGTAAAAATTATTACGTGTAAAAAATAAAATGGCGACGAGTGATAAAACGAAGGATTTTAGTATATATGTTTACATGACCTTTTTGTTTATTTTTATGTGTAGAATCAGCTTCCTAAATTACTGCACTTCGTCGTGAATCACCCTGTATCTGAAAGCAACATGTCAGATATAGTATAAAAAAGTTAACTATTGGATCACTTTAGGAAACTCACCCGGTATTCATATAAATCACAGAATTCTTTTTGTTATTTATTTATTTATCATCTGATCCCCTTCAGTCATACTCATCTTAAAATATTCACTATAGAGTGTGTTGGTGTTTCAAAGGAAGTATCAAAGTATTAAAGTTATTCATGTTTATAGCCCCGGAACTGCAGTTAGACATATTAGGTTAAATATAAATACCTTTCCGTCAACAGTTCCAAATTAATCCATGTTGTTACATGTTTCGGCTTATCGCCATCTTCAGACTAAAGGTGGGTTTACACGTGAGAGTTTTTCACTCTCGGAGAGTGGTTAGTTACTCTCATAGAAATCTCAGACAGCTGTTGATAGTACTCGCAAAAAACTGTCTGGGATTAACAATCTTGGAAAATTTACTTGTTGTGTAAACACCTCTGCGAGTACCTGTTGAGAGTACGAAACTCTCTGAGAGTGAAAAACTCTCACGTGTAAACCTACCTTAAGTACAGGAGATGCATTCACAATTAAAAAATTGTGGAGAAAAAAACGCAAAAAGTAATAGGCCTATCTTGTAAATTTATTTGTAAAATGTGTCCGTGTCGGTGTCATCTTTGTAAACTGTATGTGTTTTGTGTTGTTTTTTAATAACTGACGAAGCTTAATTGTGAATGCATCTCCTGTACTTAGTCTGAACAGGCCGATAAGCTGAAACATGTAACAACATGGATTAATTTGGAACTGTTGACGGAAAGGTATTTATATTTAACCTAATATATCAAAGTATTATCGTTATTGTCAGAAATCTTTTGAGAAATAATCAATCTTGCCACAAGGACTATTATACTTTTCCAATCTTTGTACAATATTACTATACCGTTGGAATAATCAAATGAAATAAAATGAGACAGAGTGAGGAAAATTACATTTTCTTAATTCGTAAAATGTGTCACTAGAGTAAAAACAAGTGATGGAAAATGCCTGCAATAAAAAACTTGACTTACTAATTACTAATTACTAAATAATAACGTAAACTGACCATTACCAACAATGAACTTTAAACAACGTATCACACTGTAGAGAATTCTCTTAAACCTAATGGCAACTTTTTGTATAAAGTCTAAATACTTAAAAACTATAGCTGTTAAAAGTCTCAGTTAGACTACCACTAGGCAAAACAAAAATTTTTCTGTTATTAGTGTTAAAAATCCATGAAATGTAAAATTAATAATATTTTCTTTTAACATAAATGAAATTTGGGTACTTTAGATATAGGGAATTGGTCAATCAAAATGACTAACTACCTACAATAATCTTATTATATCAATAGCTAAAACTAATGATACTTTAGAAAATAATTTAAAGTAATTGTTGTTTTATTTTGCTGAACATCGGAGGTTCACAATGGAATGCCAATGGGTACAAAAAAAGTTTAACTAAACAAAAGCAAAAAATCATCCTAACACCGCATAAACGCTAGATTAAAATTTGAGGAAATTTCCGTGAAAAGTTTAAACAAACATTTTAAAGGAGTTTGAAAGCAACCATACCGGGTAATGTTGAGGTTCTTACACTTGAGTAAAAGTTTGGTGACGTTTGTTTTCATTCAGTGAATTAAATATTGTTTTGTTACATTTTTTTATTAATACTGCTTTTCTGTTATTTATTGTTTGTTTTTTGTTATTATAGGTGTTAAAGTGTTTCTGTTAGATTCTGTCAACAAAGTGCGCAAGTACAGCTCATTCTTAGATGCAGGTTTGAGCACTCTCCCCCTCAGCAAAAGACTGTACATGGTCTCACTTCCAGAGAGTGAAATCATTAGGGTAAGAATTTGCTAACATAATTAGGAATTAGTCAGTTACAGTTTATGTTTATTTATTGTTTAAATTAATCGTTTCCCTTCGAGTGGATCCAGCCAGCAATATTGCTACAAGAGCACCCAACAAAGTAGTCCCAATACATGTGTAAAACCTCGATTTAAAAAGTATGAAAAATGTTGTAAGTTTTTTACCTCGCTGCAAAACGATTTGAAGTAATCTACGATCACTGTTGGGGAAGCTACTTTTTAAAAGTAACTAGCTACAACTACAGTTACAATTAAAAAGCAGCTAGCTACAATTTAAGCTACTTTCACAAACCGGCCCTGGTTTTCTCTTATGATGTATTACCGCCCCATTACACCACTTCCAAGTACAATTAAGGTTTTTTTTAATATACACCATATTTTGGTGTTGTTTTTAGACAATTTGTGGCTGCCATTTTCAATAATTTAATAATTAATTTTTCAAATATTTTTTGTAGCAAAAGTTTTTAATTTTATCAAAAAGCAATTGAAATAAAATAAGATATTGTACATGCATTTACATCCAACCACAGTGTCTTAACATACAAAACCTTTAAAAAAAAAAATTGCCAATATTGTAAATTACAACATGAGGCAAAATCATAAATCTTTTGATTGCATTTTCTTCTGAAAAATTTCTCCTTTTTCCTTCTTCATTATGGGTCGTTTCCTTTATTCGGCTCCATCGAGCCATTTTCGAGAGAGTTAAAAGCTGGCCTGCGGACCTCTAAATCTGTTACTGTACATAAAACAACTATTCTTACTGTTTTTTATTATTTTTAGTCAACTATCCCCTTGATGAATGGTTCCCAAATACACCCCAACACTGCCCCTTCGTTAGTTGTCACACAGACATTCTCATGGCTCCACATTTACATCCTAATTCTTTTACTTGCATGTGTTGTTTAATCTAATCCCAATTCTCTCTTTTGAATTAACACCTCAAAGTAAAAATATTTTTTCATATTTCCAATTGTATTAACCTTATAAAAAAATGAATACTTAATACCGGTACCGAGAACCGAGAACTGATCCTTTAAGAGAACCAGTACCGGTACCAACTTTGAAATTTTGGTACCGACACATCTATTAGGTGTTAAAACAGTTTTCTAATGAAATAGGGATTACTTTAGATTTCTAATCAAGCTATAAATGTGATGCCAAGTAGTCAGCTCAAATAGTAGTCATCAAAATCTTAAAAATGAATTGTAAAAAATGAACAAAATTAAATCATTTTTAAGGAGAGGAAGTCCACGGTTTTAAGAAGATCATGATTTTAATTGGAGACGGCTAGGTAGAATAAGGAAAATATTATGTTAAGTTGTCTATTGTTTGGCATCTGGCCAGCGAATCATGTAAGAATCTTGGGGGTGGGAGCGTGGCAAAAGTTATGCCATATTTAAATGCCAAACTCATTCTCCATCATAACCCTTTTTAAATGGTTCGTTTAGAGGCCTAAGAAGGTAGCTTATTTATTCTATCTAACAATAATCCTTTCAATAGTTCATGTTAAATTTACAACTTAAAAAATTATCATCAAAAACATTCTGGGGTGCAGCCTACCGCCGTAAATCCGTCCTTGCAGCGATGGTCGCATCATCTCATTCAAGTGATTATCAGCTCTCAAGTGTTATATTTTTTTAAACAATTGTTGTTAAAAAACAAATTATAGCTCACTTTTTCATCTGATTTTCATGAATTTAATGAAAGGTCAATCAAAGTTGTTCAAATAATGGGTGATTTAATGTTATTAAATTGTTTATAATGTTGAACTTAAAATTACAACAGTATTTTATTGTAATTATGATTTTTTCAAATATAGAAATAATAGTATTATTTTTCTGTATTAACAAATTTTTAAAATTACTGTCCGAACAAAATTAATTTTATTACAAATAATTGATAGTAATAATAAAAAAAAGATTGGGAATAAGATAATATCTTCTTTAACCCAGCAGCAGTCGCACTGAATTCAAAACTTAAAGAGACACACACAGTCATTCTGACCGGGTATGATGAAACAGCCATATATCAGTTAAAATTATATTTTAATTACATAAAATTGTTAAAATATTATAATATATCAAATATTTGACCTTTTAAATATGGGATATAAAACAAAAAATGGATAGCTTTAATTAAAATATAAACAATGTAGTGTTGTATTTTTACAAATTGTTTCTTACATAAATCAGTAATAACTCTGAAACTTTTGTATATCTATAAATTGTG
Organism: Neoaliturus tenellus; assembly: GCA_030545055.2. NCBI lineage: Eukaryota > Metazoa > Arthropoda > Insecta > Hemiptera > Cicadellidae > Neoaliturus > Neoaliturus tenellus. The sequence goes on along the minus strand of CM061535.1, from coordinate 50,667,839 downwards.
AATACATATGATAAAGAAACTTTATAATACAAGATGAAAAGGCTTAGTTTACTTTATAACTGAAAGTAGTCAGTGTTAGCCTAGTATCGACACACAATGTCGATTCGACCAGTACTCGACCAAAGTTACACTGGACTGACAGGAGAGGGTGGTGAAATAAAGGAAAGTAGGTCACGGCATTCCTGCAATGAGGCGTGTGAAGTACAGTCATGGATAACACTGACTACACCCAATAAATACAACTTTTATGCAAAAAAGTGCCAAATTGGTCATTTTGACAGCTATGCAAGATATCAAAAGTTAACTAGAATTTGAATGTGATTATAACCTTTTATTGAAGTTGGCAGCTAACTGGCCATAAATTTCATAAACATTTTTATTATTATATTCCCAGACATAATGAATTTCTACGAAGAATGTTAGTAACAATTGTCTCCATTACTTTGGTTTTAAAATTGTTTTGCAATATTGCCCACTGAAATGGTATGATTACTTTTTTACCACGTTCAGGTAAAATATAAGGGTAGTATAAACATAGGATATACATTTAATAAATATGAACTTTTCTATAGTGCCTAAATGGCCTATTTAAAAATATATATAAACGGCATAAAATAGGACTTGCCCGATTTTAGATGGTAACCTTGATTTGTTTTATTTTTCTATCTAAAATAAAACGTCAACCAATAATCAATGCCAGTGACAAGTCAAACCGATAAATTTTTCAACCAACCCACCACTCATGTTTATTTATTTACTGACATTCTTTTGTACATTATAATAGAGATAAGAAAAACGATCAAGATACATATTGTCAACAATTTAAAGTCCATAATTTTAGTGTTTATTTCTGGTTCGTAACTAGGAGTTTTGTGAGGGGGGCAAAGAATAAATTGCTGCCCCCAGCTCGCCAGCCCGCTCCCTTTATTAGTGATTTAAGATTTTACTTTTGTAGTTAGAAAGTAAATTTTACAGAATCTTATAAGTACATTTTATTTAAATAATTAATTAAGATACTTGCACTTAAAAAAAAGCTGATAAAAAAAAATCAAAAAAAAATTTAGTCCAAAAATAAAAATCAGTGTCTTAACAATTACATACAACACCTTAAAACTAAAATTGCCAATATTATAAATTAAAACATGAGGCGAAATCATAAGTCTTTTGATTGCATTTTCTTCTGCAAATTTCTCCTTCTTTTTCGTTCTTCATTATGGCTCGTTTCCTTTATTCGGCCATTTTCTCCAATCCATTATTAATTTGAACGTATGAAGATGTAACACTATTGTTTAGTTTCACGCTTTCATGACTTTTATCTACAAATGATCAGTCTAAAAACGTTAGTTTCGCATTAACATAACATCGGCCATCACAACTCCGATGGCAATCCGAGGCTAGGGTTGCAGAAAACGACAGACTGGTAATACCGACCGTATAAGTGTCAAAATTACTGTACGCCCCCACAACTAATTACCGTACAGTCTGGAAACACTGACACAGGTGGCGAGGGAAGGTGCAGGGAAGTTTTCTTGCACATCACATGGTAGGTCAGGCGTTCGGTGATCGAGACACTGGCGCTTAGTGGTGTTGGCTCATTTACTCTCACACAAAATACATTATTACAATTGTTGTCATCTTTACGGGTATTGTTCACATATCCTATAACTCAATGGAGTTGAGTGATAACAGCTTAAAATGTAATAATTTTTTATTGTTCTTAAACATAATTTTTTTTTATGATTTAAAATTTAATATCAAATTTTGTTGTTCTTTCCGCCACTCTAAAATCTGCCGCTCGGGGCATGTGCCCCCCTAGTCCCCCCCCCCCCCCCCCTAGATATGGCCCTGGATAAACAAGAATCAATAAGATCAGTATTTTTAAAGATCACAATCTCCTCTCGCATCTATCCAGATTTTTCACCTTGTGGTATTGACTGTTTGTTTTATCTGCAGGAAGCCATGCGCCAACACGAGTCACAGCTAGTTTGGTATCGGGCGATCTACATCTACATCTCCCGATACATGTATATCAACACGTACAAGGAATTGGAACTAGAAGATGTTCAGTTGGTCCTTCAGATGGCAGACTACAACCCGTTATTATGAGTGTTTCCAAAGCTTTGGTCTCTGTGCAGAACAGTACTCTAAACAGTAATACAAGTTGTTTGTTTTCTCGTTATAAAGTTTTTCGTTATGTAAGAAAGAGTTATAGTTGCTCAAGTGTTCAATTTTATGATAGCTTTTTGTTTTTAGGTAAGTTACCTAAGAGATTGTGATTTATTTACGAGTAAGTGTTTGAAGAGTGTTTATATTATTTGTTTCAAGTCTACCAAAGAGAATGAAGTGGTTGTACCATTATGTTTAAGTTATAGTACTCAGTCGATGTTCCTTTTCACAGTATACCAATGAGTGAGTAATGACTGATTATGTCTTTAATGATGTTGGCTAATATGCTTGGTAATGCCAATTTGCTACAAGACTCTAAATTTTTAAATTTCCTTGCTAACAAAAATCTAAATTTACTGTTATGTACCTACAAAATCAATGATAAACCATAGCATTGGTAACTTACATTTTACGATACAGTGCTAACACTAATCAAGGAAAATTATGTTAAAATTTACCATGTTTATTTCTAAATTTAAATGAGACACATTAAGTACAACATCTTGAAACAGGGATTTAAATTTTACCTAGGCCTAAGTGTCATGAGCATCAAGGTACCTGTAAAAAATTTATCCATAATGGAACCAGGTATTGCTGGCTTGTGATGCCAGAGTTCAAGTCTCAAGCTGCAGTGTACTGAAATATAGTTTACTGACAATGAGTGTCATATCTGTGATTTAATATTCTAAATAATATGGTTAACAATATTATTAAGGACACAAAATCCTACAAAGATGGTTCAATAAAATTCCATGTGAAGAGCCTTTATTTGAGTTATCATTATGTAAGTTCCATCGCTAAGATTTTCTGCAAATTTAATATGCCCTGCCTTGAACCAAGCACACTTTGTTGAAATATGACAATAATTCAGTCTCCTGTTTCACTTTGTTCCTTTTGTTGTTACTACATTAGCTGCATATTTAATTTAAAAAAATATCAATCGGTAGTGACTCTAAATTTTAAAAATTTACTTATTGTAAGAAAGGCCCTATGTTTGGAAGGTTCTTTCTTCAATGTATTGTTGTGAAAGTAATAAAATACTTCTACTTTTTACTAAACAAATTAAGCAGGAGACTGTCATTTATGTTGGAAACAATTGGTTGGAGGCTATCATTATATACTCTATTAATTGTTCTGGATGTTCTGGCTATATAAGTATTGAATAGTACTTTTGTAATAATGACATCATAAGAGAATAAGACTAAGTATCTAATAGCAAATTGTAATTGAAAATTGTTATAACTTATTAATAGGTGCTGTGTCATAATAAAATGTATTCTAAAACACAGATTTACTAATTATTTAAAAGTAACAAATTAGTTTATTATTATTTGACTCTTGGATCGATTTCATGTTTTTGATGGTTTAGGTATTTAACCTATTTATTTAATACACCAATGCTAAGAACATCTACAATTCAGTAAAATTTGTGACCATAGTTGTTTTGTTTTGGGAAATATCATAAGATAAAACATAATTGAAACATCAATCCCTACTCATAAATATGCCTTGTTTAAATACTTATGACAAATAAAACATAAGCAAGAACACAAAAAGCATTTAGCATTTTTTTGTCAAGGTGGGAAAAGATAAATTTGACAAATACTTAGGGCACTGTTATTGCTGGTATATTTGTATATCAATATTGGCATGTCAAATAACCCAGGTCAATAATGGGGTTATTACCAACCATTTAGTTAAGTTCACTGGACTAAAGAGAACATGAAAGAAGTAGCTCGTCACCGTAGTAACTTTAAACAAAAGCTAATTATGAAACTAATATTTTTTCCCTAAAGTGCCACAGTTAATTCAAGATTTCTCAAAATATACCTTCACTAAAAATAAAATGTAATAGTAAGCCTCTATTAAAAGTCCGGTAAATAGGTGTTTACCGAGCGAATGTTATAGTTTCCGCTCGAGTCGAAGTGGAGTTCGGGATACGAGTCCGATAATACCTTCTGGACTATTAAATGTACGATATTTTTCATCGAACAACTAAAAATTTAAATCTCTTAGTTTGAACAAATATTTATTTTACATCTAATGCAAATCACTATCCTACTTCACCTTCGTGAGGTTATACATTTGTCTATTGCAACCGGTAAATTACATTACATGCTACCTACCTGTAATGAAAGTGATTGTCTAGGCATTTTGCAATCAGTAAATTGCCGTTTTAAATCCAGACTTCGTAATTTGTTGAATTAAAGTAGTTTGGTGAAAAACAATTTATATATCTTCATAGTATATATAATTTCCTATATTCCGTTCAGTGAGGATTATTTTTGTGTTGATTTGGTGTTATTTTTGACATAAGAATGAATGTTTCTCATAACAGTTTTCCCCTGATAATGAGAAACCGAAACAATATGTTTCTATCAATCTTTTCTAAGTAGTATTTGGAATCATATTTAGCATAAAATATAAGATATAAACTAATTTTATGAAATTTTTTGTCTCGGTTTTATTGCTGTTATATTTTTACTTACAAAAATTTTAAATGATCAAAAATCTACTTAATTTTTTTGCCACAAACATGATAGCACAATATCTCCAGATTTTAATATGCCATAAAAAAATTAGAATGAGAATTTATTGGCACAAAACACACGAACAATTTTGTTATATGCACTGGTGCTTCATCAAAATAAAACATTTTTTATGGGACTACTAAAAATGTTTTAATATATAAAAGCTTTAATTTTATATTTTATTAGATAACTAGTTAAAAATGTTTATGAACCTATTTAAGTCTGCAATACCTGCAGTCATGGATGTTTGTTCCCATAAGTCTAATGTTAAACTTGAAGTGTCGCTACACCTTCAATCTTGGTGAAAGAGATTCATCTTGATGTCATTTGAAAGGAAATTTTAATACCTATTGAAATATTAAATCAAAAGTTATATATTATTGATTGTCTGATTTAGTAAACAAAAAAAAGGATGCTCAATATTTTTTCGTTCAAAGATGGATGTGTTTTTCAGTAGTTTACTCTCATTAATCGCTCCATAATCATGATTTTATTCCATACTTCCATAGGTATTAAAATTTTCATTAAAATGAAATTAATATGAATCTATTTCGACTTATATTAAAGAAGTACCTAGCAAACGTATCAAATTTAATATTAGTTATGGGATTAAAAATCTAAGGTGGCGGGTACTGCAAACCCTTAAGGTGTATTGAAACTAAGTTATTAAAGTTATGTTCGTTGGATGTACTTCCAGGATCGATGTACTGTACTAATATGTATCAAAGCCCTGATTGATTGTTAATCATACCGTAAGTGGAATAAGTTACTAGGTGTAAGATAATGTATAACAAACTTCATCAGTTACATAGCACTTAAAATAAAAAAGATTTTAAATAAATTTGATAGGAATTAGAAACCTACACTGGTATCTTTTTTAAAGAGTCTCTCTAAAATCATTTTGATGGTTGGCGACAATAATGAAGATAAAATATTATGTAGTGTACATAACCTTCCGATTTCTTTTTAATTGTTCCAAGGTAAGATTGGTGTTAACTGGTAGAGTCTTATTTTGTAAAGTACCATTTATGTGTGACACCGCTGTTATTTACTCATTGCGTGGGGAATGTCTCTTACTCCTGCCTGTATTCAAACCATGACAGTAGTTAATTAGGCTGGTTTCTACCTTTGCTAGGAAGATTTTTTTAGGTACGTTTTACTTGTTCTAGTTTTGTTCCAGAAAATGTTGAAAAGACTCTTTTGTAATAACACGTAAGGTATGTTGTCCCTGGAGCGACTCTTGCGATAGTAGCGGAGCGATAGTCGCTATTCAGGTCGTGGCCCCTGAGGCGATTTTTATAGAGCAATTATGGTGCATTATTTTGCTGAATTGTGAAGTTTTTGCGAGTACCATGTCAAATATTATTTGCACTGGATAATATGAGAAATATTATTTGCACCACAAGTTGGTACTCATGTCATAATTTTCAACTAGACAAGAAGATTATTTTAAGATATTTATACTGTAATTATTTCATACGCTAAGGGTTTTTTTTTTGCAGTGGGAACTCCTACAATTCTCAACAAAAGTTTTAGTGTCGTTGGATATAAAAGGGCTTGTCTGTAGTTGTTTTTTGCAAAAATTGATGAGAGTCGAAAAATGAGGGCTCTATCTAAAATTTAAATGTGAAATTTTACCATTAGAATATTATTGGGATTAGGTTGAGCATTCAACATCTGATAATGTACAGCTGTAAATAGGTGTAGTTCTGGGTGAATAATTCACTATTGGATTGGACGGAAGAACTAAACGCAATTTCTTTAGCAATGACATGTCATAGTTATAATTAAATTGCTCGATTTGAGCAATAATTACACTAGTTAATATAAAAGCCGCTTCTAGAAGCTTTTCATCTTCATTGCAGTTCCGTATTCTTTGAAGAAATTATGAATAGCAACTAAACGTGTGAAAAATTGAAAAGAATCGCTCCAAGACTGTGACTGAGCATGCCCTCAGACCAGACTCGCTACAATCGCCAGTGATAGTCACTAGTCGTGCCAGTCGCAGTCGCGTCAAGGACAACAGTGTCATTTGAAACAACGCTACCAGTGCTGGAGCGACTGTCGCTCAGCGATTATCGCAAGAGTCGCTTCAGTGGTAATGGGCCATTAACAATATTAAAAATTCAACTATTCGTTATTTATCTTTATGAGAAACATTTCTGTTATTTTCTTACAATGGCTAGGATGAAGTTATCTGTAAAGTAAAGGTAACTGAGCCGCATGCAAGCGATTGAATGTTGTTATTGAACAAAGTAAAATATTGCTGGATTGCCCACTTGGTAGACAGAAGAATAAGATTTAGTTCCATCTCAGAAAGGCAAGACCTACACTGTGATGTGAAAGTAGGTCAAATATTTGTGTTGCTACCAACATACTCAACCATAAAATATTATTTATACTTAAAAATTTTTTTTTACTGTTATTTCATAAAAAACAGGGCTCTATCACAAGTGACCCCTAAAACCGACCCGATTTCATTATCCTATTTTATCTTTGGTTTCCGAAGTTCTTTAAGTAAGTACATTAGAACCACGGTAGTCAAAATCCCTTTAATCCAATTTTCAAGATAATCCAAACTGCCAATTGAAAATAAAATACTCGTACTTTTTGTTTAGTAAAAGTTAATGTAAAGGAGCGGAAAGGAACAAGAACATGTTTCTAAAATGGAAAAAGCTACAGAATGCCGGTTTGCCGAAGATGTCGTACTTTTTTATTCAAAATGTTTGATTTTGCCACTTGTAATCAGTGTTAATTCTCAACGTGCTCCACTGTCTCACTACTGATGAAAACTTGACGATCAATTTTGAGAACTGGGAGGATTTATCGTTTTATGTCCGGTAATGGTCATGGTAATTTACTCCAGCGCTAAGACCATGATAAAGCCCCATACTACGGAACTGTTACGATCCAAATCAATGTTTGTACAAAACCAATTTATGGCTAATTTTTCCCCCCTAACTTTCAAACATTAAACGTTTACCAGAGTTGTGTGATAGTCTCTTGAATAGATAAATAAAAAAGTATTATTTAAATTTGACTTAAACCACAAGTTGTTTTGTAATATTTTATTCTGTTTATTGCTTGAATGATGTGTTTTATGCATAACACACACCCCTGCCATAACAGCCCCATAAGGGACTTTTCAGAAGTGGATTGATATTTTTGTATGTAATTATTTTTGATTGTTCTGTAAAAATATCATATTCCAACGTTTATTGTAAAGAATTTTTCCTTAGGCACAATTGTTCAGTTAATCCGAACATTCGATAATCTTAAGCAGGCACAATCCCAACTAGTTTCAATTAGCGGGGTTCTAGTAAAATGTCAACAACCATGGCTTTGTACTTAAATATTTTTATCTAGTTAGCCCGGAAAGTTTTTACGGTTTTAACTGCTGCAATTATCTTTCAGTTTATGGGTCAAAGTGTGTTATGTTCCTTTCTTGCTTACCGTACCAAAAATGCATTAATAATTCTGTGATACCTTTGGATTAGTTATTTTGTTTGTTTGTAATTTTTCACTATCTTCCACAAGGATAGTCTATTGTAAAACTTGTTTTTAGTTTAACTTTTTGACTGCTGCACCATATAATAAGAATAATAAGATTGCAGATAATAAGAAAAGTGCTTATTTTATTGGCATCTACTCCGCATCTATCATTATTTCACATATTACTTTCTGCTTTAATTGATTATTCACTTCAAAGCTCTCAGATTTAAACTATCGACTGCGAAAGGTTTTCTAATTTTACTTTAGGTTTAGTGAAAAGCTGATGCTATAATTTGACAGCTGATTGTCATTTCCAGTTGACAGCAGATCTGTTTGGTTGATCTCTTTGCTTATGGTGTGCTTTTTATTGTTGTTTACTCAAAAAACTTATATATAATACTACTTATTTATGCAATAGTTTGAAAACTGAATTAACTGAATTTTATTTCAATGTAAAATAAAACTTTTTATAATAAAGTTGTTTGAATTTAAACTTAATTTAGAAATGAATTGTTATAAACTCCTTCACCTCTTAATTAAAAACAAACACGAAATTTTAAAACTGTGAATAATTCTCCAAATAATGTTTTCTTAGACGCTTGTGCAAGATTGTACGTAATGCCACGTAAATTATACATTCGACTTAGTGATATGGTAGGAGCACTTGAAGGACTTATTCCTTGTGGATGTTAAGACTAATTTTAAACGTTGCTGTTCAACTTCAAGTTTTAAGTTTTTAAATAAGCTTTACTTCACCGAGAACTTGTATTTTTGCTAATACTTTATTGTAAAATATGGTAATTTTTTATAAATGTATATGGTAAGAGAGTCAATGCAATTATTCTATGGTAGAAATACATTGTCAGTCTTCCCATTAAATTCAGAATTTTAAGGATTGTAAATTTTTATTTTTAGTTATTTGTGCCATTTTTAGGTTAGGCAATTTGTAAATATTCTTCAATTACATAAGTTACCTGTTGGTTTCCTGTCATTATGACTGTTAGGAATGTTTTATTGAATAAGCTGCAAAATTTCATTTATTAAAAAGATACATATTCTTCCAAAAATGTTTAAATATAAGGCTTACAGGTATAACTTCTTTACTATTAGAAGTAACTATAATAATGTACGTGTTTTCCTAATTTAAAATCATTAACCAACTAAGTTAATACCTAAGAAAATTCATAACCAACATAAATTATACAGTAAATTTGCTATTATAGAAGTTGAGATGGCTTCAACTTTACAAAGCACTTGTCCATATGTCTCAATTTAAAACCGCTTTAAATCTTTTCATTTAACCGTTAACCCTTTGCTAATTTATTCATTTTTTTTTTACTTGATAATTTGTGATGACAGGTACATGGAGGATTTGTTAACATTTTTTTTATAGCGAGAGATTTGAAATAACTATTTTTTCACCAAGTAGGCTTACCGTTGTGGTCTAGATTATTTCAAAATTTTATATTACAATGCCAAACTTCAAGCTTTTTACCAACATATTGTCATAATATTTATTGTCAATAACACATTGTAACATAGTTAATTCCCTCATTAAAGTGCTGTAACTTATGATTGATCTAAATGCAGCAGGCTCTCGACAGTCCGTTATTCTTCGATGTGACACGTTCCATAATTCGACAATGTCTCTGCAATGATATCTCCTGTCAATGTGATTTTTTCAACTTGAGCAAAATTTTCTTGTAATACATTTTTGAGATTTAAATTATTACAGTGGTTTGTTGTTTTTCACCAATTTACATGGTTTGTACTTCCTTTGCGCTTTCCTGAAAGGTTACTTATCATGTTTATAATGATACCTACAGTAATCAGTAATATTCTACAATCTCACAATGTTCTTCCCCCCATTCTTGATGGATTATTGAAAGTCTGATGTAACTAAAAAAGATTTCCCCCACATAACATATGTAAAAAAACTCGTACTCTATATAAAAAATCCCTTATAATGTTTTATATTTTAGCTAAAATTTATCTATAACGTTTACACTCCTTGTTTTAATATTAGCCTTTCAACAAGATTTTACTAGCACATTATCTGTTCTCGTTTGGTGAATAGAATGTTCTTTTATGAGGCCTAAAAGGGGTGGTGTCCATTGTAAAATAATGTCATCATTATATATTTTAAAGACCAAATTTAATGCAGATAAACTTTTGAATCTGCTTCAATATCCCATTAAAAAATTAGGTGTTGTTTTATTTCAAACTTGCATCGGCACAAATTACATTTTTACTAAAAAGGCTTAATATTTTGCAGCTTATAAAAAATACATCACAGTTCTAGAGTTTAGTTGACTATCAAAACTTTATTTTGTTTCTTGAGAAACATAATATAATGTGAAATAAGAAAATTCATGTAAAGATTTGATTTATAAATAAACTTTCTACTGAATGGTATTGTCTTTAACTCTGTTTTCCTAACCATTGTACACACATTAGCCGGACTCGCATGCTGGCGGTGCAGAGACGCGGCGCGCTCAGGGTCGCGTCCTCGTACCGAACAGTCTCGCAAGCAGCCGTGCTGGTCATCGCGGGAGCCATTCCCATTGACCTGCTGGCACAAGAGAAGAAGGCCATCTTTAGGTGTGCACCTGAGATGGATCGCGAGGAGGCTGCCGAGCTGGCTCGTGGCCAAACAATGGCCATCTGGCAGCGTCGATGGGATGAAGACACGACTGGAAGGTGGACATGGCGTCTTATCGGGAACCTGGAGCCGTGGATTTGCCGCAACCACAGGGAGGTAAACTTTTTCCTCACCCAGTTCCTGACAGGTCATGGCTACTTCCGTCTGTACCTTCACCGAATGGGCAAGGTCGACTCGCCCAGGTGCAGGTACTGCGTATACGACGGAGACGACGCGCACCACACTTTCTTTGTGTGTCGTCACTTTGATGAAGAACGGACTGCCCTCGCCGACTCAGTTGGCGGACAACATCGTGGGGAAGATGCTGCAGGGCAGCGATAGCTGGAACGCTGTGGCTGAATTTGTTCTGTCCATCCTGCGCCAGAAGAGGAGAGATGGGTGTCTGGAGTGACCCCAGAACAGAGGACAGCAAGAGGTTGATCACCAACTGAAGAATTCCGAAAGGGACAGAGGCCACACATTGCAATGTCGCAATGAGCAGACGCTAGGGTCGATTGCAATGGATGTGGTGACAGCACGCGTCGGGGGTTATTTTAGCAGGTATGCCCTTGGGTAGCGAGAGACTACAATCGCATACCCCAAGCCTCCCTGAAGCAGGACCTCGACATCACTGCTGTCTGATGTCATAAAGAGGCTGGAGACCCCTGCTCGCCACTTGAGTAAAGTGGTGTAGAGGGCCCGCACTTTTGTGTGCGGTAAGAGCTATTTTTTCCTCCGTCCAGTGTGGTAAAAAAAAAAAAAAAAAAAAAACCATTGTACACACAACTCTTTTTACCTATTACAGTAGTAGAACCTCGATTGTTGGACACTTTGTGGATTTAGAGAGTGTCGAACTGTCGAAAAGTCTAACTATAGGGAGTATACTTTTAATACAGGGAGCATAAAAATCTCGTGTTCAATTTAGGAAACACTAAATATTAATGAGAACATAACTTGATTCGTCAATATGCATAACACTCATTTAGGCATTAATGAAATAGGTTTAAGTTGAATATTATACAAATATTGTATAATATAGCCAAAATTAAAATCATTCACCATTTTGTTTAAACTTTCACCATTTTCAGTCTCTAACCTTGACATTATGAGTCGTTAATGACATGCTAAGTTGTCACTGACAGTGTCAAAGTATAAAGAGTGTCGAACAACCGAGAGTCGAACTATTGAGGTTCTACTGTTTTGTAAAAAATAGTTCTATACATGGTTTAGACTTGAATGTATGAATTTATTGAATTTCAAAACCAGATTTAATTGTTTTCTTATCTTGACTGTTTTACAGCTTCTATAACCTAAAAATATCAAATTTGGAACATTCTCAAAATTTCCAGAGCATTGTCTCTTGCTCAATTTTTTTTCTCTTCATACATTTCTCATTTTATTACCTCAACCAAACAAGTTGTGAACTCCAATATAATTATTGCTTGTAGTTTATGCCATAAAAACTTTTTCTATTTTTTTAATACAATGATATTTTAATAACAATGGTATCATTATATATTTTAAGATGTTTTGTATAACTCTTCAAATGAACTAATTGACTTTAAGACAATAGTTTGAATACTGAAGAATATTAGGCCTGCAGGCTCTCTGTGTTGTATGTTGTACCTGCATTAGGAGAAAAATATTTATCTTGTTTTATGACCAGGAAGCTTTGTAAACTTAACTTCAAAGCGAAATCCATGTGGAAGAACGTAAAGAACAAACAGATAACGCAAACAAAGTATTTAGCTGTAGAAGCCAAGTTTGTAGCCAACCAGGGATACGATTTACCGTCGGCCAGTTGGGCTGTGGTGGCAAATGATAAACAGAGAGCGTAAACAGGGCAGGACACACTCCATATGTCAGTTTTGCCAAAATAACACTAATGCTAGAAAACTGGGTACATCACAAGTTCTTGATAACAGTAAAATTATTACACCCTACAGTTAATGAAAAACTTTTGATTAAATTAAATGGCCACTGTGGGTTCTAAATAAATTTACTTATTTTGTGAAGACGGAAAAAGGGCTGTTTGCCCGAGTTTTATTCTTGAATACATAAATTTGTAAAATCACAGGTTTCATATTAAAATAACGGAGTCAAATTATCTAAGAATCTAAATATTGTGTTAACATGAATTAAAATGGTTAAGTGTTAGTAAGACTTTGCTCTAAAATAAATTAGAAATGTTAAAATTCAAAAATATTCACCAATTAAAATATTGAAATTATGTTATTGGTTGGGAATATTTTCACTCAAGCAATCACATGATTTGTAAAATTGTATTTTCTCAGTGAAAAGATTCTTTATAGTTTCATCTCCAATCGTTTATGAATTTTAAAGTATATGTAAACCTCCAATAGCTCATTATGACCATAGGTGTAACCTGAGAAAAATATTGGGGGCCAAGCAGAACACATTCTTTGAAGAGGTCTAGGCTTAGTAAGTGAAGTTTTATATTTTGTTATATAACTTTTTTTTAAGTTAGGAGGGCACATGGCCCCCTTCCCCCCTCCTACCCCCCGACATGACAGCAGATTTTTAAGACCTTGTAAAATACTACACTTTATTATACTGGGTGTAAAAAAGTCCGCCCCCTTCTTTATTTTTTTTTATCAGTTAAAAACAAAGATCGTTTGGAGGATGATAGTAACTTAACACAAAGTACCTTTTGAGGTTATCAAACATTTTAGTCGTGTTAGGGGGACAGCCCACCAGGAGTCAGAAGAAAATCTTAAATGTGAGCATAGATAGATTGATATGCACATGCACATCAATTAAAAGGTCTCACTTGGCAGATTACAAGCTGCGAACTAGCCTTGAAATGGATAACCCAAACAAAAATGGTAAGCGTTCTAGGTTTCCATTAAAATCATATGGGTAAAACTTAAAAATGCAATAACTTTCTTAATACTCAACCTATGCTTACATTTAAGATTTTCTTCTGGCTCCTGGTGGGCTGTCCCCCTAACATATGCCTAAAAATGTTTGATAACGTCAAAAAGGTACTTTGTGTTAAGTTACTATAACCCCCTAAACGATATTTGTTTATCTTAACAAATAATAAAATAAAGGGGGGGACAGACTGTTTTACACCCGGTATAAATATACCAATTATCCAATCATCCACAACTTCCTCTAAGGGATGTCCTCAAAGGAAGTCTTGGTGAAATTTTAATTGGTTTCATTCATAGGGTCTATATCATTTCCAGTTTAAAGTCTGCAAAGGAATTCAACATAAACTTAACCTCATAAGGTTAAATATGTCAGAAGTTTCTACTCTTAAAAGTTTGTTTGCCTGCCATTATTTAAACTGTAATGTTATGGATTTTAGGTTGGGTGGGTGGTGTTGTTCTCTACTATGTGAGATCTTTAATTTGATGTACACGTTTAGTTAGGATTTACATTTAATTAGGAGAAAAAAGAGACTTCTCATTGGCTGAGGAGTGTTTTAAAATAGTAATTTATGTCCTAGATGTATGCTCCATGTTTGTCTTTTCTTATATTTATTGGTAAAAAAGTTATAAAGTTATCCCGTAAATTTTTAACCATCCAATGTCTTGTATGGATTTCATAGGTAACCAAGGTAAAATAATATTAAAAATTGAAATCTAAGTTTAAGTCATTAACTATACGTTATTCATGGTTTGATGTTCTGCTTCACATTTGCCACTATATGACTTTATATTAATGTGTCATTCCCCATTTAAATTCCAATAATTACATCTTCCTAAACGAAAATGGAAACAATTCAGTAAAGTATACTCCTTCTGAGGAAGATTCATACCACCTACTTGTAAAGTTGGGATCAAAAATCTGTTCCGACCTTGGAAAAATCCTAAGGGGAATTCCAGTGAGCATGGATAGAGAAGTTAGTGTTCATCAACTGGGAAGCTGTCCTCAGAGGTGATTTCTGGACCACAGTTGGCCTGTCTCCCATAGCAGGTAATTGTGGATGGGAAGCTGTGGACCAAGGTTGTGCAGCCGTGAGCTTACTATTCATTGGGTAGTAGTTCCCTGGACGCTGCTACACGCTGCTGGTGTCAATGTTGTTCAATGCACTCTGTATTGGTTGAATATTGACTCCAATTGAAGCGTGGGTGGCCTACCCTTGTCACGCAGGCATTTTGCAATTTTTTTTGTGGTGTACTTCTCCTGGGCAAAGTCTATTGAATAAATCTGTAATTTTGGGGGATTTTAGTTTGCCGTCTGTTGATCTTCAAAATGACATAATTTCTAAATCAATTATTTTAAATATTCCTTTAAAAGGAGATAAATTATTTTTCAGTACAGTACATACATTTTTTAAATTTTGTTTTATTTTCATTTGTGATGATTATGAAATGATAGATCTTAAATTATTTGGGCTTACTTATTTTACATGGTTTTGACAATTAAATAATAATCATTGTTGAAAATGAAAAAAATCAGAGTATTCTACTGTATTAATCTGAAGTTCTATTAACTTTTTCATATCTGTGTATGTGATGTTGGTAGCTTTTGTTTTGATCTCATAACTACAGTATATTATTCTTAAAACAGAATACTTTTATAGAGATTTCACCAACTGTATCATAACAAGTTTGCGCTTGATTCAAACTCAAATCAATATTGTTTGATAGAGATTTTACCAACTATACCAAAACAATGTTGAACATGTTTCAAACTCCTATTTAATTTTGTAAAATAGAAATTTCATAAACTGTAAAAAAAAATTTTTATTTGTTCCAAAATTGTTTTAAACTCATCTTAAAATTGTTTTAATAGAGAGTTCATCAACTATATCTAAACAATTTTGAACTTGTTTTAAACTTGTTTCAAACTTGTATTAATATTGTTTTAATACAAGATTTCGCCAACGAGTTGGTAAAGTTTGTCCAATATTCTTAAGGGACTAAAAATGAACTTCAATTTTCAACAGCTCCCTAATTATTAGGTTTAGATAAAAATTTCAAAGAATAAAAAGTTTTTTTAAGTTATGCATAAAGTATGAATTTTACATAAAAATTAATTTTTACTATTTAAAAAAAATTTACTACCTACCAAAACCCCAATTTCGGAGAGGTGATTGAAAATTTCGGAAACATCAAAAGTTTTCTATTTTGCTCACTAAGACATCCCCCAGAAGATGATCTCATTATCGGCAGCTATTATAAAATAACATGGGGGCAGACTTTTGGGACACCCAGTAACTATGCTTTTTTAATGTTCTACAATGATAGAAATGACCAGTGCTCGATTTCTAAAAAAAGAGGTAAGGGAACTGTAAAGGAACTGGCTCACCATGGTCCCTCCTCCGGAAGGTTTTTTAAAACTACTCTTAAGTTGCAGCGTTTTTAACGTGCCTGAGAATATTTTCGCAGCTTTTTATGGCACTCATAATACAGTCTTAAAGATTTAATAAAAATCATTAAGCCTTTCGGGAGCAGGCATGTTTCATACTGACTAACTTAACAATGTAAAATACAGATAAGGCCTAATTTTTTTTAAATTTATTTAAAAGATAGCGACCTGTCAAGGCCTAGAGACTGTACTTTAAACTTCTAGCAATATTATATTATTCTTGTTAAATAAAAAGTTATTACCATTTCTCTGTGTTATTACTAGTTCACTGTGACAAAAAAACATAAAAATTATGTTAAAAAGTTTTTCTAGTTGTTTCTAAAATAATCAATTCTTTTCAAAGTTTTTAAAAGTTTTTTTACATTAAAAAATTTTTTTCTAATTTTATTAATTTTTTTTTAAAAAGGTACGGGAACGCCGTTACGCCGCGTTCCCCCTGAAATCGAGCACTGGTAATGACTATATTCAGGGGCAAACCTAGGATTCAATTTCGGGGGGGGGGGGGGATATTTTTTGCGAAGGGGTTACACCGGGGGGTTTGGGGGTATGGAATACCCCCCCCCCCCCCCCCCAAAGAACACGGCGGGTCTTGGGGGCCTCCCCCGGAAAATTTTGGAATTTTTGAAGCTAAATGGTTAGTTTTAATGAATTTCAGAAGTTATAATGAAACTTTTTTCCGACCTCTTCTCCGTCAGAATTTGGAGTTGAACTAATGGGTTCCGAATATTTAATAAAGGGATCAGACTTCAAAGGGATCATTTTTTTAATTTAAACTTGGGAAAAATGAATTGACTTTATATAACGATGGGAAAAAATAACATTGAGGCGAAGTACAGTATAAAGGTATGGTCTAAAGTTGATAAAAACACCAAAATACATTACTCATCAAGCGGTAAATACACGGTTTATCTATAAGACACAGGAACACAGTATCAGAGTTATTTAAAGATAATATATAATTATAATAATAATTAATAACAGTAATACAATTGTAACATAAAAGTATTATATTATTTTTACTTTTCAGTAAAGCCAACACGCAATAAATAATGTATTTCATTTCCAAAACTAAAATGACCTGTTTTGGATGTAATATTACTGATATAATCTTTTTGCATTGTGTAATTAAATCCCCTATTATTCTTGATATAAGTTGGTGTTTATCTGTGTTTATAAAAGTCTGGCGTATAAAAATAATACTTTAACCATTTGTCATGTATTATTTTTATTTTTTGAACATATTGTTTTTATTCTCCTACATTTCAGGGGGGGATATATCCCCTTTATCCCCCCGGCCTGGGTTCGCCCCTGACTATATTATGCTTTTTCAAAAAGTAAAAGTTAAAATAATAAGAATTTTTTAAAGTTAAAATGATAAAAAACTGTAAAAGTAAAAAACTGGTAAAATTGATAGCGTAAACTTCACATTTTATTTTAACAAATTTTATTGAAGAAAATCTGTTACGGTAGCTCATTATCAGTTGATTAGTAGTTATTTCAATTTTGGGACAATTTTTGACTTTGAATTGCAAATCTTCCAAGTGCCAGTGAAAGCCGAGTTGTAAATGTTTACAGTGGCGGATCCAGGGAGGGGCTAGGAGGGGCTATAGCCCCCCCCCCCCCTTGGGTATCCTATTTACACTAGATAAAATGGGTAATTTGTTTTGTTGGGTTGCCGAACATGAAAGGAATCCGTGCGCGCCGCTGCACCAGGGCCGGATTTAGGTATGGGCCACATGGGTCCGGGCCCAGGGCGGCAAATTTTAAGGGGAAGCTGATTTTTTTTTTTTTTTTTGATTAGATTAAATTAGTCTAAAATATTAAGAGTGGTACATGAAGATTATTTGATTTCATTATGGTTTACACTGAGTAAAACTGCGAGGGCGCGAGCCGCGACTACATAGCTAATTCTTTGGCATCATTAGGCTGATCGTCTTGCCCCTTCAGCGTAACCACTCTGGCAAAAATAAAAATCCCGGTGGTCCGGTTTCCGGACTGAATTTCCCATTTCATTCCATTTATTGTATAAATATAACGGTTTATCCCGACGCTTGTGATTTGAGATGTTTGATCTTTAAACCCCCAGCAATAAGTTATCTCTTGCTGATTTTCATTTTGGATTTTCTGACTCTATTTCAAAACAAAGTTCCATTGATGGTCATGACACGATATTTTTTCATTTCATTTGTAGGTCTGTTTATAAAGCAATAACGTAGCTTACTACATTACGAAAATTGTGTTATACACACTGTCGTCTCATATTTTAATATCGACTATACAATTGCCGCGTCCAAACGCTCTCTGGGATTCTACGTTTTTTTCTTTGTAGCTGATTTTGGTGATTTTATTTTGCCGTCTGCTTATGATGAACCAATTTATAGGTTGTGAAGTTTCGCTGTTGTTTAGACGCAAGTAGTGGCAAAGTGGGGCTGCTGGCTCAGGGTCAATGACCCCTGAGGAATGCTGACGTCACCAAGGTCACTGACGTCACAAATGACGTCATCGATGACGTCACCGATGACGTCATTTCTATGACGTCATAGATATGACGTAATAGAAATGACGTCATGACGACGTCATCACCGCTGACGTCACCATAATGACGTCATTGACGTAATTAAGGTCAAGGTCACGCGGAAAGACAAAAAAATTTTTCTTTGCACTCTTGTGGTTCCTAGTATTCGGCTGTGGAGTGAAAATCCACGAGAAACCACAAAAGTGCAAAGAAAAATTTATTTTCCCAGCGACCAGACCGAAAAACCTACCAAATGTGACGTAAGGCATTCCTAAGAGGCCATTGACCTGAACCCTAGCAACCCCACTCTTAAAACTAAAAAAATAAATAATTTTTATTTCCACTTACCACTGGAGAAACCAGAAGCCCAACTGGAAACAAATTGCGAACAGCCGACGGTGGTGGTGTCATCACCGCGCGGGAGCCGGACGCCGACTGACCGGACAGCACCGCGCCGTCCGGGTACCAGGCCGCGTGGTGGGGGTAAGTGGTCAGATGCAAAAATAAAAAAAAATTATTTTTTTCCAAACAACTCATTCGAGTTTGTACTTGTTGGAAACATTATGAAAAAAATAATATTATTTTTTCTCAGATGAACTTGGGACTTGTAAAAATTTTGAGCTATATAAAAAAAAAATAATTTTTTTTTCATAATTGTTTTCTTAGGTGACCTTGAGACTTGTAAAATTTTGAACCATATAAAAAAAAAAAAAAAAAAAATTATTTTTTTTCGCGATTTTTAGTTTCGCTTAAAACTTGTGAATATGTAAGTTTTAGCTAAATATTTCATTTAGAACTCCAGTTATGTAAATTGAGCGGAAAAAGTGTGATGTGCACACTGCAAGAGTCGAATAGCGACTGACCAAGTCGCTCCATGCATCCTAGGTACCCAGTTATGTGGTGGGGGTTAAGTGGTCAGATGAGAAAAAATAAAAAAATTATTTTTTTTTCCAACACCTCATCCGAGTTTGTTCTTTTGCTGGACCTCCGTTACTTGGAGTGGAAATATTTGTTAAGAAAAATAAATTTTTTTATTAATTTCTAAGTGACCTTGACACTTAGTCTGGAATTGGAGTCACCAGCGTTATTTTACTGGCAAAAGTTAGCTCGTCTAAAAGTTTTTGAAACATTTTATCATCCATAGTGATCTTGGTGTCCCTTGAGTAAAATTTTGGATTATTCCTAAGGCAGCGTTTTCATTTTTGTCAAAGTGGAAGTCTTGGACACCCTAACAGAATTATTTTGCTTTGCCAGCAAAAAATTTTACTCTTAATAATTTTTCCCTCGCAAAGTTTCAGCCATAGCTGTGTCTCACAGTAAGGTTAGTATAAAACTGAAAAACTCAGTCAATTGTAGCACCTAAGCTGGAAGTAGTGGGGGAACAGGGCTGTAGTGGTGGGGGTAATGCGGTCTGGTGTTGCTATGTTTAGAAACAGTTTGCTGCGAACTGTCCGAGTATTAACACGTCTGTGTAGAAAAAATAACAGCGAGACTAGTATAAAATTTAAGTCCAAGAAAAAACCTTATTGTTAGGTTAATAAAGAGGTAGAGCTAAATGAAAAAAAAAATAATATTTGTACAAGATGTGCATGGTTCAATTTTGCAGCTAAGTTCAAAATCCACCAGTGTGGAACAAAATTTGATCATGAGGTTAAAATATTTAAAACACATCTGCGAAAATATTAGGAGGCTTGTAGAGCTAAATAAAAATTAATTTTGTAGCAAACAGGTAGCGATATATTTTTGCCAAGTCATATAATAAGAGGGAATGATGTAAAAATTGAAAATTTTACTCACAGAAAGTCTGGTAGTGTTAAGGGCGCAGCGTATACCATGCGTCGTGGGAGAAGGCTGGCGAGTAACTGACTGTTTTTAGAGGCAAGACGGCAGACATGGGTTGGTTATATAAGTGTTATGTAATATGCAAAGCGATACCGGAGACAAAATTAAATTTGTTCCCAACCAACACTGACTGTAGGCTGAGCTGAGAGAGACAAAATAAAATGAAATGAAATGAAATATTATTCTATACTGCAACTGTCTTGGACCGAAAATATTCTAAGTCCCAAGACCCCTCCCCCCTCCCCCCCCCCCCCCCCCCCCCTCGGCTCCGGACCCGAAAAGTGCGCCCCCCCCC